>CM019173.2:35247453-35386601 GCA_009739505.2 Apolygus lucorum
GCTTTCCTTAGATCTTGTTTGTCAAACTGGAGAATTGGGAACAACTTCCTGTAATGGAAGTGTTCTTATTTGTATATTGAAACTTGGGAAGGGGAAAATTAGGAATTGAAATACTGTCTTATGACGGAGGGATCCCAACTCCAGTCATCCATCAAACTTGAAGTTCTGAAATGATTCAAGAAAGTTAGTGATGCAGATCTCTATGGCGCCTAATTGATGACGGGAAAAACTAGCGTAACGAAGTTTTGAATCTTTCATGGGCGCGTCGCTTTTAATGATTAAGTTGCAATAAGTGAGAGCAAGTTTTTCTTGAATTATCAGAGTTCATGGAGTTCTTAATTAAGTTTGAATAGTAATAAACCACTTACAACTTACCGGAAGGGCATGGATAGGACCAACTACGGGATAGGAAAAGAGATACTCGTGTATCGCTAGTACACAACGAATACATGGGTTCCATGACTTCGAATTCCAATGGCAACTGAGATGCTCGAAACAACCAACTTACAAAAACAGTTTGCAATATTGTTGTTCTTTAAATCAAAGAGGTCTTCCCTGTCAAGAAACTGATGCGTCGTAACCTGTACTGAAATATGTTCAGAATTTTATTTCTGATTTTATTCAATATTGCAAACTTAGTGGTGGTTTTAACAGGAGTCGCAATCGTCCTTATGGCCGCCTATGGGAATAATCAAAAACCATCATTATTGACAAATAATTCGAACGATTGGGTGAGATTGGTGTTTTTTGACTGAGTGCCTAATAGTTACACTATTACCATGTAATACCTACGTGAGGGAATTCCATACCTACCCTAGTTCATAATAATTTTAACAAATCATGTTGACAGGCCTAACTAATTATGTTTTTTGAGTTATTTATTCTTCGAGTGATTACTTATTGCAACTAACCAGCATAGTTGAGTTGATTATTATTAGTATTTTTGAGTTGTCTTTGCCGAATGACTGGACTGACTAATCCTCTTATGAAAGAATCACGGATACAATCATCCCGGTTCATTTCAGCTGTAACAGCCTTGAACTGGCAATCTCTACTCAGGAGCTCCAGCTCTTCCAAGTACTTGTCCACTGACTCGTTTGGCTGTTGCTTTCGGGTAAGAGGCTGGTGCCGAGCAAAGATCTCACTGACGGGTTTCAAGAAAACTGCTCGAAGGACAGATAATAATCGACTTAATCACCCTTATTTAGACTGTTCGGTGCACCATTCACTCCGATCGAGGCATCAATCATGTCAAGACAATTGACAGATTTTCTCACATCATACATGGGGTTGCTACGAGTCTAACAACCGCATACAACCCCAGAGGAAATGGACTGGTGGAAAGGTATAATGGGATAATATTGAAGACCATCGAACTATCGCTCAACGGTAATGGAATGTCCTTGGAGAACGTTTTGCCCGAAGACCTCCACTCCATCCGTTCGCTCCTTTGCACTTCAACGAACAGTACCCTTCACGAACGTATATTTTCTCATCAACGGTGCTCTGCGAATAGGGAGTCTATACCATCGTGGTTGTTGAATCCAAGTCCTATCTGGTTGAAGAAATTCGATCGAAATTCGAATCTCAGGTAGAAGAAGTAGACTTCTCGATGGAAACCACGACTACGCGCATATCTGATACCCCAATGGACGCAAAACTACCTCATCCATGCGCCAACGGGAAGTGGTTCTCCTCTTAAAGATTCTTCAATACAAGAAGTGAAACCCTGTCCATCACTTACCGATGGGCTTGAAGTAATTGAAGCAGAGCCAACCACAACCGATCCAAGACCAACTTCTTCAAGTCTTCACCCCCGTTGCGGAGAAGTTCACGAGGATGTCGAACCTCTCTTTACCTTAAGGACTATGTAACATCCTAAGGGAGGGTGATTGGCCGATTATTATTAGTATTTCCAATTGTCCATATAATCTGTTGATTTGTGTTGTCAAGCAAATCCTAAAATCTTCATTCCTGTAGTTTCCTAAGTGGAATAAAACCTTTCCAAAGGTAAAGCTGATTGCTTTTTCATAACAATAGTATGAGGAAATTCGAGTAAATTTGGAAAACCTCTGTAATGCACATTTAATTTTTCTCTTCCTGCAGATCAACAAAATGACGATACCACTCATGTTTTTCGGCGGTGCCATAGTTGGTGTTGGAGTTTTGGGATTCATCGCTGTCAATTTCAGCATCAAACTTATTTCAACAATCTACAAGTAATGTTGAATTAATCATATGAATAACGCAGTAGATATTCTATGAAAATATAATACGTGAGTCTAAAATAATGATATTGGAAATCAAGTGTTCTGAGTCCCTTTTTCACATAAAGTCGATTTGATCTGAAAACAATGGTTTCCTAAAGAAGTCGCCCACTCTTCAGAAGATCTGACTTCTTCCCTCTCATTTTAAGTATTTTTATATGCGTTCCTCTTTCTGAGGGATACTACTGGATCAAGTACAAGTATGGCTGGCCTCTTAAGATCATCAGAGGTTTTTCCAAGAAAAATCGAATTTTCCTCCCAAACTCTGGTTTATAATGGAGAATCTTCATGAGACGGTGCAAAAATTGACTTCAGATCCCACATGAGCGATTCAAAACCCAACGGAAACCCCTAATTGATATTGATTTATAATCCCGCTTTTGGTCAACTTCCAATAAACTATTAGTCAACGCTTTAGGGCGAAATAAGAGTTATTTTATCAGCACCGAAAAACCCTTGGGAACCTTTTTATGACCTACTTGTAGCCAGCTTATGGTCTGTGTTTTTTGTCAAAAATTCAACTTTGATCAACTTTAGCAGATACGCAACAGAGTGATTTGCATAAAGCGCTGTAAAGTTAATCCTTGACGAAAGATGTTAGCGAATTTTCAAAGAAAATGAAGCTATTGCAATGGCCTCAACATTTTTAGAATGGACATTTTTAGAAGAATTTTTTCACTGAAATCCGTTTTGGAACATTCTGAAACGATCCCTGAAGTTTTAACAAATATACATATGTATACATGTTGAGGGGAGCCAGCAGTAGGTCCTTTGTCGACCGTTGAATGTATAGTTGAAGTGGTTTTTGAGGTTCGGTCATTTTTTATGACCGAAATGTGGTTATTACCTTCACAATCATAGTATTATAATACAAAACTATTATTGTGAAGGTAATAACCTAAGGTAAGAAATTTTGTGCTGAATCCCAATATACCATAATATGGTATATTCGGATTCAGCACAATATTTCTGATATCAATGCGTTTTCAAAAATGGAAATGAGGAATTTCGCCATGTCGGAATTTCCTATTTTTGACGCCAAAAGCGGATTCAGCACCTCCAAAAACCCCATACGGCAAACTTTCAGCTCGTACTTCCTAATTTACTAATAAACAAAACAGTGTAGAAAATATGAACGATTAACAAAAAAAAAGGGAGGATGACGTCAACCTGGAATAGTTCATTTATGGCCGCTTGAAGCGCTGAGATCGTGAAATCGATAGTCCTCACATGCAATATTTCACAAAATCAGTACCTAAAGATCGAAATCTAAAAACTGAAGAAAAGAATAGAAAAAAGCAAGATAGGGAAAATCAAGTTTCCCCTGTTTTTGTTTGATAACTTTCCTCGGCGATCCAACAGCCAATCAGCGAGCGTTTCCGCTTCACATTGGAGAGGTCCATTTTCCCGGTTATTTTTTGAAATCTAAAATTTTTGTTGTCTTCCAAAAATAACAGAAGACTTATTTTCCGAAATCAATCCGATTTTCATCCATCCCACACCATTAACTATTCAGGAAAAATGTAAACAGAATTCGGTGAAATTCCTCATCGTCCGAAATTAAGAAAATTATGTATATAATTATATGTATGATTGTACATACGTATAATTGTACGTATTATATACATATGTATAATTATATGTATAATTATACATTATATAATTATACATATATATGTATAATTATACATACATGTAATGAAAACGTGCGCATATTTGTTGTGCCCAGAAATGCAGTAGCCGTGTGGATACTCTATGAGTTCGTAGAGACGAGTAGAACATGAATATGAACTCCCAACATCTTCAATGCATAGCCAGTGTATACAGTATGTTGGTATGGTATACTGAAAATCGAAACAAAACCAACAATAACCGTGTGGGTACTCTATGAGTTCGTGGAGACGAGTAGAACGGGAATAAGGACTCCTAACATCTTCAAAGCATACCCAGTGCATACCTGCAGTATGTTGGTATGGTATACTGAAAATCGAAAAAACCTAGAATCGTGCAAAAAAACTTTCTGAGAGAAATTCCAACACCATTGTTCCTTTTCTTAACCATTCCTTCAACTGAAAGTTTTCTTTGAAAATTCGCTCATTGATTCATGCTGCATGAATGGACTTTTTTCTTATATTTCTTACTAATATATCTTCTTCAACAACACGCTTAATCCAAATATGACTTTTTCTTCCAGATTTCTCTTGGCTTTGTTTGGAGTTATGTTATTGGTAACTGGCGTCGCAGCAGTGGTCGTCACTTACGCATTTATTGAATTTGAGGTGCAAGACATGATCAACATGATGAAAAAAGATAGAAAAAGTAAAGAAAGAGAAAAAATGAATGAGATCGAGAAAACTCACAAGTGTTGTGGGGTTGCAGGACATATGGACCTATACAAGAAGTCATTTGTATCTTTATTCCCTGACTCCTGCTGTATTCCATTTAATGTGCCTAATACTTGCATCTCCTTGAGAGCTCACAAGCTGAGATGCAACGAAGTTTGGTTCAATCCTCGCGACGAGTTCTTGGTTTACGCAGGAGTCCTCATGTCTATCCTCGGTCTATTCTGCATCGCATTGGCTATCTTGGTCACCTTGGCAGAGAAAAAACGTCAATAAAGACTCCAGAAATATGGCCCGAGCAATATTAGGTTTATATGTAAAATTTAAAATAAAATGTTGAGCTACAGCCAAAAATTAAAACATATCCTTTTGTAACTGTATATTACTCGCTTGTGTTACCAATTGTTCAGCAATGTCTGTCTTTATTTGCTCCTCATTCTTTAGTAATTCATTATTTCCGTAGTTTCTCCCTCAAGACTTGACTGCCAACCTCTGCGTATGTCTCACTAATTTTCTTCAGTATTTAAACGTTTCATATTTTTTCCTTCTTGTTTGTTGATCTTATATCACTAACATTGCCAAAAATACCTTAATTTATAGTGTGAATATAAAAACGCTGCAAATTATTACGTTAAGGTTTATTATTTTTCTATATAGATCACTCTTCTGCAAAGAACACGGCTTTGCCATTGTTACCACCAACCAACTTGAAGAACAACATCGATCGCACTTCGGTCAGCTAAAATTTGAACGGAGATTCGGCCTCTTCCGGCTCAACTCGTGTTTCTGATTTATCGTACGTCCAAACCTTAAATTGTCGTAGGGAGCGAACGGTTTGTCCTACAGGGCTCCGCGTGGTCTTAAAAAATTCTAAAAATTGCATACTATCTTAAATTGATAGAAAAACAATACCTTTATGTACACATTTTTTGAGTTAGGGCGTTTTCAAGATTTTAACCCTTATTTTTCAACCCTTAGAAGTGACCCACATCAACCAAAAGCTTCGGGGCACAACTAGACTCCGAATGGAGCCTACATACTGAATTTCATCAAAATCTGTCAATGCTAAGTGAGGACAGTGCCGCGTACAGCGCACGGACGGAACATTTTTTATTCGATTTTCAGATTCTACGTATCTTGAAACGTAAACCAACAAATTTAGGGGGGGGGGGGGTTTTTCTTGGTCGATTCCAAAGGTTCATTATTGAAAATAATAAACCAAAATACGGGCACCATTGGAAAGAACTTTACATTTCCCAAACAAACCCCGTTTTTTACCCATTTTGGAGCTTTTATGACATGGTGATTTTGAGAAACACTTCACGGGGAAATCTTCCTCAGAATGTCAGCTTTCCAACAATCTGATTTTTTTTAAAATTACAATCAAATTTAGAAAAGCTTCAAGACCCTAGGCTGACGCAATGTTGGTAGACGGACCACTCGTCTGCTCAGGTACACTTTGGTGACCTCAGAAGTTGGTGGGACAAATTGATTGCTCTCAGTCCGAATCATGGGTATTTTCCCCAAGGACAAAATCATTCCTCGTAGTTCACCAAGACGACATTGAAGAAGCCAAGGAAAGATTTTCTGGGACTGGAATAACAGTTGTGAGTGGTTATGTTGGTGACGAAGAAGGGCAGCACGCTTATCTCAAGAAGAAAATGGGAAAGTGGACTGACTGCATCAAGAAGATTTCCATGGCAAGCATCACACATCCTCAGTCAGCTTATGCAGCATTCACTAAGTCTGTCCAATTTCAATGGCAATACATTCAGAGGGTACTTGACTGCAGAGGAGAGGACAATTCCAGTCTGAAGGAGGCCATTTGGTCAATATTTCTCCTTGCCTTGATTGGTGGTACCATTTCAGCAGAGGAGTGCGCCTTATTTTCACTATCCGTAAGTACTTAAAGGAGGCTTGTCAATTACAGATCCAGTACATTCAGCCAGCCTGTCGTACAAAACTTCAAGGGAAGGTTCGGCTGAACTTGTGGACGCCATCTTGGGAGGAGAGCCACTTGAGGTAGGGGACCATTTAATGAAAATGAATGCCGCAAAGCGGGTAGCACTACGTAGGAGGGATGAGGAAGAAGAGTCCCTATTACTAGCTACGATGGCTCCACTGTGCTTCCCTTAAAGAGTCAGCATTTTGATCTCTCTGCAAATAAATTCCGTGATGGATCGGCACTGAGATACAAGCTGAGACCACAAGGGCTGCCAGTATCGTGTGATGGCTGCTGTTCAGAGTTTTCCCCAGGACATGCGCTAAACTGTAAAATGGGTGGATTGGTATCGTGGCGTCACAATGAAATAAGGGATGTTTTTGGGGAGCTCATGGGAATTGTATAAAAGAGCATCTAATAAAGAAAGCGACGGCCTCAAGTCTTGCTTTGCGAGGAGACCTTGTTTGCCGGGGAGTTTGGGAGGCACAGAGGGATGCGTTATTTGATAACCGTGTTGTTCACTACGACGCTCCCTCTTCGTCTCCCAGCCCCGTCCCGGCAGTGCTGTTCTCCGCTGAGCAGGAAAAGAGAAGAAAATACGCTACATTTACCCCATTGGTGTGCTCTGTAGATGGGATGTGGGCTCCACAAGCGATAATTTGGGTAAGACAACAAAGCAAAGTGTGAAAGCCGTGCTCGTCTGGCCTTCGCTGTACAACCAGCAAGCAGCTTAAGCTTCAGAGGAGCTCGGAAACGCTGGAGGTGTGCTGACAACCTGCATGGCTTCGATGGAGGTACAGATGTCCAGCTTGGCTTGGACCCATCATGAGCATGTCTTTTCTTCGAAAATATTCTCCATCTCTGGCTCTCTCTTTTTAATCATCTCTCACGCGGCTCCTGTTTTGTTTTTCCCTAAGTTGTTAAATATACTTTTTTTTAACAAAAAAAGGAGGATTTGGGGAAACTCCTCCGCCACCGCACACCCACCCACCATCCAACCCCGAATCCTCTCTTCAAACCGTCGATTTCGTATTTTAAAAAAATCACGTTTTTTCGCGTTCAAACACAGATTTCTCCACTAAATTTGATTGTAAAATATTTTTTGATTATACCGTTGGAATCCTGAGATTTTGAGGATGTTTTTGCTGAAAACCGCTTCGGATTTCCTCTTCAGAAAAATTCTTGAAAATTTCGCCAAAAAAACTCAAAATTTGTTTGGATTTTATGTTTGGACTTCAAAAAATCTAATTAGATGCAAGGTTAAAAATGTGTGTTGTAGCTCATCTGGTGGGAAGTTTAATGCTAGTTTTAACGGTGTAATCATATTTGAATTTCCACGAAAAATGAGGAGCTATAGTCATTTTAGAGAGACAAGGTTCAACATAGGAAAAACTTCTGCCAAGTGGGTGTGGCACATAGCTTCCTCATATCCATAACCCGATTATATAGATATCATAGAAAATACCAATCTCTAAGTACCTTTCACTACCCTCATAGGGGACCATCTACACGCTAATCTAGACAATCCTAGACAATTTCATCAAATTCGGATGAAAACTGTAAGTGAGTAGTGATTGGATCAAAAAAATTTCTGGGACTCCTGGGTGGGGGTCTGAAGCGCTACGTCTGAGCTATTGGGGCCTGGTGATAGATTGTACAGGGTTTGAGATTCTCATGTCACACGTGAAGGCGACAAATGCACGGCTGTTACAAGGATTTTGCGTTTGCACATGCGCAGAGGCTAATCTGAATTTTAATGCCTTGATTTTCATTGGGGACGATCTACAACCTAATCCCTGACCCCTGAAATTTGGCCGTATCTTTCTCGGACACCCTGTACACCTGTGATTTTTTTCTGTGATTGATTTGGATTCAGAATATTTTTTCCTCGTTGTGTTTTGTCCGCTTTCACTCGAGAGTAATCCATATGTGGACGGCAATGTCTTACTGTGGGACGTCCTGAAAAAATGTTTATGGTGTCAAGTGGAAATCACTCGGAATCAGCGCTCAATATGATTTCGAGTGGACTCGTCAGCAACACCGTCAGCAAGTAAATAC
Organism: Apolygus lucorum; assembly: GCA_009739505.2. Classification (NCBI taxonomy): domain Eukaryota; kingdom Metazoa; phylum Arthropoda; class Insecta; order Hemiptera; family Miridae; genus Apolygus; species Apolygus lucorum. Next base: position 35,256,063 of record CM019173.2, read on the forward strand.
TACTCGTCAGCAAGTAAATACTCGTAATAATTAGTATGTATAGCGTCATTAAAACATACCCAGTGAAATTACGTGCCACGTACACTTGGCGGAAACTGGAACTAACCGTCTTGTGTAGTTGCTTCATTCTCCTACAAAGAAAGAACTTCATTTTGGTTTATTATTTTCAATAATAAGCCTTTGGAATCGAGCAAGAAAAAAAAAATTTTAACCCCCCCTCAAAATTTGATGTTTTACGTTTCAAGGTACGTAGAATACGAAAATCGAATAAAAAAAATTCCGTCCGTCCGCCGTACGCCGTACGCCGTACGCCGTACGCCGTACGCCGTACGCGGCACTTTTCTTAGCAACACTGGACCGATTTGGTTCGAATTTGGTATATAGGCTCCATTTGGGGTCTAGTTGTGCCGCGAAGCTTTTGGTTGATGTAGGTCACTTCTAAGGGGTGAAAATTAAGGGTTGAAATTTTCAAGAGTGCCCTAGCTCGAAAACTCTCGAAGTAAAGGTATCGTTTTTTCACCGATTTCAAATAGTACTAAATTTTTAAAAAATTTTGAGACCACCCGGAGCTCTGTAGGACAAACCGTTCGGTCCCTACGAGTACTTGAAGGTTTTCCTTCGATAAAACAGAATCATGAGTGTGAATCGCAAAAGAGGTCTAATCTCCATTCAAATTTTATCGGACTAAAATGCGATCGCTGTTCATTTCTTCGATTTGTATACAGTTTTGCCTTCTGCGTAACCAGTAATCATATTTCCATACGAAGCTTTCTATTTTTCCAATCGAGTGTGAAGCGTTTAGTTCTTTCTAATAAACTTGATTGTGAAGGTGTGAAGCCAGTATGGTGTGGTAGGTAGTACCTAGCTAGTAGGTAAAAAAAAAGTTGGTAGGTAAAAAAATTGTTGGTGGGTAAAAAACGCTGCAAATTATTGCTCAAAGGCTTCTTCACTCCTCAGATCACTGATCAGCTGAGTGAGCTCCGAAGCCATTTTCAATCCTATTGAATGGAAGTGCTCTTCCAGGCGTCTCCAGCATTCGAGGAGATCTTCTTCACTCCTCAGATCACTGATCAGCTGAGTGAGCTCCAAAGCCATTTCTATTCCCATTGAATGGAAGTGCTCTTCCAGGCGTCTCCAGCATTCGAGAAGATCTTCTTCACTCTTCAGATCACTGATCAGCTGAGTGAGCTCCAAAGCCATTTTTACTCCTATTGAATGGAAGTGCTCTTCCAGGCGTCTCCAGCATTCGAGGAGATCTTCTTCACTCTTCAGATCACTGATCAGCTGAGTGAGCTCCAAAGCCATTTTTACTCCTATTGAATGGAAGTGCTCTTCCAGGCGTCTCCAGCATTCGAGGAGATCTTCTTCACTCTTCAGATCACTGATCAGCTGAGTGAGCTCCAAAGCCATTTTTACTCCTATTGAATGAAAGTGCTCTTCCAGGCGTCTCCAGCATTCGAGGAGATCTTCTTCACTCCTCAGATCACTGATCAGCTGAGTGAGCTCCGAAGCCATTTTCAATTCTATTGAACGCAGGAAGCTGAAATTTGAGAGGGAAGGTCAAGGGAGAATACAGATGGTGGTAGGTGCTATTGATGGAGAACCAGTGATCTATACAGAAGGGTGATCTATACAGAAAATAATAAACCTTTGAGCAATGATTTACTACTGAGCAAGTAAATACTACTCGTCAGCAAGTAAATACTCGTAATAATTAGTATGTATAGCGTCATTAAAACATACCCAGTGAAATTACGTGCCACGTACACTTGGCGGAAACTGGAACTAACCGTCTTGTGTAGTTGCTTCATTCTCCTACAAAGAAAGAACTTCATTTTTTTTTAATTTGTTACACTCATTACATGGTTGTTGTGGCGATCCTCCCAGACAATTTGTTTCGCATTAGACCTCTAAACCCGATTCTGCGCAAACTTTCTTCTAGAACTTCGAAACATGCTGTTCAATTTTTTTTTGAAAATCATATTTATCTCCTGCAATGTTCTGATTATAGTATCTGGAGCAACGATCGCCTATCTAGGATGGGAAGCCAAGAAATACGACAATTTCTTCACTTACGCTTTCGAACCAGTAATCGCCAGAATATGTTCGGCGATATTTGTATTCGGGATCGCCGTTGGGATTATTGGAATCATCGGTCTTACGTTCGTAAAGTTCCGCTTTCCCTTCATGTACTCGATTTACAAAATACCTCTTTTGGGTGCGGCAGCTGTTGTGATTTTCATCATGGGAGTGTTGTCCTTCGTTGCCGTCGACGTCGTTCAAGTGTCAGAACGAAGAAGCATGGTTGCCATGATGACAGGCGAGAAGGAAAGAAGTGGAATGGACGATATTGAATTCTTCAACGACTGCTGTGGAGTGAGCGGCAAAATGGACGTAAGTGGAAGTAAGGTAGATGAATGGAGGAGTGAAGGAGTTGTTAAAGTGAGCCACAGAGTTGTTGAGCGTGAAAGTGTGAAGAGGAGAAAGTAATATAAATGGGAGGCTACGAGATAGCAAAGCGAAAGGGTCGTTAACCTTCAATATCCTGAGGTATCTTTTTGGAAGTCCGATTTTTACCACCAACATTTTATTCACTTTTAAGCCATAACTGATAGACATTGGCAGTCTTGATACTCCAACTATCGATTGTGTAAGAAAATGTAATGTAAAAACATACCTATAACTCAAAGAAATAATTCTCGAGTTGGCAGACTGTAATTGGGCCATCGAGGTACCTTCTACCCTCATTTCTAGACTATTAGTTGGGTTTCCTCGTCAGAGATGGCGCCACTGTCTAAGGCAGCACAGATGAACCTTCTCGGTCTTATTCCTTGGTTCGGTATTTTACGAGAAATAACTGATACTTACATCCCACCCAGGATTTTTCCATGTTTCCAAAATTATAACAACATCAGGGTTATAGAGAAACTCTACTGAAGTAGATCTACTTCAGTACAACGCTATCTATAGCGCTAGTGTGGCCCTTGGAAAGATTATTCTTGAGCTGACAGACTGTAATATGGCCTTTGAGGTGCCATCTGCTCAAATATTCTAAAGATTTGTCAAAATACATCTAAATTTATATTAAAAATCCGAAAAAACAAAATTTGTCTTGAAAAAGTGGGAAATTAAGGGTTATACAGATAGAAAACTGAAGGACGACATTAAAAATCGTTCAACTACTATGGTTTGAAGACAAATAAACTTGAGTATTGAAGGCAGATCATCTGAATCTGTAAAAGGCGCTTGAGATGGTGAGTTATAAGTGGTATTCACTCACTTAAGTGATAAACGCAGAGCAGGAGAAGGGCAGCGTTGTTGAACAGAAATAATTGTGGAACAATACAAGAGCTTTTGGAGGAGTGTGGAAAAGTGAAGTAGTTGTTGAAAAGAAAGACGTGTGAGAGAGTGGAAGAGTTGTTTGTTAAAAAAGAAGGATTGCGAACAATGTAGGCGTTGTTGAAAAGAAAGGAGCATAGAACAGGGAATGAACTGTAGAAAGAGAGGAGCGTGGAAGAGTGGATATACAGGGTATAAGCCTAACTGATCTGCCATACTTCACGAGTCGATTCTACAACTAATTTGCAACAAAAAATGTCTCCTAGCAATTATTTTTAAAAGGCTTCGATTTCGAGTTATTTTAATTTTAAACTTTTTTCTCGTGATTTTGACCTTACGTCATTAAATCGATCATAACTCCTTTAATTAGCTGTGATAATTACAATTAAGAGATACTGTTGGAAAGAGCATTAAATTCTTATCGGTTAGATGCTTCACCTTTTTTTTGAGTCAAAGTGTAAGACATGAAAAAGCCCTCCGTAAAGAGAATTTGATGCAATTTGGGAAACCTCGAATTTTTTCAATAGCGAATTGAACTACGAGAACCAATATTTTTTCAAGATACAGTAAAAACTGCGCCGAAATCTCAGATTTCCAATGGTATAATCAAAAAATATTTTACAAACAAATTTAGAGGAGAAATTTTTGTTTGAAGGCTGAAAAATGTGCGTTTTGGTTTATAATGTTCGATAATTAACCTTTGGAATCGACCAAGAAAAAATTTTTTTAGCCCCCCTTCAAAATTTGTTGGTTTACGTTTCAAGGTACGTAGAATCCAAAAATCGAATAAAAATTTAGCATTGACCAATTTTGATGAAATTTGGTATGTAGGCTCCATTTGGAGTCTAGTTGTGCTCCGAAGATTTTGGTTGATGTAGGTCACTTCTAAGGGTCCAAAAAAGAATTTTGAAATTTTGAAAACTCCCTAACTCAAAATATTTTGATATAAAGGTATTGTTTTTCCATCAATTTAAGATAGTACAGAATTTTTAAAATTTTTTTGAGACCACGCGGAGCCCTATAGGACAAACCGTTCGCTCTCTACGAGAATTTAAGGGTTGGACGTACGATAAATCAGAAACACGAGTGTGAATCGCAAAAGAGCCTAATCTCCGTTCAAATTATAGCTGACCGAAATGCGATCGATGTTTTTCTTCATGTTGGATGGTTGGTGGCTTTGCAAACGAGTGATCTATATAGAAAAATAATAAACCATTGTGTAATAATTTGCCGCGTTTTTCAACGAATTCAGCGCTCCGGCTAGTCGATCTGAAGGGTCCGACGATGGAAGTGGGTGGGTCGGCGCCGCAGTCGATCGCGAAGCCTCCGGAAACAGGAGGCAGGAGAGCTGATTTCTTCGAAAAAAATGCACGATTTTTCGCTTTAAAACACCAATTTTTCCTCTAAATTTGTTTGTAAAATATTGTTTCTATCATACCATTAGAAAGCTCCGATTTTGGCGCAGTTTTTACCCTTCTTGCATCTTGAAAAAACAATGGTTTTTATAGTTCGAGGTTTCCCAAATTACGTAAAATTCTCTTTTCGGAGGGCTTTTTCATGTCTCAAACCTTGAATTAAAAAAAAAGGTGAGGCATTTATCCGATAGTAAATTTAATGCTCTTTCTAACGGTATCCTCAAATTGTAATTATTACAGCTAATTGAAGGAGTTATGACCAATTTAATTACTTAAGGTCAAAATCACGGGAAAAAAGTTTAAAATTAAAATAACTCGAAAACGAAGCCTTTAAAAAAATGTAAGAGACATTTTTTGTTGCAAATTAGTTGTAGAATCGACTCGTACAGTATGGCAGACCAGTTAGGCTTACACCCTGCATGGGAGGTAGAGTGAAGGGGCTGTAAAATAGATAACGGATTAAAGGTCAATTTGGGAACCCTGATTGCTATTAGAATTGTAGAAGAGAGAGTGATGATTGAGAGTGGTTAATGTGAAGGAGTTGTAGAAAAGAAATCAGCGTGGAAGAGTGAAGAAATTGTTGAAAAGAATGGAGAGTGAAGAGAGTGAAGAAGTTGGAAGAAAAGAGCGTAGAAGAGTGAAAAAAGAGGCAGTAGAGTGAAGGGACTGTAAAACAGAAAGAAGATTGAAGGCGACTTCGAAATTTCAAGTTTGGAATCCTCGATTTATTAATTGATGAAGGAGTGACTCACTCTACTTATTGGGATTGTTGAAGATGGTAATGAGTAAGAGTTTGATGTATTAGAAAGATTGTAAGAGTAGCCAAAGATAGACTGATTAGAGGAGTTAAGAAACGTTGATGAAATGGAATTACTTACGAAAAATAATACATAATAGCAGCTCAAATTCAAACCGACCATAACTACTTAGTTCTTAGGAGGTGTTGTTTTTCACTTTTTTAAATGCCCAATCGAATCAGACCCTTCCCATGTAGTTTATATCTTTAAGGGAGTCAGCTCGAAAAGCAGAGTTTTTTCTAAACACCTCTGTGTTGCTGAAATCTTAGAAGAAAATTGATAATGGTCAATAAGTTGACAGTTTAGATCTTGATGAACAACATTATGTTTAAAAAAATCATAGTACCTACCTAAACTTGGGCCCTTTCACCTGTTTTCCGAATTCAATTTTTTAACTTTTTCTTTTGTTCATCTTATTAAGCTCTATCAACAGACGAGGGCTTTTTTATTTTCAATAGTTTCATCTTTTTTTCTCGAAAAATAAAAAAACGTGTTTTTGGTAGTAACTTTTTTTCAACCGCAAACTCTCCAAATCAAAATTATCCAAAACCCCCTCGTCTATCGACGTATTAGCAACGTACGAACAGCACTGAAAAAACAGAATCAAAATAGTTTGAATGGGTACCACAGAAAGTGCACGTATGCATCAGAAAATGTTGTTTCGAGAAAAACGCGTTTTTCTAAAAAGCGAGCTTGGTGGTTCACCCCCCCCCCCCCCCCCCGAGTTCTAACTTGTCTGTTTAAGAACAAAGAGAAGAGGAATAAGGTAAGGTTTATTATTTACCAGTGTTATCGTTTGTTTATTGCTATTTTTTGACAGTTTCCAAGTTACCTACTAAAGTTTATAAGTTGTGGTACACTAACCAAGCAGGCGAAAGGCCCGGTCTCACTTGTGTAAAGCAGGGTGTGTGAGATGGCCAACTTTGACCTCAGTTGTGTTAGGGTTCCGTATTCGGAACAATAAATTATTATATATCAAATTGCTCAAAAGTGAATGAAAAATAATATTAAAATATTTTTAAAAATTAATTTTTTGGGTGGGGGGGGCTGACTCTTCGTAAGACAATTTAACAAATTCTCAATATTTTTTCTCCTGGTGACCTCCAAACTCTCATGACAATTGATGATTCAAAGCTGTACGAGTTGTCTCAGCCTGGTCCTTCGGCGAGAGTCGGTTACCCCGAGACCTGCTGCCCCTTCGCTGGCTACGACGCCCAAGCGGACTTCATGAGACAGAGCGTCGGCGCATCCCACAAATACGTTTGCCTCCGCCCGTGCAACGCTGATTTGGCTCATAAGCGGCCTTGCGATAAATTCTACATCCACCCTTTCCAGTACTTGCTGATGTATTTGGCGAACGTTCTGATGGTGGTGTCTGTCTTCCTCGCTGGGTTCAGCAGTATAACGTCGCTGTACATACCATTAACTGCTCTTGCATAGAAAAATGAATAAATCCTGTAATAAAGCCCGACCACTAAATTGAGATAAATGTACCTCACGTGACTTTCGGCCTGAATTTTGGAAATGTTTTTACATTCAAATATAGTGCATTTATTTTAATCAGGGAAGTGCGTAGAAGTATTTAGTACAGGAAAGAATAAAATTTATCATTATTATTGAAATTTGATGCCATATGGCATCATCCGGCAGAGGGAAAGAACTAGGGTTTGCAAACCCGTTACATGCACATCATCCCTCTGATGGATCATGCCATATGGTATCATGCTCGGAAAACGCATATAGAAAAAAAAACCACAACACACACACTCACCACACACCACCACCTCCAGTGATCACTTTCTGTGCACAAGAAAGCGCTCAAACGTGTTTTGTTACAAAAACTCGCTTTTTGAGTCATTCTGCATGACTGGAACTTTTTTCATTTCATTATTGGTGCAAATGGATCAAAAACTCCATAACACATTCTTCATAATGCATATATTCACAGTATTTGCAGCGTGAAATATCGAAAACTGTGAATGAAATTTCAAAGAAATACCAATAAATGTGGTACTTAACAAAAAACAGTGGCTTCTTGAAGATAAACGAACACTTTCGGTACTTTGTTCCAGGAGAGAATGAGAAAAGTGAGGGAGAAGTGACTCCCTCCCCAAAAACGCTGCAAATTATTACACAATGGTTTATTTTTTATATATGTAGATCACTCGTCTGGAAAGAACACGGCTTTCCCATTGTTACCACCAACTAACATGAAGAAAAACATCGATCGCATTTTGGCCAGCTAAAATTTGAACGGAGATTAAACTAAACTTAAATTCTCGTAGGGAGCGAACGGTTTGTCCTACAGGGCTCTGCGTGGTCTCTAAAAATTCTAAAATTTCAATACTATCTTAAATTGATGGAAAAACAATACATTTATACCAAACTTTTTTTGAGTTAGGGCGTTTTCAAATTTTCTAACCTTATTTTTCAACCCTTAGAAGTGACCTACGTCAACCAAAATCTTCGGGGCACAACTAGACCCCAAATGGAGCCTGTTAACAATATTTCATCAAAATCGGTCAATGCTAAGTGAGGAAAGTGCCTTTTAATTAGATTTTCGGATTCCACGTACCTTGAAACGTAAACTAACAAATTTTGAGGAGGGGTTACAAAATTTGTTTCTTGGTCGATTCCAAAGGTTCATTATTGACCTGCGTACATTATTGACCTGCGTACTACTTGGTTAATTAATTTTCATGATATCGATGACTGAATGCCTCATACAATTGAAAATAATAAACCAAAACGTCACTTTATGATAATCAGATAGTTGACGAAGTCCACTAAACAAGAAGGAACCATTAGAAACGTTTTGTAGCCTCCCACTGACATTTTGAGTTTTCGAGCGCCTGAGGAATGAGTTGACGCCATATGGCACTATCCTTCATTTAGAGAAGTGCGGGATGATGCCATAAGGCATCATCTGCGCTGAGAGTGTAACAGGAAGAAACACAGGCGATGCTCATTTGTCTTCACTTCAAGATGGAGTAATTTAGAAGCTAGGTGTCTAGGTGCCCTCACATTTAAGCTCTAATACACTAATTGTACGATTGACTATTTGAGTTGAGCGCTATTATCTACTGTAATTGAGCGCGAAAGGTATATGAGCATCAGAACGATTGTAATTAAACTGAATTCATAAGTTGGGTCATCGTTTTTTATTCATGAAGATGAAGTAGAAAAAATGTATCCCCTCCACGTTGGTTATATTATGTCAGGAAAAACTTCCTGAGTGGATAATTCTGTACAAAATTAATCACTTCAGCCTTGTTTTGGCTTGTGTATGAGCATCTGTGAGAGGAAGCGTTGATGAATTTTTTGGAAGTCTGACACATATTGGAATTTACTGGACAACGAATCAAAGAATATTTTATGCAGTAATCTCTACTTGTCTCAGATGTCATCGCTTTGAATTGGGAATCCCGAGGAGCTGAAGAGCCTCCAGGTAGCCATCGACTGAGTCGGTAGCTTGTAGGCTTCTAGTGGATACATTGTGCAGATACCTCGTTGACTGGTTTAACACAGATGGCATTTGATCAACTCACATACTCGAATATCTCCCGAGCAGACGTAGGTAGTTCTTCTTCTTCTTCACAAGATTGAGTGTTCTGAATGAAGTTTTGGAGTCAATGAACCCAGTGATTCTAATGACGGAGCGGTGGCGGAGTCTGGGTCCAAAAAGGGTCGAAAAAGCCTGCACATTGGATTAATTTTTATATCGAATATATTGAAGTATTCTAAATGAAATACATCACCTCAAAGAAGGGTAATTTGAGGGAGAATGTTAAGAAAAAATGTTTGCTTATCATGTCTGTTTTCCCAAAAACATGTTCTGAAAAGTTTAGGGCAGCCTCCAAGACGATTCCCTCTACGAATATTAGAAATCAGCCAAAGCAAAGCTCAAGGTTCCTCGCCCAAGCCAATTACAATCCATAGATTGGTCCAATTTGATAAAATAGTTTAATCTATGAACATCATGAATTTCACCTCCATCGCACTTGATGAGTACAGTGTACGTAGATGCAGTCGTTCCATATCACCCTATCTAATGCCAGATTTTGCTCAAAGTTTGAAGGTAGTTGGGGACTATGTCCTAATAAATAAGTGGGTCTTTATGAATTTTACAAATTTTATCTCCGAGAAGAAGTATGAGAGCCCCTCAAATCACCTCAATCCGAAATAATAGTTACAAAATAACTGTGGAATCACAAAGAACAATTACAAAATGATTGACGATGGCCATCCTCCTTCGAGATGCTAAATGGAGATGACTCGTTCTCCTCGGTAGAACTCCGACTCCCGAAGGTCAGTACCCATCATTGGGGCCGAACTAGTGGTTAGCCTCTCTTATGCAGATGTAATCTTCAAGAATAGGAATAATCTAAGACGTTTCAATGAAGTAACACTTGTAATGGGTTCTTCAAACCATTTTGGACAAAAGTAGAGATTTTTACTAAGATAGATTGACCTCCGAAGTTTTGAGATGAGTTTTACATAAAATCGAACAAGTGGCACTAGCTTCCACGAAGCTATCTATACGCATTTACAATAATTATTAATTCCCTCCTTATTTATTAGTTGTAATAGACAGGATTGCTAATTTCACCACTCATTGCGTTCTGAGGTATTATTATTATTGAGTGTGGTAGAGCATTCACTGAATGAGTGAGTACATGGAGTACCAACTATATTCCAGTATATTCCCAAGATTAACCCTCCGTCGATCGCACCTGTGTGAAAACTCTGCAAATTATTACACAACGGTTTATTATTTTTATATAGATCACTCGTCTGTAGAGTCACCAACCATCCAACATGAAGAAAAACATCGATCGCATTTCGGTCAGCTAAAATTTAAACGGAGATTAGGCCTCTTTTGCGACTCACACTCGTGTTTCTGATTTATCGTACGTAAAACCTTTAAATTCTCGTAGGGAGCGAACGGTTTGTTCTACAGAACTCCGCGTGGTCTCAAAAAATTCTAAAAATTCTATAGAATCCTAAATTGAAGGAAAAACAATACCTTTATATCAAAATGTTTTGAGTTAGGGCGTTTTCAAATGTTCAAAATTCATTTTGGAACCCTTAGAACTGACCTACATCAACCAAAATCTTCGGGGCACAACTAGACCTAAAATAAAGCCTACATACCAAATTTCATCAAAATCGGTCAATGCTAAGTGGCACAAATGCCGCGGACGGCGGATGGACGGCCAAATTTTTATTCGATTTTTGGATTCTACGTACCTTGAAACGTAAACCATCGAATTTTGAGGGGGTGTTAAAATTTTTCTAACACCCCCACACACACACACACACCCCACACACCCCCACATTTTTCTATTTTTCTTTTTTTTTATTTTTTCTTGGTCGATTCCAAAGGTTCATTATTGAAAATAATAATCCAAAATGCACACTCGACTTTTTTCTGTTGGTAAACCTGCTTAAGGAGACAGTGAGCGACCCCCCACCCAGTACCCTCCTGTCGTAGGACGAACTCTCAGAACCCTTACTGCAGATTACTCTAGGTCTTCTCAATAAGCTGTGCCAGTGGTAGTGAACAAATTTTGCACATTGCGCCTGAACTTCTGACGATCGATCCACATCTTCTGACGTCAATGAATCAAGCCAATCACAAGAGGAATTCGTCTAATGGGAAGTTGTGAAGAGACAGTATAATGTTCACTTGATAATAATTATCAATTATTATCTAGTCAATTATATTATCAATAATAATATAATAATTATATTATTATTAGAATAATATAGTCAATAATAATTATCAATTATTATTAGAATAATTAGAATTATTCTAAGGTGAAGGCGATATTCCAGTCAACTCTCTAAAATACTATTGGTTGGGGGGAAAGAAGGGTTTTATGCTTTGTGAGTTTAAAATAATGAAAATTCATTTTTCATCCATTTAAAATAAATTCCAATAAAGTCCAAAAAGGTTGCGACTGTCGGAGGGTTGAAGGAATAAACTGGATTCTAGCCCTGTAACATCACATCTGTAAGCTTGTAGACGTGATAGGTGTCACTTAGTTGCTGAAGCCGATTCTGTGCCGACGAGATGAAACGTGTACTTGATAGGCGTCTTGTGGATTTAAGATTTTAAAATTTTACTTATAGGTCTTATATTTTACTTATAGGTGTCTATTCACCTAAAACCTCTTGTCTACAGTGCAAAGTAAAAATGACTCTAATGACTGACTGTCTGAAAGAAATGCGTGGGTACAAAGGAGAACAAAATTAATTCAAAAGTACGAGTACAGTGAAAATAAGTGTGTCGCAACAAACAAGAGTCAAATATACATAAAAGTAGACGAAAAATAGTTCTATGTCACTCTCTGGTCAGAGGGACCGTGACTCAAATTGGAACAGGTACGTATTAAAATAGTATAAGGCAAGAGTTTGAACTCCCCGCCCGCTTCCGGCCGTTAGTTCAAATGCGCCCGATTCTGCCCCAATTTATTAATGCAACTTCGTTCAATTGCAAACCGGAATATAAGAATCAGTACGAGTATATTTAAGTACAATAAAAGAACATTACAAGTACGGCATTCGTCCATTTCCCCGAAAGTACAAAATCAGATGTCCTGTTCCGCCATGTTCCTTCCAGCTCCGATGTACTACTGCTTGTCCGTTTTACTTTGTGCCTTTTAAAAATACTTTATCATACTATTTTTTGTACAATACAGACCCTTTCAAGTTCAATATTGTACGGTTCATTTAACGCCCTTTCCCGAGGTAACAACATCAAGATTGATACTTTGGTACAAAAGGCAACATTCAATTATTTTTATTAATCAATTTAAATTATTTTTCGATCATTATTACGATTGGGCTGTTTCCAGTAGAATCGGAGACCTGCCAATTTCTACCTACTGATTTTAGATTTTCTGTAGACCTTCTACAAAACTGATTAGTAACCGAGCTACCATGCCTACAGTTACTATTTCGACAACTTCACAACATCTGCCGCGAAAACCAGCTTTTTAAACAGTGAATCATGTTGAGGAGCAGAAAATCGAATTTACAATGGAGGATCGTTTTCATCACTGCGAACGTTTTGATCATCTTAACTGGAGTCACAATCTCCGTTCTTGCATGGGAAACTATGAAATACAAATACTACCCATTCCACGAAGACTTCCAACCTTTAGTATTCCGAATATGTTACTCGATATTCGTCTTCGGAATCGTTCTGAGCGTCATTGGACTAATCGGAGTTTTTACGGCTTTTCAGCCTGTTCATTGGTTGTACAGAATTTACAAAATCCCTCTCCTGGTAACTGCGGCGTTTGTGTTTCTCGTTCTGGGAGTGTTGTGTTTCGTTGTGGTGGAGTTAGTGCAAGCTTCAGAACTGAAAGACATGGTCGACATGATGTCTCGCTTAAAAGTGAGGGACGAAATGGACGATATCGAATTTTTCAACAACTGTTGTGGGTTGACCGACCAAATGGAGGTAGGTGCGTACTGAACTGAACTCATTTATGTAAATACAGTAATCGGTGGCATGATAGAAATTGCTTTGTGGTGCATTGGTGAATGCTGCTTACCTGCTCACTAGCGAAAATTATCATTTTCAAAAGAAAAAAAATTCTGAGATATGTCCACACTCATCTTATTTTCCCTTTCGACTTGCGATTCCTCTTTCTCTTCTACTTTCCTCTGAGCACGTTGCGAGAAAACTGGATGTATAGAGCCACTTTTTTTGTTCGTCAGCAACGCCCTGGCTCTGTGGATCCAAGCCTGCCAGGGTTGCGCACGCTCATCATCTTTACGACTTCACCGCACTGTAATTTGTCCTTGGAACTTTTTGCATTGTAATCACTGGGTAGCAAAGTCTCCGGTAGAATGCGTTCAGCACAGCAACCCACAGTTCAACATCCCGTAATGAATCAAGGACGGTCGACTGTAGACAGTACAGTGGTACTAAGTGATCAGCCTGTCGAGTCCTCTCAGTCGTTCAAAATATACTTTCAAGCTGGTTTCCAGCATCTATCCTGCCAATTGCCTCACTGCCCTAGGTCGGCCTGGGGTGATCACTGTAGAAACTACTGTAGAAAACCCCACTAGTCACCCAATTACTTGATTTAGATTGTCTTCTAATTTACTACTGTTATGGAGACATGCAGAAGACATAATAAATCGCTCACACAAATTATATTGTTTGCACATCAGATAAAACATGAAAAGTTATTCTTCAATAAAGCAAACATCATATAGTTGTGTGGAGATTAACCAACAAATCCTATGAAGTAGCACTCCAAAAAACTCCCCCTTCTATTCAGGATTTGGTTTTCAGCTGTTAAATCATACCAATCCTCTTCAGGATTTTGCTGTTCTTGATTCCTGACAGTGGCTTGGTGAGAATGTCAGCAGCGTTTTCTGTAGTAGGCGTATAGTCTATAATCAGTTTCCCTCTTTTCCAAAGTTCTCAAATATAAAAATATCGTATGTCCTTGAATGCGAGCTCGCACTGCTCTCTTTGGCGAAATGGACCGCCAAAGTCGAGTTTTCATTAAAGTAAACATTATAATGGTTGTGTGGAGATTAGTCACCAAATCCTATGAAGTAGCACACCAACAACTACAGATAGGAAGTTGTCACTAGCAGCTCTCTCAAGCTCTAGACCAGAACATGCAGAACCCTAAAAATCTTCTGGTTCGACTCTAAAGACAGGTGCTTCATTCATTGATGCATCCCCTTCCTGCAGGGAATGGTGCAAGGGTGTGGACATAGTTCAGAGCTTTCCTTTTAATGTCAACGTAAATTCATAACTAGTTAAAGAAGCCTTGTCAAAAATTACTACTTCTTCATTACAATTTACTCAGAAGCACTTTCAAGACTGCCCTTCTTGGACTTGGGATATTTTGCTTCTCACGGCAGAATTTATAGTTTCAATGAACTGATGATGGATTTATTTTTTATTAATATACTACTTTGATGACCTTATGAAGTTAAAATTCGAAGCTGTACTTTGGGAATCACCCTCCGTCCTGCTGCTCTTTCGAAGGCTACCGATGGTATGAGGACTTCGTCAGAAGACCTGGGGAAATCTCTTACTATGCAACACATGCCTGCAACGAAGATTTCGCCTATAAAGAGCCTTGTGATCGGCAATATATCAATCCTTTCCAATACTTCCTGGTGACTTTGGCAATTTTCATCACGGTTGTATCTATCTGCCTCGTATGCTTGAGCGCAGCGACCACTCATTTCGGACCACCCATGCAAATCGCCGAGCAATCGCTCGAATCAATCAGCTTTGAAGAGGAACCTTCAGCAACTTCGTCAAGCAACGCAAATTGGTTGTCGATAGCACCAAAACGGCAGACGCCAGTCAGAGGATTGCTGGAAGCAATGTTTCCCTTCAAGTCTTTTGGAACACAGCATCGTCTTTAGATTTTTTTTCAAAATCGTAAGAATAACTGTAAACAAACTTTTTTCTTGAAATTCTGTCGTGAGAAGAAAGGACAACTCAGGTCCAAATGAGAAGTCCTTTTTCTTATATTTTCAACTCTGAATCGAAAAGGACCAGCATCAGTTATGAAAAATGTATGTACCCTCTTCAGAACATCAAAAAAGTCGACAAGACGAGTAGTTCGAATCAAAAACAGCTCTGGTCGATGAAAATTGATTATTCACAGATTTATACTAACAAGACCAACGTGCAGAGAGCCATGTAAACTCAAAAAGTACCTGGCCAGGTTTTAGGCCATCAAGGAAACTCCTTCCACAAAATTGTGCCCTGCCATAGCAACTATGATTGAGCAAGCACTTTCGCAACCTGAGAACTTGCTTAGTTCTCTTGGGAACTTTGAACTCGGTATCAACAATACACATACGAATCAATATCGTTAGCAAATCATGAAAATAGGATGCTCTGCTAAAATTACCCTTATTGGACTTATTGGAATTGTTTTTATTTTTTGCTTCTCACGGCAGACTTTGTCGTTGCAATAAATTACTGGTGAATTTATT
The DNA here is from genome assembly GCA_009739505.2 of Apolygus lucorum. Taxonomy (NCBI): domain Eukaryota; kingdom Metazoa; phylum Arthropoda; class Insecta; order Hemiptera; family Miridae; genus Apolygus; species Apolygus lucorum. The sequence goes on from CM019173.2 coordinate 35,271,607, forward strand.
ATGTTTTATTCGTGATATTTGAAGCTGTACTTGGGAGATTACCCTCCGACTTGCTGCACCTTCGAAGGCTACCAGAGCGATGTGGATTTCATCAGAGAATCCTCAAGAACTTCTTACACGGCAACTCACGTCTGCAACGAAGATTTCTCGTTCAAGCAGCCCTGCGATCGGCACTATATCAATCCCTTCCAGTACATCCTGGAGATTTTGGCTATTATAATGACCATTTTAGCGTTGTATCTCTTATGTTTGACCGTTGCATCGACTCGTTTCGGTCAACCTGTGAGAAAGGAACCGCTAGTCACTTTTGAAACGGAACCATCGGTAGATATGGTTCCAAATGAATCTAAAACTGTCGTGGCCACAAAATCGTCGCAAACAACCGTCCCTAGAATATCCACCGTCACTACTAAATCCGCTCATTCCGCCGTTTCTTCTAAATCCAACGCCACCGCTTATTCCGCGGTTACTACTAAATCCGCCGCCACCGCTGATTCCGCCGTTATTACTAAATCCGCCGCCACCGCTGATTCCGCCGTTACTCCTATTTCCGCCCCATCCACTAGTTACTACGGCACAACACCCACCCAACAGGTTCCAAAAGCCCCCAGACGGCCCAAAGGTCGGTTTCGGCCATCGACGTCATCAACAGATGATACTGATTCTCAACATGGCACGTCAGCAAAAGAATGGTGGCCGTGGGCTGGGAAGAAAGGAGGAGATAGACCCAATAAACCTATGTAATCTGTTCGAACGCCATATTTTTTCACCTTTCAATCGTGGGGAATCTTTTGTATCCCACATGCATCTAGCTATCTATCTTCTAGTGGTATCTGTGAAATTGCGAAGATTGAGAATCATTCAGGGTAGTGAGGGCGCACTTGCCAAGGAAAGTCAATTTTAGCAAAATAGAAACATTCATCCAATTCAATTCTTTTCTACTACTTACTTTATTTTATTTAGGCGCCTGCAACCTTTTCTGGTCATAGTTAACAATTAGTATTTTAATTTTATAATACAAGCAATTTTTTTTTTTTAGTTTTTTAAAAATTGGTATCAAGAAGGTAGAATTGTTTCCGAACAACTGTTCAAGGTCCTGCGGAGGTACTGGTGGGATGCTACAAAAAACTGGACGTTCCGTAAGCAGGTGGTAAACAGTCAGTTGATATCCACAGGTGTCGCAAACAGGAGGAGGAATCCGTGTCCTGGACATGAGGTAGCCATGTGTCAGTCGTGTGTGTCCAATTCGCAGTCTTGTCAAGATGACCTCTTCTTTGCTTAAATGCGTTATGGTTCCATTTTCATTTACTCTTGATCTGCTCGATGTTGACCATGGTGAGACATCTTTTTTTTATTGCCCAAAGCTATTGGTATCGCATAAAACCCCAGCTCGATTCCCAGCTCTTGCTTGTCGGTCAGCTATCTCATTGCCAACTATTCCGTTATGGCCAGGTACCCAACTAATAATAACGGAAACACCTTGAAGCCTAAGTCGCCTGACAGAGAAGAGAATATTCTTTACCAGTGGGTGTGCGTCCACTCCTCTTTTAATTGCTTGAATGGCGCAATTTTTTCTAATGGCCTCTTAGATGTTTTTAATGGTGTGAACCACTAAACCACTGACAAGGTCCACCAATGCAGGCATCAATGCCAATTTGGAAACTTTGAGATTCCTGTGTAAGAAAGCGAGAACTTCACTTGCCAGTCACACCCTTTCCTCTCTAGTCGCTCAGCAGTCACTACTCCAGTATATCCACACGGTTCATAAAATCGAGGGTGAAGAACCAACATAGTCTAAGACACATTTTTCGGTTTTAAGATAAGGTCATAACCTTAAAGAAAAAAGTGTGCTGGATCCAATGGTGTGGTCAGATAAACAGTTTAGCCAACGGAAATGGGAGAAAAATCGTATAAAGCAGCAGTGCTCAAGTCAAAGTGGAAGATCACAAGTGCCTAGCCTAAGTCTGTGTTTTCCCTGACGTTGGGTATGGTCGCCCAGCCTCCTCCATGAAATTGTGAGTTATTTATAGTAATTTTTGTGTTCTGAGCCTGTGGAAATTATTATCAGTGGAGTCAGTAAACACATTGCACAAATTAATATTGAAAAGGGATAGATTGTGATCATTTTACCAAGGTAAATGATGCCAGAAAATCTTGTTTGACTTGGGTCTTGGGATTCTGTGACTTAGGCTATTATTGCTCAGTCTTGGGGATTTGAGCTAAAATGTTTCTGTCTCGTTTGTTAACTTGGGTGTTATGTCTGCGTGTCGTCGAGTGAAGGAGATGACCTTCTCGATGAGGCGTTTGTGTTTTCTTTAACCCCTACTCAAGGAAGAGAGAGTGATCCCTAAGCTAGTGACTTGCACTGTCGCATCGGCGGCTTATTAGCCCTACTGGCATGCGGAGTGCATGGAACATAGGCTAGCCCGACAATCTTGGCGTCTCAATACAGAAACCGACTGGCGGGAGGCGGGATATTTACCTAGTGAGCCTAATACTTCGAGGAGATCCTTATTCGAGGAGAAGGTAGAGAGCGAAATGAATAAGTCGGTTGACTGAACTAGACTGGCATCAGGGAGCATCCCTGATTGGGCTTATATATTCATCTTGTTTCCTCGGGGGAGAGAGAGGTGGAAAGGTGACGTCATGTTTGCGTGTTCCCCGTACCTCGTCTCCCCCAGCGGGTGATGAGCCCAGAGGCTTCTTTATTGAAGAACTAACTGTTAATTGATATGTGGGTCATAACATTGGGCATTTTTGGAAAGGGTTGAGGGAGTAACACAACAGCTTAAATTAAAAAAATCTGCCCCCAACATAGCCTATCTCAATTAATTCCACTCAGCCAATAATTTCTCCAAAAAAAGAGGGATCAGTTACTCGTTGGAGTCATATGGGAACACAATGGTGTCAAAAACATTACCAAAAGAAACGTGATTAAGCCGTGAAGTAGTTTTTTGAGCCTCCTGAAAAGTTTACAAAAGTGAGTTAGGCTATGTTGGTTCTTCACCCTCGAAATACAACTTTCGGTTGAAGTCGCCAAAAATTACAACCTCTCAGGTTAATGATCAAGAATGATGTGGGCGAATCGTTCCTGGTGACAGCTCAATTAGTTTCTATTAAAATTAAAATTAAAGTAAAGAAAAAAAAATCTCATCTCATGAGCGAGAAATCCCATGGGAATCAACTACCATCGATGTTCCTGTCTCGTGAGATTAGCCTGATTTAAGCATACCGCTCAGGTCGACATTGATCTTGTTAATTTTGGTCGAATCGTTTGCATAAATAATTTTGTCTTACCTATGAGAGATCGCGTTAGATGAGGGCATTTTCGGACACTCCTTTTAAAGTAAACTAGGCTTTCCTCCTACTTTTTCCATGGAACTTCCTTCCTGGCTACCTACAAGGGCTCACTTACCCATATCTACCAACCAAAGGATATTAAACAAGTTTTTTTGTACTATTTCCACTATTTTCCAGCAAATGGAAACAATGCGGTAAACTTTGAATAAAAACGTAATGAGCTACAAAGTAAGTTTTTTCGCAAAAATTCCCTCACTTTAAAAAACTAACTTGTCTCCCGGTGAGGGTCTAACGAACGAGTTTTCATAGCTCGATTTGCAGCGGAGGAAAAAACGTTATTCCACTCTCTGTGCCCTCCTATTTGGAGTTATTCAGCAGGAGTGATTTTCACCGCTGGGGGAAAACAAGCCCTCTTGATGCCATCTGCCTCGGTAATTGCACGTTTCAACCGCCGCTCGGTATCGGGCGTTCAGTTTCCTTCCTTTTCAAAACACATGACTCACCGGTCTCGTACGAGGGACGTTTCAATTAATTTCTTATTTACTCGCCTTAATGAGGGTATGTGGCAGGAATATACGCGACCTGGAATATATCTGACGTTAGGTCGTTTTTAAGGCATTGTCAGGTTACAAAGATTTTTAGATTGACATCGTTGACAAAAGAAAAGGTGTAGTAGCTCCATCGTCAAGCAGTTGGATCGTTACTGTGCACGTTAGTGGCAATGTTCGACTTTTGCGGGAGTCATGGGTTCAAATCTCGCCGCCGGGGTTCGTGCGTCCGGAGCTCATCGCCCCCTCGTCCCAACCCAGGGTGGTGAGGCAATAAGAAGGAGCGAAATCATCAGAACAAATTCTGATCTTCCCTTTGGAAGACAGCTGACGTCTGCGTAGCCAGGAATGGCGGTCGGGCCAAAATCCGACCTGAAATGATTGTTTACTTTTTACTCATTGCAGCTCACTTATTAGCGTTTTGTATGTACTTCCTTCATCCTTTTTCACGAAAGAGAAAACTGAAACTAGAGCGAGCAAGTGTAAATGCTAACTTATTCAGGAGGTTTCGGTTTATTATTTTTGTTATGACCCACATATATTAAGCATGTAGTTCTTGAATAAAGAAGATACAAGAGGACCCCTGAGTGAGTCAGTAAGGGGGAACACGTCAAGTGACGTCACCCTACCACCACTCTCCACTCAGGGAAAATACAACGAGTATATAAGCTCACTCAGGGATGCTTCCGTATGCATTCTACTCCCCTCAATCGACTTGTTCTTTTCTCATCACCTTCGCCTCATCAGTCCATCCAGCTAAAGTAGCTACAGAGACCCCAGTTTGTCTTCACTGACATTGACCTCTACAGTTACTTTACCTTGGAGCTCTCCTCGAATAACTAGGCTCACTAGGTAAATGTCCTGTTGATTAACGGTAGGTCTTAACAGACGCCGGAGACTACAGGCGAGCAAATCTCCATGCACTCCTCCTAGTGATCGGTCGCAAGACACCAGGGCGATAGTGCATTCAGGCTAGGGCTAGGCTGCCGTCCAAAGGAAGAATGCAGTAACTCGATTTTTTCACATTTTGAATTTTTCATATGTTGTCCAACTGATTGTTGGACAACGGAAAAAAAACAGTTTGTGAATGATGCAAGGGTAGAATGCAGTTTTATCCTATTACTGTTGAAATCCTCAGAGGATTTTGGGAGAAATTCAATAATAAATAATTACAGTTCAATGAATATAAAATAATAATTTATAGTATTCTGTGCGTGAAATCAATGGAATAAAACAGAGAAGGAATGCAAAGTTATTTTGCAAGAGAAAAATCACATTTTCGATCAAAATTGAGGTTTTTAATGAAACGCCAAACGAGTTTTCTGAAAACTGGAAAAACTGTTTTTCTCCTTTGGAAGGCAGAAGGGACTATCGCAGTTTTGAGTAGGGACTAAAGAAATCACATCAGCCGCATCGAGGAGGTCATCTTCACTCGACGACACGCTGACATAACAATTTTCAATAATAAGTCTTTGGAATTGAACAGGAAAAAAAGTTTTCGTTTCAAGGCACGTAAAATCCGAAAACTGAATAAAAGTACAAATATTTGATACCAATACTTGACGTCTTGAACTAATACTTGCCCAACATTCACATCTTGATACTAAATTTGACCTGATCCTAATACTACTAACTATACTAACTTGTTCTTGTTGTTGCACTGTAGTCTGTTGTAGTACTGATAGTTGTTCTGGGGTCGTTTCTCTAGTAAATCTGATTTTTACTGGATGCTGTTGAGTGAATTTCTCGTCTTTATGAAACCTGTTTTTTTCTTCTCAGTACTAGATACAATGAACGGCACTCCTTTGCTAGTGTTGAGAGACTATAGTGTTACTCGATGAATTTTTCAATACTTATGATGATGTACCTCTACAGTTGTTATTTTTAATTACTAACGAGGTTGTTATAACAGCCATTGTTGTCGGTTTCTATTCAACGAAGGATCATTTTGATGCAATGTGTCCCCAACAATGTCTTACCTAGTGTAACTCATGTTGCGCCGATTATTATGGAAATTCCTCTTCGTCACAGCTAACATCTTTATCATCGTATTTGGAGCCGCTATCGCCTTTTTAGGATGGGAAACTGCGAGACCAGAACAATTTACACTCGCTCACACTCAATTCTTTCCCTTAGTCGCTCGGATAAGTCACGCCATTTTAGGCCTCGGAGTATTTATCGGTATTGTTGGAATCATTGGCGTAGTCAACGTTCTAATTCGCTCTCACTTCCTACACTCAATTTACCTAGTTCCTCTTCTGTGCCTGGCGTCTTTTGGAGCGGCCGTTCTCGGAGTGTTGTCTCTAACAACGGCTGAGCTCATTCAAGTGGCCGAACGAGAAATCATGATCGAAATGATGACAGGCCAGTGGAGAAAAAGGGACGACATGGATACCATAGAATTTTCCAACGAATGCTGCGGGGTGAAAGGCAAACTGGAAGTAGGTACACGTTTTTTAAATAAATTAAACAATTCTAATTGTTAGGAGTTCGCTGAAAAGTTGATGTAATCAGCTTGGAATTGACAACATACTTCTACACCATGACTTTTCAAGAATGTAATTTCATATTTTTCGGAGAAAGGACTTTTCGGGAGGTGTCTCGAGGCGGAAGACATTGTACATACCCGAGAACTTTCCTGTTTCCCATGTATCTTTCATTAGCCTCCAGAGAAGGTGTCCATAAGCGCGTTTCCGAATCACCACTTTCAAGTATAAAACTAGAAACTGACTTAGTCGACGAACACTCTATGGGGGGGGGGGGGGGGGTCCTCTTATTCGAGAGGTGACAAAATTTCATGTTCTGCTCACAAAGGATTTTATTGAGTAAAAATTTTTCTTAGTTTCGTTGGCTATCTCACCAACTTCCTCAGGATATACCTAACAATATAATAAATAAATATAAAAAGAAAAACCAAGTCACAAAATCACACACAGGTTGAACACCTCAAAATTACAGATAAATCCCTTCTGTAAGGAACTAAAAAAAAAATCGAAAATACTGAAAAAAAAATTGGAAAAATTTGAAAAACACTGAATTTTAAAATCAGCATTCTCCTAGATTAATGTACATTCATTAGGCAAATAAATCAGGTAAATGTAAAAGATAAAATCGTTGTGCTACGTCAAGTTGGAAACTGTCATTGCTAGAATCAGAAATCCAAAATCTGAGATTGGAATAAAAAATTCCTAAGTTCGTAAATTAACTCATTATCTTGAGACCCCTGATGTCAGAGGGAAAATAAGGAAGGGTCCTTCTCTAGGATGCGTTCAAGGTAATACAAACCTGTCCGATCGATTCCGAAGTAATAGATTGTAGATTTCTACTCCGAGACTTTCCAGTAATAATAATAATAATATAGAATGTGGCTTCTCGCTGTGTTGATATGAATGGCTGCCTATAAAATGTCATTCAACTCGAAAATATTGCTAGAGTAGCAAGAGAAAAAACAGAATCTCTCGTACTTTCTCGTTATTGAAAATTCATCATAGATTTCTTAACTGTGAGGAACTTCTGTAATTCAAACTTCCATCTTGATAAATTATAATTATTATATTCAAAGCTGTATGACCCAGTGAATTTTCCCGCGAGTTGCTGCCCCTTCAAAGGCTACAGAGGGACCGACTTCGTCAGGATCGAATGGAGTCCAGTCTACGAAAGCAGAAATGCTTGTACATTATTCTTGGCATACACGTTGTACTGCGACGACATATTCATCCACCCTTTCCAATACTTCCTGACGTACTTGGGGTACGGTCTCGTTCTTCTGGCACTCCTCTTCTTCGGCATCAGCGCCGTATCTGGACTCTTGGTACCAAAATTACCTTTCTTTATGAAAGATCATTAAAAACTGATTTATTCCATCAACGAAGTGGTTACTATTATTTTTAATTCTGATTTCCAACTAGTGTAATGGACTTGGAAAGCTCCTCTCCAATAAAGAATAAAAGGTCCCAGTCATAAGGCATAAGTTACTGAGCGAATTTTCGAAGAACATTTTTAGGACCAAAACCCCCTAGGTTGTTGTTTCTAAATTTACGGAACCTTCAACTTGATCATAATGTTCTTGTTCTACATTAAAGAATTTAAGTTACATGAATATTATCAATCATTCATTACCATTTGATCCTGTTGGGGAAGCTATACTGCTCATCCACTTGGCAGACGATGTTACTTTTGACTATGTATGTTCACAGGCGATTCGCCATTCAACGAACGAAAATTTTTATTAATGTAACAAAAAATTATAAATCAACAAACTTATTTTTGATGCCATTAGCATTTTTTTAAACTGGCGAACTAACCCGTCTTTTATCAATTTTTAAACATTTTACCTGATAACAATTATAATATAATTCGTTATATTATAACGATTGCAATAGCTCGTCTTCCTCGAAAAGTTGAGGAAAAAAACAAACATTCTTGATTTCCAAAGTACCGAGAGTACCTACTTAAAAAAGGCAGATAGTGAGCAGTTGCGAAATTATGACGATTGAAAAAAACCGAGGTGCTCCATTTTTCACAAAGACCACTTGACTTCGTTCTTGCTTTGTTTCTTTAATTTGCTGAGCGAGAAAAGCGTTCCGGAAAATGAACAGTAAACCTTCGAGATACAATAATGTGTACCAGCTGCAAAATTACCACTGAGAAGGAACCCGCACTGTTTACTCCTCGATGGAAATAGACAATACAAACGTTTCCGTCAATAGAGGGAGTCCGTCGTCAAAGCCGATCTCGGAGTCGAAAGCCTTTTGTTACTTGAAGAGATACGAAGGACGGCAGTGCCTGTTTGGCGTTGCCCATCCATCAAGTTTCTTCCTCTAGGATGGATTGGATGGTTGGCTGGCTCCTCGTTGAGCTTGGTTGTCAGTTAATGCTCGATGCCTTTTCAGTTTGCTGTCCTTAATAGGTCGACTCTACTTGGAAATTAAGCAGCCTTGGTGAGAAATTCTCGTTAAAACAGAAACGAACCCGTCACGATACATAGCAGACATTCTATAGAGAGAGCTGACTATTGAGGAATTACTGCAGACCCTCAACGCACCGCGAGATAGGAATGACGTTTCATAATAACTCTCACTCAAATAGGCGGCAAATCAGAATTATAGTGTTCGTAGGCAAGAACGATAATTATGCAAATAATCAAACAAACAACTCTCTGAGAATTTCTTACGAAGCTTCACGAATTCAGCTTGCCAAGTCATTCCAAGTGGACTTTCATGTAAAGTATTCCAGAATTGAACCAAAGATCTCCGATTGAAGTGATCGATCCAAGAAAGCAGGTCCCAGAAAGCCAGGTATGCGACCAACTGACTAATCTGGACTCCACTCCTAAACTTGAAATCATGTATTACATTAATCAACTCCACAAAATGACAGCTTGAATAGAACCTTCAACCCAGTTCCTGATAATCTGTAGAATTGTTTCTTGACAACATCCTGAAACGCTGCTGCTGTAGTACCCAGCATTTCCACAGTGAGTTCATCTCAAGACACTAGAGACAATGTAACAGATCAATTTGATGTCGACAACAAAAATTTAGCAGATTCTACGAGTAAATGTACTATTATTCTGTTCTTGCATCAATGCCTGTCCAGGATTTTGGGGTAAATGAAGACCCGATTATGTGGTATGACCTGCCTATACGAAATCCTCAATAATATGTTTACTGACATCGGTACATATTTTGTCGTGTTTCAGAAGCCGAAGCAGAAGAAGGCGAACCCGTGCCCCCGCGAGCTCGCCCGGACTCGCTGAGGTCCCTGACGAAAGCAACCAGGTTCACCGAACAGGAGCTCAAGCGGATCTACCGCGGCTTCAAAGCCGAATGTCCATCAGGCCTAGTCAGAGAAGACACCTTCAGAAGCATCTATTCCCAGTTCTTTCCTCAAGGAGGTGAGCTACGGTCTGACCTAACCCTTGATCTTTTCTACTAAAACGAGGTGCCTTACCTTAGAGTCCTGCTTACTAACAGACATTGCCTACCTGTGGTTTTCCAAAATATTAAACCAACCGGAAGATTTTCATTGAAGTATTGAGTGCTGAGTTGGTATTTCTCTTGTACCAAGTTGGTACCCATCAACCTCAGCTAGGAAATACTTATTCGTTGATACTCTCATTCAGTAAAGCCATCTAACATATGCTTCCTCTCACAAGAATCAGTAGTAGTGTGAAGATGCATGTTCCTCAATGCTTCAACTAAACGAGTGAATTGTATGATGGAGCCTCATAGCAGTAGGCCGTTGTCTCAGCGATGAACGAAATGCAACTCGCATACCTGTAGACTATACCACTGGGCTGCCACAGCACGCTTGCCACAATGTGCCACGGGCTGTATGATTAGCGCCTCCTCATGAGAGGACTTCACTCGAATCCATCGGCCCTCGGGGTACTGTTGAAAAACGATTTTCTCCAGACGAACAGGCCTTGGGACTGCTCATGAGTGGATAATGGGCTTAAGATTGCGGACTTATCCAATCTTTCTCTGCTCCAGATGTCTTAATTTCTTGGAAACTGAAATAATTTGCCTTCGTTCGAACTGATGTACGTGTGGGGAGTGTTGTCCCAACGACTATATCGTCATAACAACAGCTAAACCTTTGTTCTGAATGAATAGTCACACAAATCAATCTGAGCTCTATTTGCTTGAAGGAAGAGGGCACTTTGTTCTTGGTTTTATCAAGTAATGAGGTGAATGAACATTTGTTATAGGTGTTTGAAAATAATACAGTATTCAACCCCTTAGCTTATCGAAATGACATACCCATGTCTGTACAACTTCCACACAATTAAAGTGAGAAATTCAAAACAAAACATCTTTATTAAATTCAACCGTCAAACTGAAAATCGGCCATTTTTGTTAGTAAGTGACTCATAGACAATAGCACCTCCATTATTGAGATCAAGGGCTGGAATACTGTCGCTCACTCCCTTGGGAGAAGCGCTAGAGATAGGTGCTTCTGGGAGTGGACTTTTGGACCGATCGGAGGATGGGTTTATATGGCACATAAATTTCATGATTATTAAAATAAATGTCGCATAGTTGTTCCCTAAAAGCCCTAAATACGAGTAGTTGATGTATCTGAATTGGTGCAGTCACCAAGTTCACCATGATGTTCTTCAGTCTAAGGTATTATCAAGCCTACTACGAGCATGGCGTATGGAGGTTAAGGTAAGTGAAACAATCACACACCGCTGTGTCGTCAATTTTCATTGAATGTTAATTCACCACTATCAAGACCATTTCACATGATGATTTCTTGTTCCCGTGTTACGTTACAAAACACTTGTCATTCGTGTTCTATTGTTCCTTGTAATTTCACGCAAATACAACTCACTTCGTTCACGATCAGTGTTCTGATCAATTTTTGGATAGAAAACACACACACACATCATTATCATCATCATCATCATTTTACCTGTTCATTAGCTAACGGTAGCGCTTAGCTTACTTAACCCTAATTGGACCACGGTCTCACCGATAACATCTTAGCAATTCCACTCCTGACCCAAGATATCACCGGAGTAACAAATTTAAATTACAATTTTAAATCTAATGGGCAGAGTAAAATTTTTTAACGATTTTTCGTGAGCTATTAAAAGTCTAAAAATTATGTTGACGAAAATTTCGAAAATTTTTTCATTGATTTCATTGGACAGTTTTATCATAATTTCATTTTGAGAATTACAATACTTCACAAAAATAATTCAAAAATTCAGTTCTGCCCATCAACTTAAAAATTGCAATTTAATTTTGGTTACTCCGGTGATATTTTATGACTAGAAATCTGTAATATGTTTTTGGTGACACTAGTGACACCATGGTCCAACTAGAGTTAAGATCCACAAGACCCCGGAAAATATCAAGACTTTTTTCTTTCAAGAGGGAAAGAATGTGGAGAGATTTCATCATTAATTATTAGCTGTTTCATATGATTCAAGTTGCTAAGAATCAACTTTTCCCAAAACTCTTAATTTCTTAATTTCTTTCATTACTAGTATTATTGTGCTCAATAAAACCTCATACAGGGCGTTTCATTATAAAACGGTCACAGGCCGGGAATCGATTACGCAGCTCATTTACAGCAAAAAACGTCTCTTGGTAATTTTTTTTTAGAGGCTTCGTTTTTTAGTTATTTCACTTTTATGATTTTTTCGTGATTTTGATATTTTGATATTTTTCATTTTGATTATTTTCATATTTCAAATCGGAAAAACGGGTGAAAATTGGACTTAAAACGAAAATTTGGTAAAATCTTGAGAATCTTAACTTTTTTCAAACGCCCATGGGTTCCCTAATCCGGCACGTGACTTTTTAGCTGTTAGCCTAAAAGATGCGCAAAAATCTCAGCTTTCCAACGGTCTAGTCATTTTCATCTTTAAAATAAGATTTATTACAGAAATTTTTGTTTGAACGCGGATAACCGTGAATTTTTTCAACGGATTCAGTGCTCCTGCTAAGGCGGTATGAGGGGTTCGCCGATATGTGGGGCGGGGAGACAGCGAGGACCTCCCAAAACCCCTCATATCGCCTTAGCAGGAGCGCTGATTCCGTTGAAAACGTTTTTTCGCGTTCAAACACAAAGTTCTGTAATAAATCCTACTTTAAAAATGAAAATGACTAGACCGTTGAAAAGCTGAGATTTTTGCGCATCTTTTAGGCCTACAGTTAAAAATTCACATGCCGGATTAGGGAACCTATGAGCGTTTGAAAAAAGTTATGATTCTCAAGATTTTACCAATTTTGGTTTATTATTTTCAATAATAAGCCTTTGGAATCGAGCAAGAAAAAAAAAATTTTAACCCCCCCTCAAAATTTGATGTTTTACGTTTCAAGGTGCGTAGAATACGAAAATCGAATAAAAAATTTTCCGTCCGTCCGCCGTACGCCGTACGCCGTACGCCGTACGCCGTACGCCGTACGCGGCACTTTTCTTAGCAACACTGGACCGATTTGGTTCAAATTTGGTATATGGGCTCCATTTGGGGTCTAGTTGTGCCGCGAAGCTTTTGGTTGATGTAGGTCACTTCTAAGGGGTGAAAATTAAGGGTTGAAATTTTCAAGAGTGCCCTAGCTCGAAAACTCTCGAAATAAAGGTATCGTTTTTTCACCAATTTTAAATAGTATTGAATTTTTAAAAATTTTTGAGACCACCCGGAGCTCTGTAGGACAAACCGTTCGGTCCCTACGAGTACTTGAAGGTTTTCCTTCGATAAAACAGAATCATGAGTGTGAATCGCAAAAGAGGTCTAATCTCCATTCAAATTTTATCGGACTAAAATGCGATCGCTGTTATTTCTTCGATTTGTATACAGTTTTGCCTTCTGCGTAACCAGTAATCAAATTTCCATACGAAGCTTTCTATTTTTCCAATCGAGTGTGAAGCGTTTAGTTCTTTCTAATAAACTTGATTGTGAAGGTGTGAAGCAGTATGGTGTGGTAGGTAGTACCTAGCTGGTAGGTAAAAAAAAGTTGGTAGGTAAAAAAATGTTGGTGGGTAAAAAACGCTGCAAATCATTGCTCAAAGGCTTCTTCACTCTTCAGATCACTGATCAGCTGAGTGAGCTCCGAAGCCATTTCCATTCCTATTGAATGGAAGTGCTCTTCCAGGCGTCTCCAGCAATCGAGGAGATCTTCTTCACTCTTCAGATCACTGATCAGCTGAGTGAGCTCCAAAACCATTTTTACTCCTATTGAATGGAACTGCTCTTCCAGGCGTCTCCAGCATTCGAGGAGATCTCCTTCACTCTTCATATTACTGATCAGCTGAGTGAGCTCCGAAGCCATTTTTACTCCTATTGAATGGAAGTGCTCTTCCAGGCGTCTCCAGCATTCGAGGAGATCTTCTTCACTCTTCAGATCACTGATCAGCTGAGTGAGCTCCAAAACCATTTTTACTCCTATTGAATGGAACTGCTCTTCCAGGCGTCTCCAGCATTCGAGGAGATCTCCTTCACTCTTCAGATTACTGATCAGCTGAGTGAGCTCCGAAGCCATTTTCAATCCTATTGAACGCAGGAAACTGTAATTTGAGAGGGAAGGTCAAGGGAGAATACAGATGGTGGTAGGTGCTATTGATGGAGAACCAGTGATCTATACAGAAGGGTGATCTATACAGAAAATAATAAACCTTTGAGCAATGATTTGCAGCGTTTTTCTTTTTAAGTCCAATTTTCACCCATTTTTCCGATTTTAAATATGGATTTTTTCAATCAAGGAGTTAGGAAATTTTACGTTATTTTCGACGGTGTAATTAGATAAAAGTTTGCATGAAAATTCAGGGAGTTATAGCCGTTTTACTGAGATATGGTCAAAATCACGAAAAATCTTAAAAGTGAAATAACTCGAAAACGAAGCCTCTACAAAACATATTGTTTAGTAATGCATGCATTCCAGGGGACGTCCCATTGGATAAGCATTGGATCAGTTTAACCAGTTGTTAAGTGATAAAACTGTTTCACTCGATGTAATTTATTTATTACTTTAGGCAAGAAATACTGCCCCCCCCCCCCCCAATCATTATCCACCTTAACATTTCTAGTGGCATGGGAGCCTCGAATCTGCAGAGCATTTTAAAATCCATGATCTACGACACCCAACATGCGAATTCGAGTTCCCCCCCCCCCCCCACAACCACCACCCCAACGCCAACAATGGTGCCAGTCTGGCACCAAAGCGGAAATACGTCGTAACATTGAACTTTCATCTATTAGTTTTAGTAGGCGGTCCGTCGAGGTTCACATCCGTATTCAAGGTGAAACACACAAAAAAAAAAAAAAAAAAAACACGAAATATGCGGTTTATGGTGTCCTGGCACCATGGTGGCACCACTATTAGTTCCATGGTGGTACAGAGAATAATTCATGAAAATCCGGAGGTATAATGAGAATTTTTCCTCAATTTCAAAGCTTGGGGACAGTTAGTAAGTAGTAAAAGAACCGAAATATTGAAAATCGGATATTTTGTGAATATTATCCCCCCCACTCGCCCCCTCCCCATGCGAATTTTGGTACTCGGGTGAAATTATGTACAACTCGGAAGTTATTTGAGTCAAACAAAAAAAGAAACACGCAAATTGGTTGGAAATTGAGGCCTGGGCAGAGTTTACAAGATTACGCCCGCAAACGCACGTTTTTTAAGCATTAACCCCCCCTTTCCCCCCCTTAAAAAGCAAAATTCAAAATTCCGGCGCCGTAGTGCACAACTAGATAGTTTTCCGCGTTGATGAAGAAATGAACCACAAAAATCGGTTGAGAACTAAGGGCTGTGCAGAGTACACAAGATTATGCCCAAAAACGCACGTTTTTTGAGCATTAACCCCCCCTTTCCCCCCTTAAAAGGCAAAATTCGAAATTCCGGCGACGTAGTGCACAACTAGATAGTTTTCCGCGTCGAACAAAAAAAGAACCAGGAAAATCGGTTGAGAACTAAGGCCTGTGCAGAGTACACAAGATTTTGTTACACACACACACACACACACACACACATACACACACACACACACACACACACACACACACACAGACATACACCTATGGTTTTTTTCGCGGATTTGGATTCGGAATGGTCTAAAACGGATTACTGTGTGGTTATTTTTTTTCTGTTGAGTGTTGTCCAACTTCACCCCAGATCGATCGCATAAGGACGCCCAAGTCTTACTGTGGGACGTCCTAAAAAATTACTACTAAACATTTTTCGCTGGAAATGAGCTGCAGAATCGATTCCTGGCATGTGACCGTTTTAAAATGTATCACCCTGTATACGCAAGGTATTTCTATCATTTCACTCGCAAAAGCAAAATCACCTTTGTTATCACTGAAATCCCTTTCATGCTCTTCTATTCTTTCCCTGAATTTCCTATCAGTTAAACCACAGCTTAACCCACAAGAACATGTTGACAGGAACATCTCATCAATCCGTCGGTTCAGGGTTTCCTCGACAAAAATAAAATTAATTGCCTAGATTGAAAGAGTTGTTGCCATCAAGCCCACCCTTCGCTCGGTCGAACAAGACACTTCCAGGAGCCTTCTTCAGTCCTTTTCTCAAGGGAATGAGAAACTGCTAATATACAAGGAGATCCGCCATTTAATGTATAAATAAAATAGGCATGTGCATTCCAGAGTTTATCTCATTACATTCATCACTTGTAGCACTTGCACAAGCTGTTTTTAACTATAAAAAACTCAATTTACGATGAAAACTGTGTGGTTTTCCATTCATCTATCATAAAAGGGGGGAAATTATTCCTTCGTGGTAGATGAATCGCTCTATGTAATCTAATCCATACAATTTTGGTATTTCAGCAAACTCTTCTCAATACGCCACATATGTGTTCCATACCCTCGATCAGGCCAATAGCGGTACTCTAAGCTTCCAGGTGAGTCCTTGTCAATCACCTCAAAACCTTTCATTAGATTATTATAGTACCTATAATAGTTTTAGTACTTATAGTCCTTTAGTTTTTAGTACCTATAGTTTTACAATATTTCCTTCCTTATATTTTTCCAATAGTCCACTCTTTCATACACCTACACCCATGATTCATTTTGGTCCAAACAGATGGGCAGTATAATAGCTTACGGCGAACTGTAGTTTGAAAGTGAAATTTGTTAGTAAATAGTAAATTATAAATATATAAATTATTTTGTGGTAGTAAATACACCAATTAAGATACAAATCTGGGCTCCATGAGTGGAGACACCACTGAAGTTTCTGAGTGCCTACGCTAATGGCTACGTGAGTTTTGGATATTTTGTGCAATTTTATCAAGTTTTGAATCGAGTTTTTTTTAAGTACCTATTTGATGCTTTTTATGCTCTCGAATAAATACCATACCTGGAACTTCCACTCTAAACAAGACAATTTTCATAGAAATCATAGAAATTGCCTATTTTGTACCTTAATTTTATGGAATAAGACATGGTTTTTGGTTTATTATTTTCAATAATGAATCTTTGGAATCGTCCAAGAAAAAAATGTACACCCCCCCCCCCCCCTCAAAATTTGTTGGTTTACGTTTCAAGGTGCGTAGAATCCGAAAATCGAATACAAATTTTGCCATTTTGGTGAAATTTAGTATATGGGCTCTATTTGGAGACTAGTTGTGCCCCGAAGCTTTTGGTTGATGTCAGTCACTTCTAAGGGTTAAAAACGCCCTAGCTCTTTTGAGACCACCCGGAGCTCTGCAGGACAAACCGAGCCCTAATCTCCATTGAAATTTTAGCTGACCAAAATTCGATCGTTGTTCGTTTTTTCGATTTAAAAAATGATGTCTCTCAAGAAACGATTCAGCATGGAATTAAGAAATTTGCCATGAAACAATGTATGAAGTACCAGAGCGTAAGTATCTACTTACTGCAGAACGTAGCAGGTATGAAGGGTTGACAATCCTTTGATCGATCCTTATTCTACATTATTAAAATAATGAACCAAAATGCAAGTTTGGGAGGTAGGAGGATTGTATAATACTTATTTGCATTTATCTGATCGAATATTTTTAATATCAAATCATGATTTATTGGCCCTGAGATTAATTGATGACGATTTCATTCGATCATCAATTAGCACAGTCAATATTTTTTCACAGGGTCGTTCATCACTTTCGAAAAAACGCATAAGAATGGGTCCCCCATTTGGGGGAGGCATGAAAGGTTTTCTTGTGGTCGGAATGGTTTACTCATGAAAACAGAGAGGGGTCCCCCATTAATTAATCTCGTATTTCGACAAAGTTGAGGTCAGGAGGGCGCGTCGCCGACATTCCCCCTCCACCGCTGCTAACAACAAACCGCCCGTTCAAGGTCCTTCGTTGGGTCACATTACGGCACCCGGGAGACGTTAGAGCCTACGGGATTAAAGAATAAATAATGAGACTTCATTGTTCATTGTCATCTTTACTTAGAATGAAGACAAGTTAGGCATGGAGCGCCAGTTTTTGAAAAGCCAGTTGGTAAATCAGTCAGTAAATGTGCAAATCAATTTCTGCTCCACCTCAACCTTTCCACAGGTTGAGAAACGGGTAACTTAGTATAACGAACCTAATTAACATTGGTTGATTGATTAATCCATTGGCTGATTCAATAGAATCAGCTGTTAGCTAGCAACCGTTGAAAAATGTACTCATTGCCCATGCCCATTGTGATTTGAATTAAGGATGGGCATCGTTACAAAAGTATCGATATTTTGTATCGATACTCTATTGTATCCGAGTATCGATATCCCAAGTATCGTTGGGCATGAGTACCTATCGATATTTTAAAATATCGCGTATCGATACTTTAGTGTCACAAACTATCAATATTATCCAATATTTCCAAGAAAAATAATTTTTTCAACAACGTTTATTCATTTTTTACTATCAAGAGTCCAAGCAGAGTGATTTTCTCCATGATATTAACGTTATTTGTGCAATCAAAGAGTTATGACCCAAAAGCCTCTCTACCTTCTTCATTTTTTAGCCATTATGTTGAATTTTCCGCGAATACTGTATCGATATTCGATATTTAGAAATATCGGATCCAAAGTATCGATATTCAAATATATCGGATAGTGCAGTATCGATACTAAAATATCGAGTATTGGTACAAAAGTATCGATATTTTGATAGTCAAAACAATTTCAAGCAAATTCACCTACCGAGATCAATACAGGCATACAATTTTGATGACAATAAATCAAAACCGGATACTAAACCAGATCAAACAATTAACTCACTCAAAAGTATCCACATTTTCCATCCAATTTCGATGACATTTTCAGGGATCATTCGGATTGGGGTGTAGATGCTAGATGGTCCCCTAAGAGGGTATTTCAAGGTACTTACTTGCATCGGATAACCTGTACAATCGGGTTATGGATTCGAGAAAGCTATGTGCCACACCCACTTGGCAGACTTTTAAATTAATTTATATTTGTTGAGGTTACGATTTACAGACTTGCCCTAATTATAGGCCTAGAAAACTTTTCACTTGTTTTCTTTGGAACCTACTCAGAAACGGATCGATCGAAAAGAGGATTCATAGAGGAGATTGTTTGAGCGGCGTCTTCGTGGTACAAACATTAATTTATTAGTCAAGTAGAAGGTGATAGAAGTATTAATTAGCCGGCGTCCTTTAGGGACAAACCGTTATCAATTAATATTGGAAAGGTAAGTAGAGGTAGATTGAGTTGTTTGAAGAATACTCGTAGATACACCGGCCTTGGTTAGAACAAACCTGTATCTGAATCAGGACTGATTCTCTAATGAGGTTGAAGTTTTGGTTGAGCTGCTTGTGTTGGCTTGAGGAGAGAGGAAAGATGAAGACAAAAATTGAGCTTGGAATGTCGAGAGAACTGACGAGCAACCATATTTACGAGTATGTGGACGGTGATTTAGGTAGGGGAGGGGTGAAACCATGGGAACTTGTCTCCAGTACTCTGTGATGGGAACCCTTCCTACCGAGGTCCCTCTCTCCGGATAAGTGTCCACTCTTGGGGGCTCATAAATTTGACCCTCCTTTATTCGAGAAACTAATCAGATTTTATTAAATAAGAATCATAACAATATTCTTTATTAACCCTATTATAACCAACGACAGTGTGTTACAAGCTTGGCGCAGTCTGTAGGACTCGGGTTTCTTATTCATGTTGTGTGTTACAAGCTTGACGCAGTCTGTAGGACTCGAACCTACTCTTTCAAAGAGAGCATTCACTGTGCATCAAAAGTGCCTTCGGAAAGAGCAAATCTCCGTATTAAATTCTGTTAGTGTTGTGGAATTAGAGTGGAAACATTAGGTGTTACGAACGAGAACATTTAAAGCATCAAACACTTTTAAGCACGTTCAGAGTTCAAAAATTGATGAAATTGTAATTACCTATTTATTATATTGTTAATAAACTTTAGAAGTTTAGAAGCCCTTTGCTTTGTAAATCGTTAGATTGTGTAGCATGCACAATCTGCGAGGGACCTGATGTTGAGTTATAATCGATGCAGATTAGTCCCATAATCCCGGATTCTCCTGCTTTCCATTATCAATTATCAGCTCCAACGTTCCTAGCGCAATTGAAACGGGTTAACTCCATATTCCGTCCAATTATGAAGTTCAGTTTGTCGCATTCAAATTTGCTCCGGTGTAGGAATCCGTTCAAACGCCCCTCGCACTATAAACTCGAATAAACATCGCGCTCCTGGAACGAGATTGGTTGAAATTTCCGCAGGGGTTATTTGAAGTTGATACTCCTATCTCAGGAGTTGTATTCTACACTATCTCAAATAGGTCGTGTAATACTTTATTGACTGGTTAGACTGTGAAGCAAATGGACTTTAAAACTAGAAGTGTTTGAATTGGAGGAATTGAATGTTGTCATATCCAATGACAATTCCATGATGAAGTCATCAACAATACTGATGAGCCTCTTCTTGGTAATTTTGCAGGACTTGGTTCGAGGTCTTTCGGTGCTGTGCAGAGGTTCGGTGGAAGAAAGGCTCAAGTGGACCTTCACCCTCTATGACATCAACAAGGACGGGAAGATCACCAGAGACGAGCTCGCCGACGTCATCACTTCCGTCTACAACCTCCTAGGTCGTCTAAGTCCTCTCCACGGGGAAGAAGAGAACGACCCTCTTTCGTCCAAAATCGACGTGATATTCCAGGTGAGACTTCAAACTCGTCATAATCAATCGGGTGAAACTATACTAACTACGTAGGCACTCTGCACATCAAGAATTTTCAGCAATTTTCTCTTCAATTTTAACATGATGAATATCGTTTCCTGGTCTACCTCTTGGGGTTTCTTATTCATGTTTCTGACTACGTACAATAATGATTGGCAGTAACACGAAAGCAAAACCATCCTGATTTTAACCTTATTTATGCGATGTCAATAGAAATGGTCGTCTATTAATGAACGATGGCCAGAAGGCTATTGAGGTAAAAAAAAACCCAATTTTAGTCAGTTTTTTTTTTTTTTCAAGATGGCACTTTTTGGGGAGAAAAATCTTTTCTCAGGAACGATTTGAACTGTTTTGAATGTTGTCATCAAACTTAGGTTTGTACATTCGATTTTGATAAAATCGTCTTTCATAGCGTTCACATTTTTTTGGTCCACATTTGAACGTTTTTTGAAATCCTGGGTATCGAATACCTTTGAGAGTTAGCTTCAGAATCGTATTGTAACTACGAATTACAATGGAAGAAAAATTAATCAATCTCTCTTTACTTGGGTGATGCACGATTACCACACCTACAGCTCTGTCTTTTTGCAATCTGAACCCACAGCTCCTACCAATGGTTTTAAAGCTTGGACCAAACTACTAATATCGACTAAAGACTAACAATACGACTACGACTAAATTTACTAACTTTTTTCTTATTACTTTCAACTTTTTTTCAAATTTGTATCACAAAAGATCACACAAACTCATTTCCTGGATGTACCTATTGCTTTTGCATCGGTACCTAATTGTAGGTAACACACTTGAATATTATATCCACCTATTAAAATAGTTCGAAGTTTTGCTGAAAGTTTTGGATGGGACGTTCCCGTTGTAACCGTTACTCGGAGTCTAGATTGGAACGGTACCCTTCGAACCACCATTTCCAGTTCCAATTGAATACCTTATCAGGTGAAATCTGACTTCATTCCTTCCCAACTTGAAAGGAATCAATTAAGTGAAACTTCATATCCCTTCTAAGACCAAACTTCGCCCACTTAAGCCCAACCAGAGGTGCCAAAAATAATTTCTTTGGATATTCCAGGATCCAAAATGATGGGATAGGTACCCTGAATACCACTTTTAATATACATCTCAACGTTTTGAAGCTTTCATTTTGCTTCTCATTATCGATAATTAAGACTCTATTCTTGCACCTGGTCACACAAATTTACAATTTAATACATTTTAGAACAATTTTAGGTCCATGTCTGTCTCTCTTCAGCCTCTTGAAATTGACAATAACTCACTGACCTTTACTGTCTACATTGCAATACGAAGTAATTAGACAAAACTTCATTAAATAAAAACAACCATATTCATATTCGAGGCAGTGATGAAGTGGCAAAACTGTGGATTCAACGAGAACCGAGAAGCATGAAAACCAAGTTGTCGGCTGTGAAATGACGAAACGAACTTGATGTAAGCACGTACGAGCGACTTCTTCAGGCCCCCCTTGAGAGCTGTACATCAGACTTCCACAATCTACAGGAGACAAGTTTTAGTTCAACACAACGACTCAACTTGAACAGCCCTTCTTCCCTCTATCTTCTCGAGTCCCGCAAAATACAACTTCTTCCACCCATCATAATGCTTATCGTTTCTTTTTATTCAAAGTTGCTCGTACCTCCACTTAAATGTCTCTCATCCAATTAACAATACAATAAAAAAATTGGTGGAGGGAGCTGTACTCGTATGCAAGACGTAAAACTATTTGTCGATATTCGAGGGTCTCATACCGACAGTATCGATTTGACCTCAACATTCAATTGAAATTGGTTCCGAATAATATAAATTTATTTTATTTTTCCCTACATAATTTCAACACGCTACTGTAAAATAACGTTTGCTCAAATACCTGAAAACAAGTTTAAAACTCAGCTAAGTGGGTGTGGCACATAGTTTCCTCGTATCCAAAGTGAAGAAGCTCTTATACATACCTTGTAGATAATGAGTCTCAATCACAAAACCCTTTAAAATCCCATAAATATCGTAAGGACACTGTAGAATTTATGCATATTAAAGACTTCACGATACGAATAAGCTATGTGCCACACCCACTTGACAGACTTTTTTTCAATCCTTGGAAAGTGAAACCAATGCTCCCAATACCATGGTAAATCTACCTAGTTTTAGGTACAATATTGATCTAATTTAGCTTCCTAACTATTAGTAAGGAAAACTTGGTATTCGAGCAGCAAATAAAAAAAAATTGGTCCCCCAAAAAATCGAAATTTTTACTTGCATTTTATTTTATTGTTCGATTATAAGAATTTGTGCCCACGTCTATGTTCGATGTGAAGAAGCTTTACTGCCCACCCTTCTTGGTACGATTTTTTAGGACGTCCCACAGTAAGAATTACTCGCTTACTGGTTGAAATTGAACTAATCCGATTCAATGGGATGTTGCCTGGGATGATGCATTGTGCTTTTGACAAATTAGGTTCCTGTAGCGTTTCAAGTTTTTTTTTCTCACCTTTCTGTGTGCTGTTTTGAAGGGGTTTTATTTTAAATAGACGACACTTCACCAAGGAAACGAAACAATTTTTAATGAGCGAATTAGCTGCGAACAGTAACGAACAAACGCGAACAATGAGATAGGAAGAGAGGGATGTCGGGCGCTCGTTGACCAACGAAAACACACGAGTTCACCCGAACCCAAGACAACATCTTTCAGCAAATTTAAATTACTTCCCATACTGTGTGTCAAATAAGGATACTTGAATTATCTTGTCTAGTTCCATTAATCCTAGGTTCATCGTCACCATGGCAACGACAAGCTCATGAGGTGAACAAGGGGTTGTTGTAGATCGCGGACTTGCCGACTAGTTCCTCGGTTCCTTGTACTTCCCTCCTCATCCTCCCTTGCTTGGAATCTCGTATCTCCCCCCACCCCCGAAGTTCCCTAATGGTCTTCCGATGTAACTCAACCGACGATCGGATGGTGAGGGGAGCCCTTTGGCGGTCGAATACATCAATCGCCCTTCCCCAACCGAGTTTCCCTCTTTTCAAACGAATCGCGGACTCAACAGCTCGGCAAGGGAAAAACCGCTTGAGTTTCTGCCTGGACGGTAGCAGTCACCTGCTACTCAATCGTATCATCGTTTCACTGAAGGCAGCAGCACTACAGCATGGCAATGAACTCCTTTTTTTTTGTCTCGGAGGAGGGAACTAGAACACCAGTTACGTCATAATTAAGATCCTACAGGGTAACCTACACAGAAGTACGACAGCCCAAAACCTCCTGCTACTACTCGTACGAGAAAAGAATATCGATATTGCAATCATCAGTGAGCAACATCAAAATCAAACTAATCTAAAATTGTACATGGACAACTTGGGAACATCAGCAATATGGTCAATGTCAGATGGAAATGTTGAAGACTATGGAAGTGGAGCAGGGTATGTTTGTCTCAAGAGGGGAGGAGTCACATATTTTAGCCGCTACTTCACACCAAAGTCAAAGTCAAAATGTTTTTTTTATTGTAGAACCAATTATTAGATGGCATTACAATAGTCAGAATACTAAATTAAGAAGAATTTAAAACACAAATGTCATATAAATAATTACAAAAACAAATAAGTAGAATCAAAATTCCAACTTAAAAAAAATCCAAAACAGTGTACAACTCAGCCTCGATCAATACTTCCTTCACTCTCTTTCAAAATCAATCAGCCGGTAATGCCCGAATCCGATCAGGCAGTCGATTATACAGGCGAACTCCCTGCTGAAGAGGATTTGTACGAAGGGAGGTAGAGAGATGAGCCAGCGGAGGTCGTATGGCATAACGCAATCTGGTTGCATGGTCGTGAAGATCGCATCCTCGTCGTAGGCGTTCTAGATTATTCTTCGTGAGAACTAACACGTGAAATACATAGAGCCCTGCAATGGTAAGACTCCGCAGACGCCTAAAATATTCACGGCACGATTGCCTATAATTCAGGCCGAATATGATTCGAATAGCAGCCTTCTGCAGACGAAACACAGCTCCACAATGGACGGAGTTTCCCCATAAGGGAACACCATAGCATGCTCTGCTCATAAAGTAAGCAAAACAAACGGTCCTCAGGATGTCGAACGAGACAGCTCTTGATAACCGTAACAAGACAAAGTTACACCTCGCCAACTGGGGAGCCAGGCCATCAATATGAACCTGCCAGGACAACCGGTTATCCACCTGAATGCCCAGGAAGTTCACCGAACCCATCAAAGGACCACTCAGGTTGAACTGCAGGTTTTCTGTCTTTTCTTTATTTAGGATTAGGGAGTTCGCAGAACACCAATCACTTATCAAGCTGTCAGTGGCAGCCAGGTGACTTGCCAGCGATGGAGCATCAGGACCCGATACCAAATAAACCCCTCTCGTCAGTTCGCGAGGAAGCTGGGAGAACTGGAGGATGCTGTACAAAATACTATAGGTTATACAATAGTTGTGTAAGCACCTCTTACAAGCTGGGGCTCACAGTTGCAGGAGATTTTAATGCTAGAGCGCTTAAATGGGACATACCTGGTCCCGATTGGAGGGGGCTGCTCATTCTAGGATGTGATATATCAACCTTCCACCGATCTGGCCAACGAGGCACCATAATAGGCATATCCCAAGCTACAGAGAATGCTGCCAGAAAGGTCAGCAATTGGAAGGTTTCGGATGAGTTCACAGGAAGTAGTACATTACTTTTGACTTCCAAATCACAATCCCACAAAAGCGCACCCCAAAAAGAGAAATTGGATAGAGAGAAAATGGTGAAGGTACTGCTAGATGTAGATAAATTGATGGATGCGAGTGATCACAAGTACCGACCAGGTACCATAACCTAAGTCCCAGGTACACCTGCTATGAGTGCTCTAGATGCGGAGGTCATAGTGAATGAAACAATGAATATTCTCACCAAAGCCTGGAATGCGTCTATGCCAGAAAAGTCCAAAAATCAGGCAAACATCCAGTCTACTGATGGAATGAAAATATTGCAAGACACAGGAAGGAATGCAACCAACTGAAGCATAGAGCCCGGAGAAATAGAAGACAGAGAATTTGCTGAAGCTAGGAAGAAACTTCGTCATGAAATAAACAAAAGTAAAAATCATGGCAATGAACTCCTTAAAACTGCATTTAAGGTGCAACGTCTGGTATCCACCTGGTCTTCTTGGAGAAAATAAAAAAAATTTCCTGATTTTTTCATAGAACCACAGTTTTAAGTGACAATGATTGGTGGAACTTGCGGCAACTACATCAATTTGACCATTTCTTCGATATTACTAGAATGAGTCAATGCTAGAAATAATTTCGATTTTGGAGGACCCAACCCACCCACTTGGACTTGGAGGACCCACTTTTTTACCTGCTGCACAAGTAAAAAGATTCTTAAGCAAGAAAGAAGAAGAGGGAAAAACGCTTTAAAAATCAGACAGAATATCCTTCACAGAAAAGTTCAAAGGCTTGAAAAAGAGTCTCGACCGTCATTATATTCACGTAAAAACGTTTCATTCCCACGTTTGTTGGTGAAGTCAGTAAATTAATCACGACCACCATTTTACCTCGTTCTATTTTTGCGGCGGTTGTTGTAAAAAGCGAACGGTGGAAATGTTACAATATGGAGAAGAGAAGCTGTGGAACGGTTCCACGTGGGCTGCTAATGAGCCTTTCCAAGGGCTGAATGTCCTGGAAGGTCTGACGTTAGGTGTTATGTGCACCCACAGTTCAGTTGTGGGTGTTGAAGAACGGAATAGATGGTTTAGGCGAGAAACCGTCGAATTAATGGAAGCGATGTGCATAAAAGACATTTTTCATCCGAGGATTACATGACACTTCCTCGTGATTCGATGACTCGTTTTGGCATAAACTAGGTGGTAATATATCCTTTTGGCGCATTCTTCTGTTGCCTATTATTATCGTGCAAATCCCCGTGCTTACGATATTTTGTCGGAAATTTTCCTCCCCAAAAGTTACATAATATCCCTCCTACAAGAGCTTGAAATTAATTTATGGATCATAGATGTAATTAACTTCGTTTGCACTGCAGCCATCACACGAACTAGAAATTTCTTACCGCTCTAATACCTTGTAAAGGTTTCACCATGGGAGGTAGACTCGATCGTAAATGCTCGTATCTTCCTGAATGAAGAGTTTCTGAGGGCTGAAAGAGTCTCCAACTACATTCTTCTTTTCCCCTCATGTGTTCATCGGAGATACACGTTCTGAAGATAGGAATGACATCATACCTACTCTTCACTCTTTTACTCTCTTTCTCCGACTGATGAACACAAAAATTCTAAAGAAGGTGAAGCAGCCAGCCTTCAACTCTTGAGGCAGTGCCCGACATTGGCCAGCTTCTACCAATCTTCCTTGTCTGGGCGCCTCGGCGAAAATAGAGAAATACGACGCCTTTGATTCAAATTGACCGAGCGATGTATTTTAACAGGGAAAATGTAGCCGACCCAACAAAACACACTATGTCGACTGATTGGGAATGTGGTCAACTGGAATAAACTCCTTCTTTGCCGAACTTTCGGTAAATGTACCTTCTTCAGGGCTCGAAGGACTTGTTACTCAGTGATTATACCAAGAGTCAATACAAAATGAGCTGACTTTTTCCATTTGTTCAGTCGTTCTGATTTCCAATTTTCCTGAAAGCTGGCATTTTATTCATTCTTTTTCTCTTTTAACACCATCAAATTCAATTTTCAATAATTAAGGTGGCATCTCAACCAGCTCATTTTGTATTGACGCTTGGTATACTCACAGAGTAACAGGTCCTTCGAGCCCTGAAGAAAGTGATAAATTTACCGAAAGGTCGACTTAGAA
This sequence comes from Apolygus lucorum, assembly GCA_009739505.2. NCBI lineage: Eukaryota > Metazoa > Arthropoda > Insecta > Hemiptera > Miridae > Apolygus > Apolygus lucorum. The sequence goes on from CM019173.2 coordinate 35,298,947, forward strand.
GGAGTTTATTCCAGTTGACCTCATTCCCCATCAGTTGACGTAGGATGACCGAGTTATAGAACCTAAGATCAAACTTTTACATACTCGTGTAAGCTTGGAGAGAAAAAGCTCAGAAATATACTTAACTGTTTGGCTGGTAGCAGATTCCTGAGTGGCTTGGAGACGAGGCGTAGCGTTCCAGTTAAGATGGGACAGGACTGGCGATCCGATGTGGGTCTTCCAGGGGAGGCAGGACAGATCAAGTCTCAAGACTCTCAACTGGAGCACTTATTTCCACCAAGTAAAACCTAGTGACTTGAGGGGATGCAGGAGGTGTATTGATACTGTTTGGGGAAAGTGGGTCAAAGGCAAGGGGGAGCATTTCATAGACTGTGCTGGGTGGGTGGTCGAGACAGGATTGAAGCCTTCTGGTTACTACATTGGTTTATCAATAGCTCCCTGGGCCAGTGTTGCCATCTTCTTGTTGACAGTTGGCTATCCTGATGACGTTGGTTGGTTTAGCTCTCCTATTCTTCATGCTCTTATGACATTTAATGTTGGTTGTGTTCTTGGGTGGTGGTCGAACATGGAAGAAGGGAGGCCATGCCCAACTAATGTGGTCTCTTATGGGCTTGCCTGGTCCTGAAGGGGTATCAGGTCTTACAGACAGGCAGTGCCTGTGAGGGGACATAATGAGCAACTGGGCTGTTGCTCACACTCGGGATCGAGTGCCTTTCCAACAGCTAGCAACAGCTGGAAGGGCAGCTAGGGCTTGTTCGAAATTTACGTAGACTCAAAATTTTGTATTCGGCTTTTGCCCTAGAGTTTTTAAAGAAAACAAGTACTGCAAAAACAAAGATTAAACCATTAGTCGAGGAAAGCCTTTTTTTTAAACAGCATTATCTTTGCTGCACCTATTAAAAATTATCCAACTTCAATGAGGTGGCATTGTCTTCTTATTTCAGTTTTAGTCGTAAAAATGGACAACGAATAACTGAGAGACGGAAAATTGGCGCAGTCGGTGGCACTATTTCAAAAGAGGCGACATAAAGTAGACATCCGATGCTATTCCTTCTTTATGGATCCCCAACTTTTAATGAGAGGAGTTGTCGCGAGTCGAAGCAAAACGGTGAGACCGGGGAAGGGACTTACAAGCCATTTGAATATGTTAAAACCAGGTTTTTTCTTTAAAATGATGTCCCTCTCTGTCTCACCCCGCGGGTTGGCTGTAAGATAAAATAATAAGGAGATACCGGATAGACGGCAAGAACAGCTAAAAACGCCTTGGAAGGGTTAAGGGGTTTTTTCCCCTCGGCACAATGGGACTTTGGCAGTGTTTAGACTGTAGCAGAGAGGCTTCCCTGAGTGGGAAGTAGCCTTTTTTTCAGTCCTTACTTTAGCCGGAAAAATGACTCAGGATAAGAAGCTGGAATGAGCGGGAGGAGGTCTAAGAAATGAGGATCTCGTTTGTCAGGACCCCTGGCGTCGGCTGAATATTTCATTTTGTGTCGGTAGAGTTGTTTCCTTCTTGGGGAAAAATGCCTCAGCCGCGGTCTGCCTTCAGTCCTAAACCTCAACTTTTAATTAGAAAAGGCGCGAAGGGCGTTCAGGTCGTTCGTAATAACTAGTTATGACGAGGTTTACCATTGCTTGGTCGTTTCACTTCGTTGTAAGCGGCCATAATGACTTTTACCTGTCTACAAACTTCCATTAAGTTCGAAGTAGGTACACAGTTAGTATTTTCTTCAAAATTACTTGTGTTGGTTTGTGACCAGACGTTCAAATACGGGTTGACACGTAGTTCTGAAGCGTTCAGTAGCTCAGCTCATTCCGCAATAATCTTCCCTGGGGTCTAATTTAGACCTCACCTAATTTTGATTTAGAATAACTATGATTAGCGACATAATATTCTACCTGTTTCTATCCAAAACCCACGGTGCCTTTCTATCATTCTATCCCATCCTTTCATAGAAACAAATTACTGGTAAATTTACCATTTAGCCAATACTAATGTAAGCAGGCTGGTCGCTAAAGGCGTAACGGTTTGAAAGTGTATTTATGGAGATAAATAAAGACAAGATTTTAAGCTACTAAAACGTGTTACTTGACTCCAGAGAGAATTTAAGTAGGATGCCAGCAAGCAAAACTTTAACCAGGGTCCAGATTGGAAATGTGAGAAACTGAATAAGAAGTCCAGAAAAATGTGCCATAAGATTAAAATTAAGCGAAGCTTCAATTATTATTACGCGATTATTACAACACTAGATTACTACAATTATTAAAAAATAAATAACTATATATTTGAAGTGAAAAAAAAACAAGTGAAAACTTCTTGTGAATGGAAAAATCTTGTAAAAACAAGCCTTTGAAGTGATCATTTCTCTCGAGTAAACCAACAAGTTTCGGAGCTTTCAACCTTCTGTCACGACCAAGAATTGGAGGTGGAAATGAGCCTTAGAAGTGGTTGTTTCTCTCGAGTAAACCAACAAGTTTCGGCGTTTTCAACCTTCTATCACGACTTTTTCCAAGAATTGGAGGTAGAAATGAGCCTTTGAAGTGGTTGTATCTCTCGAGTAAACCAACAAGTTTTTGTGTTTTCAACCTTCTATCACGACTTTTTCCAAGAATTGGAGGTAGAAATGAGCCTTTGAAGTGGTTGTATCTCTCGAGTAAACCAACAAGTTTTTGTGTTTTCAACCTTCTATCACGACTTTTTCCAAGAATTGGAGGTAGAAATGAGCCTTTGAAGTGGTTGTTTCTCTCGAGTAAACCAACAAGTTTTTGTGTTTTCAACCTTCTATCACGACTTTTTCCAAGAATTGGAGGTAGAAATGAGCCTTTGAAGTGGTTGTTTCTCTCGAGTAAACCAACAAGTTTTTGTGTTTTCAACCTTCTATCACGACTTTTTCCAAGAATTGGAGGTAGAAATGAGCCTTTGAAGTGGTTGTTTCTCTCGAGTATACCAACAAGTTTTTGTATTATCAACCTTCTATCACGACTTTTTCCAAGAATTGGAGGTAGAAATGAGTCTTTGAAGTGGTTGTTTCTCTCGAGTAAACCAACAAGTTTTTGTGTTTTCAACCTTCTATCACGACTTTTTCCAAGAATTGGAGGTAGAAATGAGCCTTTGAAGTGGTTGTTTCTCTCGAGTATACCAACAAGTTTTTGTATTATCAACCTTCTATTACGACTTTTTCCAAGAATTGGAGGTAGAAATGAGCCTTTGAAGTGGTTGAAGTTTTGATGAATTTAATGTTAATTCTCTACATTATCGAAGAATCGAAGTCTCTGTTGTGTCTGTCATGAAATCTTTGTAACGGGCAAAACAATTCGAAGTTATTCTTCGATTTCGGTTGAATATTTCAGGAATTGAGCGAATAGGGTTGCTGATGGTCCCCTATGAAAATAATCACCCTCCGACTGTTTATTCACTTCTACAGTTTCCATCCAATTTCGATGACATTTTTAGGGATCGTGCATGTTGGAGTGTAGATGAAAATCATAGCCCCGGACTGATAGGTACTTACAGATTGATGTTTTAAGATAAGATACTATATTTCTAATGGTATTTATTTTCAAAATACTCCTTAAAAACCTAAATTTTGATAAATTATGATCACATGTATTTATATTTTGAATGATTTTGAACCCTGGAAAAAGTCGAAAATTGACCCTGGAAAACTCAGTGAATTTTTTTTCGGGAAATCGCTGGACACCCTAAGTATAAGTATAAGTATTGTAATAATTGTAATAATAATAATTGTAACACCCTAAGTATAAGTATTGTTACAAGTTCGGAATGATGAGGAACATCAATATATGAGATTACACTTTTTGGTTTTGTGAGGTAGTACCCACTCAACTTGATATTTGGAAGTCATATGGGAGAAATAGGTCATGAATTTGAGATCCATTTGACTTCACAGTACAGACTGCCTCATGGCGAAGACGAATGACGTCAAAATCCGACCACGTTATAGTGAATTCTAACATTCGTATGATAATGTGCGAGGAAGTTATTTTGCTCGGTACACATCAAATTTGGTTTTAGTTCGTATTGAACCACAAGATTCAGTAACGGAGATGTACGCGGCTCTGGGAGCATTGAATAACTGCAATTCGATGTAGTTAACTCATCAAGACAGCCAATTTTAGTACCCACACAACTTTATTCTTGGCAATCACCTTCGAGAAATAGGTAATGGATTCAAAGAGAGTTCAAGATTTACAGCATCCCCTCCATCATACCCCAAAGCAGACACGACTGTCTCGTGACGTCAAAACCCATTCCCGCCTCGAGGCGACGAAACCTGACTGAAATACAAGTTGCGGGCGAGCCTGCACCTTCCTCATTATTGTATGCTAAAACGCTCGAATCCAGGCAGCTGTGAGCGATGCCTGGGACGTGCTGGGCGTCCCAAATTAATTACACCTCAGGATGAGATCAACGGCTCTGGAGGTTGCTGTTCTTTCTGAAAATTGTATATTAAGCGAACAGTAAGATGAAGTAGCGAGTGGAATGTGGAGAATAAGAGACTGCGGTGATGAAGAACATTCGATGTCTTGTGGTTGTAAATGAGGAAGTTTCCCTAGATGAGGGAATTTTCTCCTCAAATCAATTTCGGTTTATTATTTTCAATAATAAACCTTTGGAATCGACCAAGAAAAAAATTGTTTAAACCCCCCCCCCCCCCTCAAAATTCGAATCGAAAAAAAATGTTCCGTCCGTCCGCCGTAAGCGGCACTTTCCTTAGCTCTCATGGATCGATTTTGATGAAATTTGGTATATCGGCTCCATTTGTGCCCCGAAGCTTTTGGTTGATGTCAGTCGTTCCTAAGGGGTGAAAATTATGGGTCGAAATTTTCAATAGTACCCAAGCTCGAAAACTCTAGAAATAAAGGTATTGTTTGTTAACCAATTTTATTAGTACTTACTGAATAATATTCAGTTATACTGTTATACAGTTATATTATATTATAATCTAATCTAGCCTAATCTCCGTTCAAATTTTAGCTCACCAAAATGCGATCGTTGTTCGTTTCTTCGAGTTGTACTCATTTCTGCGTCCTTAGCAGCCAGTAATCGAATTTCATTATAATTAAGGTATGATAATAATTCCTAATAGGTAATCCCTATTTCTTCGAACTTAGTGTGAAACGTTTATTTCTTCCAAATAAACTTGATTGTTAAGTAGGTATCTGGTAGGTAGGGAGTAACCATGGCTGGTAAGAGTGGAACCCAACAACATCAGGGTGATGGCGCTGGGTGTGGTGTGGAAAAAGTGCCACGGAGTTGCGTAAGTTGGGCATCTCAGTAGGTATACTCCGTGGTATCACCACCCGCGTCCTGCTTGGCACATATCTGAATTGGTGGTCTTTCTATAGAGGCACTTCCCTTCATCCCTCTCTCCTACCAGTCGGGTGAGTCCTGGGCGTCCTCATCATTATATTTTATTTATTTATTTATTTATTTTTATTTATGGCGTGTCCCCTCCGTTACAACAGACAATTTTTCTTTGAGGAGAGTTAGAAAAAAAAATAGTATAGTAATCTATAGTAATCTATATAGTAAAAAATAATAAACCTATGTGTAATAATTTGAAGCGTTTTTTACTGATATGTCACGTTTTTAGATCTTCTTAAGAAAATGAAATTTGATGAAAGTTGTTTGTTGTTGTCCATGGACCATCAACAAAACAAAGAAAATACCCCCCGATGTTTACCTTAATTCTAGAATTATTTATGGTGGGTTGGGACCGCTCTATAAATACACACTCTGTCCAGGAAAGATGGCAATTCGGATAGTATCAATTTTACGACCATGAGGAAATGGTCCAAATCATTGGGGTGCGTCCTTAAACAGTTAATCTAATGCACCAAACGACCAAAATAACATTTTGTTTTATTAATTTATTCATGTATTTATTCTATTAGGTATTTGTATTTTATTTTATTTTTTTTTGTTTTATTTTTTACAGAGGCTGGACCAGAACAAAGACGGAGTGGTGACGTGGGAGGAATTCTTCGAAGCCTGCACCTCCGATGAGACCATCACTAGCTCGATGGCCGTCTTCGATTCAGCCATTTGATCTCCAGCTTGCCAGGCTGGGATCCCCCAATCCCGGTCCGGTGCTTGAGGTACGATAACTTCCAATAAGTGCAACTACAGGAGTGAATCAAAGATTAGTGAAGGGTAGCGGGGAATACCGATCAATGTCAATTTTTTGACGAAATAAGATATTCATGCCATCTAGTTTGTTCTAGTATTAATCATCACGGTGTTGAGAAAATGATGGAAGAAAAAACTCTGAGAGGGAAAAGGGACCAACGTCAACGTTCAAAGAATTCTCACTTAAGTAATTTCCATCGCGGTCATTTCAATGTTTTGTTTCTTCCTGATGACGTTTAGTTTCTCAAAAACTGGTACTTTACATACGAAATCAATGATTCCAGTGACAGTAGTAAGAGTAGTGTTGTGAATAATGTCAGCATTAACGGAAATAGACCTCGAGTACAAAATTCGGTTTCGGATCTGACACATTAGATAATCTTAAAACTCCAGTCTCCACTTACCTCTAAATTTGATTGAGACATGGTGAAGACATTAATTTAATCCCTGAAAATTTCATAGAATTCGAATGGAAAGTGTAGAAACCACGGCTGTTGGAAGGGCCGAAGATGCTGAGGCTATTATTTATCCGGAGGGGACTGATTTTCATAGGGGACCATCTACACTCAAATATTGACTTGACGTCATTTTATGAGTAATTACCTACATTAAAATATTAAAATTCCCAAAATTAAAAAAAAAATTGACGTTGATCGTTCTTCCCCCCAACTTTTCAAGTGTACTCGCACCATTCGGCTAAAAGCATACCATCAATAGATGTAATACTGAAGTAGAATGCTACGATTTTGAACTCGTTGGCCGTAGGTGTATCTCTCAAGGGATTTGATAAACAAGTATCTTTATTTTGGATTTTGGGATTTTTTAGCCAAGGTAAACATTAAGACATGACGAGGCTAGTTCCTATGGCGATTCCCAAATCTTTGGAAAGTCTCTTCATCTACAGAGCCTCTTTAGGTTCCTCCGTCAGTCCCATAAACTTGACTTCTGCCTCGACAACCACTTTTCTAGATTCCTAAAATATATCAGCTCCAGCGATTGTAAAACATTAGATTCTACTACTCCTCTTGTCGATTGTACAAATAGCCTAATTTGCGTCAGTAAGTGCGTATATTGGTTTTCCGTACGTCAGTTCTAATTCAATTGTGCCTTGTGGGTAGAGCTGTACACGTTTCGTCGCAAATGACTAATCTTTTCTGTAGCACGTATTGAATTATCTGAGGTAACTGGCAGTGTGGTTGACTGATCTTTTTGAAACTGTTTCATCCATGTGTCAATCAATAGCTGGTACGGTGATTTTCTCCTTTCCCTTCTGCTTTTTTCGAGCCTAGGTTAGTCTTCTTAGTAGATACCTTCCTACATCCAAACACATCAAATTTCTTCAGCGTTCGATGTATGTTGTTTGTGAAGCTGAAATATTCCCATCTTTGAATTTGAACTCATACCAAAACAGTATAACTGGCAGTCAAAATTTCGCATTTGAAAAAAATTACTCCAGTTCTGATTTTACGTTTTAGAGATTTTTCAGCGTCTTAAGAAAAATATTTTCAAATTAGGGAAAACCGAATTTTCCTACTTTTTCATAACCTACTCAGTACCTTCAATAAATTAGTTTACCTAATTACGATCAACTTGATTCATGATACATTGAAACGGAATGAGATGAATAGGAACAACAGCAGTTCCATTCAACGCGAGAAATTACTTCGAGATAAAAGTTTTCATTATCTAGCTGAAAATCGAATTTTGCGAGAAGAGACTCGCCCTTTAAAAAAAACCTCCCGACAGTTCAAGAGAAGGGGAAGTCAGGTCACGGATCTGTTAATCTCCAGTGATAGCAAACCTCCACTCGAGGCTTACTGGCCTCTTTTCCCCCCCAAGCTCAGAAACCCTTACACCAAAACCCCTTCCTATCGCCCCCCTGGTCGGGGCACAGCTGCTATCTAGAAGCCGTGGCGTGACTCCTAGTCACTCCAGTTTCCTTTACCTCTTCTTGACATTTTTTTTTCTCTCTCTCTTTCTGTTTTTCCTCTCTCCTCCTCTACCTTCGGGTTATTGGGAAAAAGAGGTTGCTTCCATTTCCTCCGACCTGGAGATGAGTTGGCGGACCGGAAGCGGAGGGGATGGTAGGTTACTGGGGCCGATGTAGGGGGGGTTGTCTCCTGAGGCAAACTCTTCTCTTCGTGATATCCGAGTACAAGGGAAACTTCAATTTTCTTGTTCTCAACGTTATAATCAAACGTGTAACCCATGATTATATTCTGACCAGCTGCTGCAAGGAATAAGTTGGTCGATGGAAGGAGTATGTAGGTGTTATGCTAACGAGTCACCATGGAATGAGTCGCTCCCCTGGTTATTCAATAGCTAATCCTGACACCAAGATTTCATCCTCGTCGGTTATGGATTAGTTAGGGGCCAAACTAGAAAAATCCTGATCTGCTGCTGAATAGTACCTCTGATCGTTGGAATTTCCTCTCAGTTTTTACTGATTATCTAGAAATTTCAGAAGGCAGAGTGAGATTCTTAGATGAGAGATCTAAATGTGAGGTCTTGGTGACTTGACCACAAGCGATAGAAGTTGACCTCTACCTACCCAGGGATAGTGAGATTGACCTTAAGATGACCTAACGAGATTATTGAATCTGGAGTATGCCGAGCAGGATTCTCAGGCGTTATGCCATGATAGTATCCTCAGCAGTCCCAAAACTGAGTAGAATTCCACAATCCAAGATGAACTGGCCTCATAAATCAATTGGAGGCTCTTCCAGTCAATTTTGATGGGGGGGGGGAGGTACCTGGAAGAAGCATTGTCTTCTGCAAAAGAGTACCATAACTGTTTTGCAGCTTCGATTCCTTCTTTGGACCCCCCTCCTAGACGACAGCTTCAGTTCTGCACCTGTAATGACTGATTTTCATATTAAAAGCTTCTGCTTACCTGGTGCAGTAAGTGTTGCTGCTTCGATTCCATCTCCTTTCTCTTCTCCTTGAGTGAATATGGAAATTCACCCGGACTCCCTCCAGTCTAACAGCAGCTTCAGTTCTGCAACAGTAATGACTGGTTTCCATATTGCAAACTTCTATGACTGCTGGGGTGTTGAGTGTTGATTCCATCATCTTTCTCTTCTTGAAAATATGTGCAGCTCAGCCTCAGAGAATTGACCCCGAAACGCTCTCAACAAAATAAGTGCGAGCTTACAACTCCTCAGAATATTGTAGGCCTATTCAAGATGTTGTTCACTTTTTCAACCTTTAAGACTTCTAGTATAAAGAACCCTGACCCCTCCCTCGAACTGAAATGTTTAATGTCAAGCAGTTAAACTAGTTGACGCTGAAGAAAATTATTAAGGAAGGTAATAACGGCCGGGGCCCATAATTATTATTCTCGGGGTTTTAAAGGGCTCGCTGGTTGGGGTGCATCATCCCGTCCCCCCTGCTCTCTGCCGGCCTGCTTTGCAATTAATTCCGCTTTCTGATAAGTCGCCTGATGGATGTTCTTCATTCCCTTGGAAGCTTTACCAGCGTTGTAAATGGCCTTTCGGGGGCCGAGGATAAATTCATACGAAACAGAGACGTTTTCGCAGTTTTCATTGTGTGGATCTCACAATATAGAGCGAATCCCGGCAAGAGGAAGTTGTATCTTAGGCAATTTTATTATGATTTCAGTAACAACTTGAATGAACCAGATTAGATCATTATATTATTTATATTCGGAGTTGGGGTATTCCTTCGTGTTAATGACATAATATCTTAAAGTTGACCTAGAATAGAACATTTCCTATCCATTGATGGTGAGAAGATTCTGGTTGATTTTTCATGGAGGTTAATAACCTCCAAATAATATAATGATAAGTTAATAACCTATAATATAATGAATCTCTTAACACTCTCTGTTCTGTAAAAGCTTTGTAATACGACGTACCATCAGCAGCAGCCAGAGTCAACGTCAGTTCTCCCCAACAGGGACTGAATGGCACCATTGCTTTAGGATCTACCACCAGGTTCAAATAAAAACGGAGTTGAGTAGAATGTTGTCTATTTCCACGAAAATAATGAGTTACAAGTTAAATCGATTTCGACGGTTAGGTCATCATCAGTAACAAACAATAACTGACGATGACAATACTGATGATGACCTAACCGTCGAAATCGATTTAACTTGTAACTCATTATTTTCGTGGAAATAGACAACATTCTACTCAACTCCGTTTTTATTAAAATGGTTTTCCACAATCTCATCGCGAGTGATTTTATTCGTACCAGGTTCAAAAGTGGTTGGGGCTGGAGAAGAAAACCAGCGATTGGGGGTTCCTTATTTGGACCCACCCCATCAGCATCAACCAGAGTCAACGTTAGTTTTTTCCACATCAGGGATTGTATGGCACCATTACTTCAGGATCTACCACCAAGTTCAAAAGTGGTTGGGACTGGAGAAGAACACCAGCGATTGGGGGTTCCTTATTTGAATCCCACCCCATCAGCAGCAGCCAGAGTCAACGTTAGTTTACCGCCACCACAGGGACTGTATGGCACAATTGCTTTAGGATCTATCACTAAGTTCAAAAGTGGTTGGGACTGAAGAAGAACATCAGCGATTGGGGATTCCTTATTTGGATCCAGCTCCAGCAGCAGCAGCCAGAGTCAACGTTAGTTTACCGCCACCACAGGGACTGTATGGCACAATTGCTTTAGGATCTATCACTAAGTTCAAAAGTGGTTGGAACTGAAGAAGAACATCAGCGATTGGGGATTCCTTATTTGGATCCAGCTCCAGCAGCAGCAACCAGAGTCAACGTTAGTTTACCGCCACCACAGGGACTGTATGGCACAATTGCTTTAGGATCTACCACTAAGTTCAAGAGTGGTTGGGACTGGAGAAGAACACCAACGATCGGGGATTCCTTATTTGGATCCCATCACCTCTCCTTCACAGATTTGATCATTATATTATTTATATTAAGAACTGGAATGTTTTGTCGTGTTAACGGCGCATATCCAAGAAGAAGCAGCCGCTCCTCGGATGCTCCAACAGATCGTATCACGTTCAAGAAAAGGTGGATCTGAGGGTTCACCAGATATCGGTTTTTATTCGTTTTAGGTGAACAAAGAGTAAAAGTAAAAGTAAAATTGAAAGTGTACAACCATTTCAGGTTGAAGTGTCTATGATAGATACAACTTTGAAGGTTGGAACCTTAATCAACCTTCAAAGTTGAATGAATTTCCTTCGAATTTCTCTCTCTCTCTCTCTCTTTACTTTTTCTAAAATGAGTAGTTTTTTGAGTGAGAGGCTCAAACACGGCCTTAACACTAAAAATTCTCTTTTTGGAAAAAATTTCCCGTTTTTTTTAAATTGCCGTATTTATGTTATTTTCAATTTTTAGAGCTCAAGTTGGTCTGACACTGAAGAAAATTTAACCCACTTCAAAAAGTTTCCGGGCATGAATTATTGAAATCATTTTAACTTAGAAGTTATAGTTGAAAAACTGAAAAGAAAGAAATTTTTTCACCGTTTTAAGCGCACTACATCATGTGCATTGATAAATGTATAAATTGACTGGGCTATAGGGAGAACCAACTGAAACGATTTTTTTTTGAAAATTCTCTCATTCATATTGATGTTGGAAATTTTGTTTTCCAAACTGACGCAAGTCTCATTCTTCCACTCGTTCCTCCTACTAGTTCCCCAAGAAAATTTTTTTAAACGGAAAAGGTAGAGAAACTCGATTTCAAAGAAAAAGAGCAAAGAACCGCGAGACAATTTATTCAGCTGGTTAGACTGAAGTGTAACTCCATTAAGAAATTGAAAGTAGTTGAGTAATCAAGAGGACGGCTTCCTCAGCTGTACTCCACCCTTTCCCCTCTGTACTCCTCGTCCACTGTCCTCCATTCTCGGAAAGGGAATTTTAATTCCCCTTCAACGGTAGTCGGATGTAAAAAGCTAAAGCTCTTTTGAGACAATCTCCACCGGTCGCGAGAAACTTTTCCACTCCGGCTTTTCGAAAATGACGGAATGAAATAATTATCCGAGACGTTTTTTTCAAGTCTTCCGCCAACTGAACTTTTTTCTGCATAAATGAATACAAAGGGTGTTTACTGATCTTTAAGACCGGAAATCTCCTATTTTAGTCAGTAAATGCTTACAGGTAAAACACATAATTTGGTTCCCATTTAATATTCATCTCACCTTTCTACTAGGAATTCAAAGTTGCATTACGGTAACGGTTTTATAATACATGTCGGCTCGTGATTTGAATACCAAACGACCCAGCATCACTCATTGTGATATCGAAATTATTGCTGAAAATGAATAAATTGTACCATAAAAATATGCACAATTGTGTAATAATTTACAGTAATTTTCCGTGACTTTGGAAGTTTAGGACGAACGCTCCTGGACGTTCCACTTTTCATTTTTCTCTTTGAAAAAGGTTCTGATTAACACGTGATCAAATTCCGTCAGATTTTTCGTGAATGTATAAGACTATGCAGGTACGTATGCAGTTATGCCACGGAGTACTCGATTTGTTCATTTTGGCAGGTGTACTCCGTAGTAGCACCACCCGCCTTCTACATGGCTCGTACTTCAATGCTATAATACGTCTGAAAGACGTTGAAATTTGTAGAGGCCTACGAGCACCAACCTTAAAATTTTCATCAAAATCTAACTAAGTGACTCTTCACGACTATTTTCTGCAGTAATAAAAAACAAGTCTCTAAACTCCACAGAGGTAGGGAAAGGTCCGGAGAATATGGGGGATGAGAGAAAATGTCTGAAAACTGCTATTTTGGGGACCTACGACGCTGATATTCGTCTAACCAAAGATATATTTCGATAGTCATGTGGGTACTCTATGAGTTAGTAGGGACGAATAAAGCATTAATAATATTGAATCCATATTATAGTTAATATTAGTCCATATTGTGGATTACTAACATCTCCAAAACATACCTTGTGCTTGCAGTATGGTAGTATGATTGACTGAAAATCGAAAATAATCATCTTTTATTTGTGGGTTCTCTATGAATCCAGGGAGGAAAGTAAAGTATTTTTTGAGATTTTGAAGTCATAAACTGGAAACTTTGAACATCATATACGACACGGATGGGGATTTTTAATTGATATTTAGTTGCTCTCTAATTATATTTATATTATTTAGTATACTCAAATAATTATTTACATTATTTCATTTATTTACTTATGTATATTTGTATTATTCTATTTAATTAAAATTGTATTACTTATATTTAGTTGCTCTCTTATTTAAATTGTGAATAAATTAAAATTAAATTAAAAATTAAAATTATTAGTAATAAGTAATTTTAATTATTATACGGCACGGTATATTATACGGCACGGATAGGGATTTTTAATTGAGATTTAGTTGCTCTCTAATTATATTTATAGTATTTAGTATACTCAAATAATTATTTATATTATTTTATTTATTTACATATATATATTTGTATTATTCTATTTAATTAAAATTATATTACTTATATTTAGTTGCTCTCTTATTTAAATTGTGATTAAATGAGGGATGAAAACTATTGTTTCTGAAGGTTAAACCCATGAAAAGGTGAAGAGATATAGAAGAAGGAGAGAATAGAAAATACTAAATGAGGAACTGAGTAAAAGAACTTGATGGATGACGGGTTAGGCTAAACCTTCAAGACGAATGGTTCACACTCGGTCGGGCGAAAACGCTTTGGGAGGGGGAAAAAAATCAGGGCAAAGTTTCTCATCGTTCCTATAATAAGTAACGTATGACGTATTGAGGACGAAAGGAAAGAGAGCGAAAAGGATATTGATCGGTCCATTTATGAAGTGGGCAGGTCGGGAGTGGGGGTAATTATTTTCTTTATCAGGGAGGGTTTTGAGTTCGAGAGAAAATGGGAGGTACCTAACTTCGACGTTCAGGTTGGCTATCTGAAGAACACAGGTCATCGCACACTGGAGAGAAGAGCTTTTATGAACTGAATGACGTGTTATTCGCCAGAGAGACGAGGAATTACCTTATATTTTATATTATTATCAACGGGACCTTATACCGTATTTCTATATTATCACTCCATACCTCCATAGTTGTACACCGTAAGGTTCTTGATATTCTTCGACTAATAACACTATTAATTTTGATAAATCGTGTTGGGCCTTCATAAAATGTAGGAAAATTTGCCAAGTTGGGTGGGCTGTATAGCTTCCTCACGTAAATGAACGATCGAGTTGATAATTTTCAGAATTAAGAAAAATCATCACTATTGAATTGTTCCCGATTGTGTTGAATTTTACACTTACGGCTCCTACTGATAGAATGAGACGTGATAAATTGATGTGTGAGGTAAATTACGATTGCGGCTATGAAATATACAGGGTGTAACACGAGTGGTTCACGACTTTTCTCCCACGTGTTCTACTACTAATTTCCGACAAAAAGTGCTCATGATATTTTCTTGGTATCTCCACCCAAAATGCCTTTTTTCTCTTTGAAAATTTTGTTCGTGTTTTCGATCTTCGCTCAATAAATGTACCATAAATCCCTCAATTCAAGAGTTAGCTCAAATCTAAGAAAATCCGTAGGAAAGAGCGTTAAATTTGCAATCTTTTTGATGCTCAATAACTGTTTTTTAAGTGGAGTTGAGATGTGCAAACGACGTATGAAAAGCAAAATTCGTCAAAATCTTGAAATCGCTTGTCTTTTCAGTCGCCTGGTAACCATATCAATTCTTGACGCAGAATTGAGAAACTTCCCTAAAAAGTGCGCCAAAATCTCAGCTATCCAACGGTATAATCAAAAATATTTTACAATCGAATTAAAGGAAGAAATTTCTGTTTGAACGCGGAAAAACGTTCATTTTTTCAACGAAATCGACGGTTTGACGGGAGGACTTCGGGGTCTTCACCTGCTCTTCCGAAGCAGAGTCCTCCCGTCTAACCGTCGATTTCGTTGAAAAAATGCACGTTTTTCCGCATTCAAACAGAATTTTCTCCCTTTAATTCGAATATAAAATATTTTTTGATTACACCGTTGGAAAGCTGAGATTATGGCGCACTTTTTAGGGAAGTTTCTCAATTCTGCGTCAAGAATTGATTTGGTTACCAGGCGACTGAAAAAACAAGCGATTTCAAGATTTTTCCTAGTTTTGCTTTTCATACGTCATTTGCACATCTCAACTCGAGTTATAAAATTGTTATTGAGCATCAAGAAGATTGCAAATTTAACGCTCTTTTCGAAGGATTTTTTAGATTTTGAGCTAATTCTTGAATTGAGGGTGTTCTGGTAGATTTATTGAGCAAAGATCGAAAACACGAACAAAATTTTCAAAGAGAAAAAAGGCATTTTGAGTGGGGATACCAAACATTGTCAAGAGGCACTTTTTGAAAAAATAAATGGTTGTGTAATAATTTACCGTGTTTTTAACCCTAATTGGACCACAGTGTCACTAGTGTCACCAAATTAACTAGATTGAATTTTTATAACCATTTTTGTAAGTGTTTTTGTAGGTTATGACAAAAAAAAATTTAAATTTTTTTTTCATCGATTTCTCTGGACATTTTTGTCATAATTCTATTTTATGACTTCCAGTAGCCCAAAGAAATTCTGCTGTCCATTAAATTTAAAATTTTAATTTAATTTTGGTTACTCCGGTGACACTTTGGGACAGCTGTGGAGTTCGTGGGATGTTTTCGATGACACTAGTTATACCATGGTAAAATTAGGGTTCAATTACAAATGTTACCAGGAACATACTTTTCTTGAATTCTTAGTCAATCTCACAGATATGAATCATTGCCCTCTCAGTCTCCAATAGATCGATTAATTTGAGCTGTTCAGCACCCTCGACTCGGCCACTCAGAATTCGCGCTCAACTAACCAACCTCACCGTGTTGAAACCAGCTCTACTCAACAAACTGGACTCTCGCCCTCTCCGGTTTAAACTTGTTTCAAGGGGAATTTGATGAAGAAGGGCGAAAGGAGGCAAATTCGACTACAGAATTACCATATTTTACCGAGCAGGGGGACCTCTCTGTGTTAGGCGCGTTATAGTCGATAATGCTGGATTCAAAGAGATCTGTCGATTGCAGATTCGAATCGCAATCAATTCAATAGGATGAGTAATGACATAAAGTAGGTTGTTTGATCCATCTCTTCATCTGATTAGAGTACTTTATTTTCGACGATGATTCGTTAGTATAATGAAAGAAAAAACGTTCGCTAAGTTGGGAGAGCAGTACAGCTTCCTCACATAGACTATCATGTACTTACAGAATGAGTTGGTTAGAAAAATGCTATTTTGTATTATTAGGAAGTGGTATTTAAATCCTCCAATACAAAATTTTTCACGATCGTGTTACAGGTTTTTTGCTTCAATATTAAGCAACACGATTGTGAAGTTCACGATTATGTTGATAATTTGTGACTTATTTCGTGTACCTTAGCTTCTACTGACAGAATCATGATGAAATCAATGTGCTTTCTTCGTGCCCAATCCAAACTACCCTCAAAATTTGAGCAAAATCGAGCTACTAGGTAGTAAATACCTACGTGCAAACACAGTGCTGTTTTTATCGATGTCGTTCTTCATAGGGGACTGTCTCGAGGCTACCTCGCATCAACGCTTCGAATTTCATCAATTTCTGACAAAAAATAAATATGGATTGTTCGTTTTTAGAAAAGTTCTGAAACTCAAAATGGGAGTACAAATTTTAATTTTGAGGGACCCAAATTTCGTTGACTCCACAAATACATTCAAAGATGGTCTGATTGTTAGTTTACACTAAACAATTCTTTCCACTATTGCCTCCTCAGCATCAAACTAAAACTATTAAGTAATTTGATTTTCTTCAACCTTTTTGAATTTATTTGAACCGTGTACTTTGATTTTGGTTTATTATTTTCAATAATAAACCTTTGGAATCGACTCTGAAAAAACATTTTTTAACACCCCCTCAAAATTTGATGGTTTACGTTTCAAGGTACGTAGAATCCAAAAATCGAATAAAAATTTGGCCGTCCGTCCGCCGTACGCGGCACTTTCCCCACTTAGCATTAACGGATTTTTATGAAATTTGGTATGTAGGCTCCATTTGGGGTCTAATTGTGCCCCGAAGATTTTGGTTAATGTAGGTCACATCTAAGGGTTCAAAAATTAATTTTGAAATTTTGAAAACGCCTTAACTAAAAAAATTTCGATATAAAGGTATTGTTTTTCCTTCAATTTAAGATTCTATAGAATTTTTAGGATTTTTTGAGACCACACGGAGCTCTGTAGGACAAACCGTTCGCTCGTTACGAGAATTTAAGGGTTTTACGTACCTACGATAAATCAGAAACACGAGAGTGAATCGCAAAAGAGGCCTAATCTCCGTTCAAATTATAGCTGACCGAAATGCGATCGATGTTTTTCTTCATTTCGGATGGTTGGTGGCTTTGCAGAAGAGCGAGCTACGTAGAAAATAATAAACCATTGTAAATAAACCATAAATTTGCAGCGTTTTCAAACGTGTGATCTCTTTATTCAATTTTTCTACCACATGTAATAGTATCAATGGGCAAAAAGTTGGAGTATAGAGGTTTTCAAAGGTGCTAAATCCAAATTTGAGGTCAAAACCCTGAATTTCCGACCCACCGAAATACCCCATTGTTGTTCGATTTTGATGATTCCGGCGGCAATATTTCAGTTTTTCAATTCCCTAGGGCCGTGCGCTAATAAATTTCTAGAATCCTTTAAAATTTCAAATTTAGGTACAACTTTTTAAGTGTTTGCGTCTTCAATTTCGTGAAATACTGACCCGGAACGAAGACCGAAGGGCGACCGACTGAGACCCCCTTAACAGTCAAAAGCTTTGGCTGGACTCGCCTATTCCTAGCTCGATGACCTCCATGCACAACGAAGTTCCGCATTCAAAAAAAAATCCTCGGGGCTAATGTGTTTCGCGTAACAATCGATGAAAGATGGAAAATATTTTTAAACTTCGCTCAGAACTGTGATCCTACATCTACAAGTTTTCCGCCGCAACAGCGGACCTCCCACGAGTTCTCAGTTTATTAAAACTTTTCCCCGATTTTTCTCCCCGCTCCTCTTCCACCTTCTCTTGTTCTCTTGACTTGAATATAAGAGTCAGTTTCCGATAGA
Organism: Apolygus lucorum; assembly: GCA_009739505.2. Taxonomy (NCBI): domain Eukaryota; kingdom Metazoa; phylum Arthropoda; class Insecta; order Hemiptera; family Miridae; genus Apolygus; species Apolygus lucorum. The sequence goes on from CM019173.2 coordinate 35,317,185, forward strand.
ACTTGAGTAACTCAATCATTTCGGCAAATCGTTCTTCAATGTCTTTTCCTGATTGGTTCTTTTCGTTCTCAGTAAAACGTTTTTTTCTATTATACGTGGTAGCGTGACGAGAAGTAGCGTAGCGCCTCGAGCAGTTGAAAAACTACCTATCCGTGCAAATGTGGCCTTCAGCAAGCGAACAAAGATCGAGAGTAAAGTTTTGATGTTTGCGCATGCGCAACAACCACCAGTGATCCAACAAAATTCATATAATTTTCTGGAGACGAAGACATCATAAAGAAACCTAAAGAGGAAACACTTCGTGAATTTCGTCAAAGGAAACACTGTAGAATTTCGTCAAATTCCAGGAACAAAAGATTGATAAAAGCATCGGCAAATCGCTGTTTACACCACTAACTCAATCTGAAGACATTGAAAATGGTTTATAGAGAGACCAATATTTCGCAAACTTTTTCACATTCCCAAAATTTACAAAAATTATAAAAATTCCCGTTCGATTTTGCTTAGTTCTACGCTTATTTAACCGTTCTATTGGGTTTACATTTAATCAAATTCGGAATGTTTTTTTATAGTATTTTTTACTAAAATTTCAAATTTTTCAAGTTTTGCGTAATTACAGAATTTTTTTGAAAATTTCAGTGTATTTGGTTCTTGATGTTTTTCAACATTTTTGAAATATATTTATTCTGTCTAGCATCTACATGACAGTCGAAATGTAATAAACTCAATGGTGGATTGTAATATTATTTCTAAACGTAGAAAATAAGATTCCATTCAAGTTCAGAAGCAAGCTATAGCATGGCTTTAATCAACATCAGGGGGTTGGATATTGAAGTAATTATCTTAATATAATTTACTAGCTTTTCACAACTTCACTCTTCACAACTTCCCTCATTCGGGTCTTAATTCTACACGAACAGATTATAGAATTATGAATTCTAGAACAAAAATTATCATGGTTTCTCCTTACTGATTGACCTCCATCGGACGATAAATCAACTGCCAATGTTCCCCAAATTTTGCATCATTTTTTAATCTTAAATTGATAAGTTTGTAACGAGACCACCGTAGGTTCCAGAAGGTTAAAATGAAGAATAACGCCGTTGACGGTAAAATATATTTCTATCGGCCTCAGCTAGCCGATTTTCGGAATCATTTTCTACCTATCGATTTTCCATCAGACTCCCACGAATCGATTCTACACTAAACTTTTACAAATCAACTTCAAAATCCTGAAATTTTCTACTCTGCTATAACCGTGTCAAAATTTCGTCCAATAAAATGTGAAACTGAGAAACCTCCTTCTTCGTTTCTTGGGGTGTTGCGAGGTGTCAGAAAGGACCAACTTCAGATGAATGAATTGTAACCAAACCACCAAAAAATTCAAAAAACATAATTTTCAAAATTGCTATTTTTTGTGTTTTTATGCGGTTTATATCCCAAAGCAATAAATGTGAAACTGAGAAACCTCCGTCTTCGTTTCTTGGGGTGTTGCGAAGTGTCAGAAAGGACCGACTGCAGATGAATAAATTGTAGCCAAACCACCAAAAAATTTCAAAATAAATAATTTTCAAAATTGCTGTTTTTGTGTTTTGAATGAGATTTATATCTCAAGGCATTTTCAACACTTAGATTGAAATACCTCGTTTTTTCAAGAAGACTCCATTTTTTCCTTGTAGCGCGCTTCAAGAAATTTTTCTTTTATAAAATCCGTTTCTTACGAGAAACAATTTTCTCCTCTAAGTGCTCCTTCGTTCTCTCCTGGCTTAAATATTCATTCATCGACTCGCTCAACAGCAGCACAATGTACCATTCCTCGTCTTTGATGGATCTCGAGTGGTAAATCTCCTGCTTTTAGCACCTTCCTTCCTTCGGAATTCTCAATTTTCCATAGAAGTCGAGTCGAAAAGCGTCTCGGGCGGGTTGGGGATCGGTGGCGTCTCGGGACGACAATGAGACGTCGGATTTTAATATCAAGCGTAAACAGCGAAGGAGAGAAAAATACTAATTTTCTCAGTCGTAAAAGATGTTTTAAGGTGTTTCCCCTCCTGTAGGTACTTAGTTTTATTACCTAGCGCTAAAGTTTTCGTGAAATTGAAAAGTCTCGGGAGGAAATGAAGGATGCCTGAGACGCGACGGTGGCACGTAGCCTCCTTTTATTCGATAGCTTTTTTGAAAGCAAATAGCAATTTCCATTCGTGCTGTAAGTAAGAAAAAATCGAGTCCTCCGAAATATTATTTTATTTACTTATTTCGCAATCAAAAATACATCATAGATATAAAGAATAGGATAGAAAACAAAGTCTTATGAAATAAGAAAACAAATTAGCTCGACAGATTAAATCAAACAAATACTCTCTCATTTTGCTTTTCAGGGGTTTTTGAATAATTTTGGTTCTTTCTCTGTCGGTTTTTAATTTGTTATCTCGCATAAAACTTTCATTCACAGCACAATGATGATATCAAGATTTTGGCGGGTCCTTGAAACATAAATTTTTCACGATTTGAAGGCTCTGGATGCTCAAATTTGGAGGGCTCAAAGATGTTTTCTTGTTGATTTCATCACAGTTCGATCAATTGGTGAGTGGACGGTATAAGTCCTTTCATGTAATAACATAGAGATTTAGTATAAGTAGATGCCAAAATTATTGGATATTATAGAGTGCATTGTCTTCAGAATCATGTTGATATTGTCTGAACGTCGAACCTCAGCGCGATTGGAAAGTGGTTTTCGGTGGAATGAAAGAATCAATAAGCTTTGGACCAGCCCTCATCTAACCTCCGAATTTGACTATGATCGCGGGGAATTGATGTTCTTAGATAATTATGTTTGCGCGCAGGCGTTTCTTGTCTGATTTGCCGTCTCTGAGCTGACCCAAATAAACCCAAACGGCTGTAACGAAATTAAAGCATGGCGTATATTTATTCCCGGAACATCAAAATGAACATAGACATTCTGATTCACAACCAAAATAGCTCAAAAAGCTCTAAATGATGGGAAGCAAATGTAAATTTAGATTTTTGAGCACCCAAATAGGAAATTCCAGTGAGTCGAGATTTCTGACTCCAATTTCGGATTTAGCACCTTAAAAATCTTCTTGCGTCCGTTTTTAGGCCGAAATTTCGTTTGGATTGGGTGTAATAATGGAGAGAGAAGATTTCGCGTGACGTCATAATAAGAACGGAGGTTGCCTTCAAGACGGACATTGTGTCGGTGACGTCATAACTTGAGATTTCCCTAGTTGTGAACAATGTTCAAATGTAGCTACAAAATTAATGGTTGGAAAGAGTCCTTGCAAGCCTGTCCTACGTAGAGAAAGAGCTTTTTGAGTGTACTTCCGCTAACCTCCTTGTGCTCTCCGTTGCACTAAATATTTTCCTCAGAACGTGCAGTGGAAGGAGAGCCCCTAACGGCGAAGACCCGAATAAAACGAAAACCGCGGTCTCAGGGCGAGATAGTGGCCACTTCAAAGACCCTTCTCCGCCTTGAGCAATCAATGCTCCGACCGACCAACTTCCCTTCTTCTCCGGAACCCAATATTCCCCTCACAATATTCACCCTCGACGGCCGAGAAGGAAGGCAATAAACGTCCGGTGATTCCCCAATCAAAGAATACGTCGGTTCAGACGAAACCTCGAGTGGCCGCTCACACAAAACCTTACGCACTTCACTTGCCACCAATTCCCTTTAAGGTGCAATGATTGGGGTACTCCAGGGGATCTAAAATTGAAGGGAAGACGACTGGGAAAAAACGAGTTAATTTATTTTTACATAAACATGACACTTCTGGGGGACATATCAGAAAGGAGACAAGAATGATTCACAGCGCACACAGCTGATCTCACTCCCTTGAATTGCACCGAATCACTTGTAGTGGTTCCCAAGAGGCTGTCTCCTCAATTCAAGAGCTCTAGTATGAACAGGAGAGAAGTTACCCCTTCGCTCATCCAGAATCTAGATCATCTGGTGATCTTCAAATCTACACAAAAGGCAGTGCAGATCTACAAATCTGACCCCCCATTTTGAAAATGTTTCAAAACATTCTCCTTCACGCTCCTGTCGGATAACGTGATACTTGATCGAAATTATTGTAGGCCTAATCAAACTTCTGATGAAGTAGGCCAAAACATCAACAATAACAATTTCCATTTCCTTTGAATTGAGTATCAGGCTACTTTTATAAGCTTTCTTAAGAAAGTACAATCTCATATATATTATTGTTCTTCTGAAGGAACCGATTGTGAAGTTCAATGCATTTCAAAGCAGCGAATGTTGGTCTGTGTTTCAGGGTTTCATGGCAGTGCAGATCTACAAATCTGACCCCCCATTTTGAAAATGTTTCAGAACATTCTCCTTCACGCTCCTGTCGGATAACGTGATACTTGATCGAAATTATTGTAGGCCTAATCAAACTTCTGATGAAGTAGGCCAAAACATCAACAATAACAATTTCCATTTCCTTTGAATTGAGTATCAGGCTACTTTTATAAGCTTTCTTAAGAAAGTACAATCTCATATATATTATTGTTCTTCTGAAGGAACCGATTGTGAAGTTCAATGCATTTCAAAGCAGCGAATGTTGGTCTGTGTTTCAGGGTTTCATGATTCCAATTTCCTCGGTACCGAGAAACGGGATACAACTGTAGTTATTGGAGGAAGAAATATCGATTCTTACATAGTGTATTCCTTCCTCTCACTGCTGTGAGGTTGCTACTCTACAAAGTTGTCTAATTCTTGTATGGGTGTATGATGCGTTTTTTAATTTCCATATTTACAACTTTCCTTGCTGTCTGATGAATTGTAGTAGTTGAAGGAACCCTGATATGAGTATACTTACCTAATTTTGATTGCAGACGTGTGTGGGCAGCTTGCATAGTACTCATAAAAAAAAGTCTCCTTCAAAACCACAATTTCCATTTACATCTTTCGTTTCAAAACTTTCTGAACGATTTGGTTTGACACCGTATTCGTTTGTTGATCTAACAGACTCGGTATCTTTCCGGTCGAAGGGAACTCGCTTCTATTTTTGGTAAACATTCTTCATGCAAAGTTTCTGCCTGAGAAAGGAGAATCTTTCGAGATGGGCTCAGAGAACTCAAATTCCTAGTTTGCAGTAGCTGATGAAGTCCAAAGTCCTGAGGGATCTATACGTACCATTTCTTCGTGCTTATACTTCCTCCCAACTGCAAAAAATGCTCTTCAATCTCGAAAGAGCTTTTGTAATGACTCATACTCTTAGCTATGTTAGTTCTCCAATAAAGGACTCAAGGGAAACCCTGAGTGACTCATCATCCCAGGTTGGTAAGGTGAGGTACGGGGAACAAACACGTCACTTGACGTCACCTTCCTCCACTCTCCACTTACCTTGATTATTTCTTGCTCTACCTCGCCTTCTCTTAGAAGCCCACAGTTCCTCGGAGGTCTCGGTAGGCAATAAGCTCATCGCGCTGGCCTCCGCTCCCATTTCACCTAGAAGTTGTCTGCCCCCAACTAGGCCTAGGTAAATGTGCTACCTCCCTCCGGTAGGCGAGCAATCGCGCCGAGCTGAGCTGAAGTCTTTAAGCACTCCTGCACGCGGTCGGCGGTAACCCGCGCCAGGCAGAAAGTGCTGACCCATCCTTCACCTTCGTTGAGTAGGGACCAATAGAATCGACAAGCCGACGTGAAGACAATCGCCTTCACACGCCGACACGCCAACATAACAGCTTTCAATCAGGAACTTGAGAAGTCAAAAACAAGGGTAGGAGGCTCGTCGAAAGTGATAATCTAGACTTCTGCATTAACTTTCTATATTTGTGTCGTTACATCATCGAAAAAGTGAAGTGATGATACGAGTAAGGCAAAAAATAGGTATTTTCGGAAACCTTACGACAGTGTGACTACACTGTGCGAATTTTGATGGAGATCGCAAGAGGCATATGAAGCGGGAGTAAAGTTGTAACTTGGTCGAGGGCACATAGTTTAGGAGTTGGGCAAGGTAACCGACGGTCCTAAGTTTGGGGGTCACGTCCTACATCTCACGCTTTGTCCTTCCTCACATCATTTTACTCTACATTTTCAAACTAACTTCAAAAATACACTTAATTTGATGTATGGAGGATGCTGCAGGCAGGTCCACGCTTGTAGGTGCTCGATGGTTTCGGGTTATTCACCAGCTCCCAGACAGGGATAGACCTATGGGACGTGATGGGTCACAGTACCTATTCACCAAAAAATGACCACCAATTTAAAATAAATATTTATTATTTTTATTTGTTTCTATATCTACAGTATCTAATATCTTATCTAATCTAATCTCTAGTATGTAATCTAATATCAAATGGGGGGTGCGCCTTGATTTTTTTTAGATTTTTAATCGAAAGTAGGCTACATCCTGAGAATTTTGGCACCAACCGCGACCTTCTAGCGTGAGTAGATCTTTTCCTACGATTTTTCAAAGTTTCGACCGATTATGACGTCACGCGTCCCTCTCGCCTGGGCGGGACCCCCCAGCCCACTGTGACGTCATTATCGGTCGAAACTTTAAAAATTCATAGGAAAAGATCTACTCACGCTAGAAGGTCGCGGTTGGTGCCAAAATTCTCAGAATGAGGTCTAGTTTGGATTAAAAATAACAATAAACAGTTTTTCCTACCAAGGCGCACACCCCATTGCTAGTATCTAATTTCTCAGTATTATTCTGATTTCAGGGTAGGTTGTGAACTCCGTTGGGAAAAACTACTTGACTTTCGTCCTCCACTTCCGGTGGAAGACCTCCAGACAGGCCTACCGACTGGATCGCTCACAATGAGATTTGCGTCTGACATAATACAGGCTTGCCTACTCCAATTTCCCGCGACCATCAAAACAGTACGTAATTGGAACTTCGCAACCCAACTTGATATTTATTCGTACGAAATGAAAAAAAAAACCAACATGAACTTACTATCCACGGAAGTAACGTCTATTTGGTAAATGAAATGACAAATCAATAAACGCAATTAATTATTGTTAAAATAAAGTGCTCATTTTTCACTGATTTGATGAAAGAACTGATGTTGGCCTCATTTTTGAGTTTGTGATTATTTTTATACATTTTTAAGTACTGTAACATCTTTACTTAATCCATTTTCATGTTATTTTGAATTTGGCGTGTTTACTTTTTTTTTATTCTGCCCAAGTTGTGGGTACTTGATTCTTGTCGTGAATCTAAGGAATTCATTCGTTGACCTCTATTCGTTTATTCTACTATTTTACTGGTTCTACAAAACTTTGTCGAGAAGTTCAATTTAGGTGGTGAAATTTGTTTTCTTTTCGAAATATCAATATCTTGAGATTAATAGAATAAATGGTTCTATTAAAAAATATTATTCGATAGTATTCAGTCTGAAGTGGGAAGGTACCTAAAGAACAATAACGACATTGTTGAACGTGGATTAGCGACAGGTAGTTCAAATCATCCGTGGAAAGATAAGAGTTTAAATTGAACGTATGACCTTGAATGGTCACTAAACACCATGCCAAAATCTAAAAATTTCAAAATTTTCGGTTTTTATGAGCCTCAATATGTAAAGTGGAGGGAGAGACCTTTGGTCGATACAAAGGTTCATTATTGGAACTTATAAGAACGTAGAACACTAAACAGCAGGACCTGTTGTTGATATGGTTTTTGAGTTCATTTTTTGTTGTTCATCTTATTCGCGTCTAATTCTTCCTGCGGTTACATCTTCCCATCTTACAATGTTAGTAGCTTAATAGGTAAGGACATCTTATCAAAGTTATCATAACTGTAATGAATGTTTGCCAAGTAGGTGTGGCACATATCTTCTTCGTATCCGTAACCCAATTTTTGATGATTTTTGATGCATAGTTGCTGATCCCAAACCATCAATCTCCAAGTACTTTGCGTTACCCCCATTAGGGACCATCTACACGCCGACCCGCATAATCTCTGGAAATTTCATCGAATTGGGGTGGAAAATGTAGAAGTTATGGCTGCTACGATATTTTATGATTGCACATGCGCAGAGGCTACTATCGATCCACGGGCGATGATTGTGTAGAGGCCATCCACACTAAACCACCTAGGAAAAAAAAACAACCGGATGGTTACTGCTAACAGTTTTCGGCTAAAATTCTAGAAACATGGAACATGCTTTAGCCGTTCCTTTAGTCATGCCTTTAGCGGTCGAAGTTTCTCGAACGTTCTTGACTATTCCGTGGAAGTAGACGATGACTCACCGATGACGTTGACTGCTTTACTTTGTAAAGCAGTCTCAATCACCACATTATTCTTATTATTTAGAAATCGAAAACTCTAAACGTCGAAGAATACATCACAACTAAAAGCCCGCGTTCATAACAAAATCTCGCCTAGGTTTCAAGATCCTTTGGCTACATTCGTGAAAACCAAGACAACCAATAACATCAATATAATATCGATACCTTAAAGCACAAAGGCGCTAGGTTTGTCCATCCATCTTCCACATTTTTATTTTTTTTTTTAATTTGAGAAAAACTCAAATTCAACAGAATATTATTGACTTTCTTGACGATTATAGCTTGAAAATTTATTGAAGAAATTAAAATGTTTAGTGAAATAAGCCACTATTTTAGGAATTGTGCATTGGTGATAATTTCTTTTGCATGTTTCTCAAAACTCCGTTTTTGGACATAGCGCCTTCGTGCTTTAAGGTATATATTATGTATAATCCACTAAATTGATGTTGGTTTTTACCGCGAATGTTGTTTACAGTTAATTTAAATCGGAGCTATATCTCAGTTTCGTCCATATTTACTGCTGTTTTGGCAGTATAATATAATTTACGCATAAATTGAGGGCTTTTCAACGAGTGGCGAACGATTTTCGTGGGATGAAAACTAACGGCGATATATTTCCCTAGAAACGGGTCGGTTGTAAGTGAAAATCATCTTTAGTTCCGTATCAACGACTAAGAAAAATTTCGTGACTCGATACCGTTCCCGAAAAAGGTTTTTTGCCAGTCAGTTCAAGGCTAAAGTATGTTCCATGCTAATACAATGCTTCTTCTAACTTGGTAGACTAGGAAGCAAAATATGGAAGAAATAAATTCCCATTTCTGACACTTTCGTACAGTTGAGTACTTGCCCTAATATGACTCTTGACCTATAAGTGCCAATCCTTCGGATTTTCAAAAGAAACTGGAAGGAAACCGCTCTAAAAAAACCCCTTTTCGCTGATCCGAATTCGCGAATGGGGATCTTTTCGGTGGCTTAGAACCCTTAGTGAAGAATCCTCCCATTCAATAGTGAGATTGCTTCCCTCAAAAAACTCCTATCTCGTTAAGATCTAAACTAAACGATTTCTTCCTTCAGTCTTCACCGCCCGAGTTTTTTTCTGAGAGCTCCCACCTTGTTGAAAACTTTTATACTCATCTCTTCGCCTCCTCTTTTACTACCCGGGGTCGTGGTTTTTCCGAGGTTTTCTTTTTGTTCCTTGAAACATTAGTGCTCAATTTGAAATTCAACTACCATCTGGCAGCGTTACCTTGTTATCTGGCATTTTGTTACTTATGACCAGACGTTATGTCCAATAACACTCGTACTAATGAATTCTATAGGTACTTTGTTTGGGTAGACAAAGTTAACGCTTAAGTTGCATCTCTCTAATGAACTCTGAAAGTACCTCCACTCCTATAACCACTAATGAAATACACTTGAATACAAACACTTACACATACAAACACTTGAATTACTTAATTGGGTGATTTTAAACGTCTTGACCTTCAGAGGAAGGGTTAAGGGGAGGTTTTTGAGTGAATCTTCTGCGGAGATGAGAGTTGTTAATTTCAAGACTTAGTTGTTTCATTTCATTTAGATCCTGCTAAACTCCTAAACTTTTTGGATATTATTTGAAGGAGACTTGCTATAGCATACTGTATATTGCCGCTGGAATGGAAAAAAGCCACGACAATTCCCGTCGAGCTAATCAAAAGAGAAGTTGTTTGTTCCACAGTACACCTTGAAATATCCTATCCTTAGAGCGTCAGTCATATTTATACCCCAGTTATTAGCATGGATCTCTAGACGAACAAACATTATGTGACCTCCCGTGTTCATCCCTTAGGATAACTTTGAAGGGTAACTTCAAAAGTGAAGATGTTTATTCCACACCACACCTCGAAATGGCCCAGCCTTAGAGTGTCAGTCATATTTTACCCCAGTTACTAGCGCACCGCATGGTTCTCCAGAAGAACAAACATTATTTGACCTTCCAATTTTTTTGTATTTTTTTTTTTCTTGTTATTTTCAATTCATTCCTGGTGGTCTTGATTAAAATATTCTATACTTAATCAATAAAACTATAGATGATGATAGGCAACTGTAGTGAAACCTGATAACTAAGTCCATATTCCGATATTTTGGGACGTCCATTGAAATTAAACTGGAAACCAAAGTTCTTCTTCAAAGTGCTTACAGCCACTCGTCGCCATTTTATTAGTGATCGAAGTTTCCTTTCCAAAGCGAGTTCAGAATACGCCTTTTTTTCCTCCAGTAATTCCTCCGACATCCCTCAAATGGAGGGCCGGCTTCCACTCGAGCCCGAGACTTACTTAAGGCCTCGAGTTTGAAGCACTTCCCCACTTTCCGCGTTCCCTGTTATTTCCTCTTTCCAAGCCGAGGTTCGGAATACCAAATCAGGCCTGGGGGTTTCCCTTTACTTGCCGACCCCGCTTCCATTACTGCCCCATACATACTCAGAAGCCCCGTATTTTTTCACCTTGACATTTCCCCCTATATACTCACGGGATTCCGCAAGCTCTGTTGGTTTAATTTTTTTTCAATAATGAACCTTTGGAATGAGGTTCTTAAGTTGACACAAATAATAAATCAGAAACACGAGTGTGAATCTCAAATAATGTTCTCTGGCAGAAATCTTTTAGAAGTTCGCGTGTCCGAAATTAGGAATTTTGTCATGTTCAAAATCAGCGGTTCACTCATCGCTAACAATTTATATTTGGAAAAAAAATTCGCCACTACAATCGATGTTATTGTACATAAATATTTATATCACAGCATTGTATCAGCAGTCATGTCCATCTGGCTGCTTCGTATCAGGGTCCGAGATCCGACCTCGGACATTGGGGTGAGGGACAAGGTTGAATCACCTTATCCCAGGAATGATGGAGGGAGGATTGTGCCTCTTCTGGCTATGCCATCAGCTAACGCTTCTCCTCCCCATAGGTTTCGAGTTCAGCTCCAAGTCCCACGGAGCCCATTTTCTCGAGCCGGGGCACGCCATCGTGTGGCCGTTGCCCTGAATGTAGACCAGATAGTTTCGCTGAATGTTTGCAAGTGCTGCTGCAGCCTCTAGTAATGCGTCAACTTCATATTTTTGGATTTTGGAAGCATTGATGTCTGCGAGTGATCTCTGGCACTCAAAGGCATACTCTGAGACCACTGAGACATCAATAATGAAAGCTCAGTCAGGACGATAACCTCGCTGTTCCAGGTTGAAGTGTGACTCAAATAATAAATCAGAAATACGAGTGTGAATCTCAAATAATGTACACTGGCAGAAATCTTTTAGAAGTTCGCGTGTCCAAAATTAAGAATTTTGTCAAGTTCAAAATCAGCGGACCACTCATCACTCATGTTCGGCTCAGATTCAGACTTTTGAGTTGCACTTTGAATTTTGTAACGTTGTGCACAGTCAGTATTTTTCTATCTTCTCTCATCTCTTCTGTTTTCTTCGTGACTTTTCTGTCTCACTTTGAGTAGTACCTTCGACTTCATTTATGCAAATTGAACAATTCGAACAAAATTGAAGGGCGGAAAGAATCATCCCATCAAACGAATAAACAGGCAAAGAGCACTGCAGATCTTTCTGAATTTCGAGAACGAAATAAATGTTTCCCTCTTAGGAAGGACCAGGTAAATAACGCTCGTTGGAGATTTCCATGTTTTGTTCCACGGCGCTTCCATTAGAAGGGGACAGGAAGGCAGTCATTACCCGAATTAATAATGTGAGAAACTCTGAGAGCATCTTGGGATGAAACAGCGCCTACATTATGCCAGCGAGAACAGGTAGTTAACAGCTAAGTGGGAATCCAAGGGGGAAAAATGAACTGGCAAGTGGAGTTTTCGCGTAGTTGGAATTTATCGTAATTATACACTCATCCACTGCGTATGTAGAGTGAATGTTCTACGTTAAAATTTAAAGTAGGCGTGGCTGCGCTGTAAGAACAACATGCTACTTGGGCTGAGCTTTTTAATTTAATCGAGTTTCAGCGATCATTGTTGGTATCTATGGATTCCGAATTACCTCCGATATCGTATTGACAAGATTTGGAGGCAGAAAAGACTGCGAACCCCTAAAAAACTACTCAAATAGGTCCTAAGATCGTTGAAACCAGCTAAAAGCCAAGCTGTTACTAACTGAAGCAGAGTGAATTCCAGGCTCCAGCCGCTAAAATCCCATGAACATGATTTCCTTGCTGAAATGTCCACCATGTTGAATTTACTTCACTGTCCCTTCTAAGGGGTTGAAATTTTCAAAACGCTCTATTTCCAAAACTATCTGGGGAGCTTGGTCACGAATATAAATCAAGTACAGGATGAGATAATATCTCATATTATGCTCACGAATAAAGGCAGGCAGCCGAGCATTTGATGCCAATATAAAACTCTTCAAGAGTCGTGTGATCTCCAGATCAACTATATAGATCTATATCTATATATTACAGTATATATATCTATATCTATATATCTACAGCTATATAGATCTCTAGTGCGGTCTATGGTTTGTTATGGATCAGAGGTGTCACGTCCGATTAGAATAACAAACCTGATAGGTAAATAGGTCAGACGTGACATCACCAATCGGGGATGAGAGTCCTGGTGGGGTAGCTCGGAGAGGTCGTTGTTGGTCTCACAGAGTTCAGTTTCTTGTTTGTGTCGAATGAACCAACTTCTGTGAGATTCACGGTCTACCTTTTCCCGGGTACCTCTCAAAGGACTATTACTCCATTTTTTCCTGGAGGACATCCCATCATTTTGGTGAGACTGGTGATTTTCAATTTCCCTCGCCAAGGAAAGCAATTTTTCCTTTTCTGAGTGATTTCAGATTTATAATTTTTTCGTATCACTTGTCAACTACCTTTTCTTCACAAATAAACCAACAATCAAAAAATCTGTGTGTATTTTGTCCAAACACCACAAGAGCGTGATAGAGGCTTGGACCATGCGGGGTGAGGATGAGGCTGGACTGCGGGTATTTGAGAGAAGGATTTTTAAAAAGGATCTATGGAGCGGTCAGGAAGGGCCAAGGGCGGAGAGCAAGACAATGCAGAAATTGATGAATTATTAAAACATGAAGACATACACCGATTCATCAAAGCTGGGCGCATCCAGTGGCTGGGACATGTCGACCGCATGCCAATGGAGGCCTGCCCGAGAATGATGCTGCGAGCTAGGATGGAAACTAAAAGACGAAGAGGTCTTCCTAGGAGTCGCTGGCTTGATGATGTCTTGGGGGACCTCCGGGTGGTGGGATTGTGGAGGTCTCAGTGGCCGGTGGCGGAAGGGAGTTCGGGAAGCCAAGGGTCACATCGGCCTGTAGTGCTGTGTAGTTAGTTAGTCTAGTTCAAAAAATGTTCAATATAAATGTCTTACTGTATTTGTGTATTAATAAAAGAAGGGAGCGACAATTATATTGACGAAACGAATCGAAACGTACTAATCTTTATTCTCCCCTTTCACATCATCTAGCCAACATATCAGTGAGAAATCTAGTACCACAATAAAGTTACTATTGAATTACCATTAATTAAAAACATACGATTTTCAGAATCGAATGAGACCTCTCAGAGCTCGGTTGGACCAACCGTTTGCTTCCAATGAGGGCTTCATCAATTTCAATGTGATCAGATCGTTGGTAGCCACTGCGCATGCGAAAACGTGAAATACTTAATAATCATAATTTCAACATTGTTGTGTCCTACCTCCACACTACCCGTTGATCGCTTTTCGTGGGAGACGGATTATCTTTGTAAGTAGGGAAAAAAGGGACTTTTTCTCCCCCAACCCCTCATCCACCCGTGTACCCCCTCTGCAGTGCGGGAGGGGGGGGGGTGAGAGGGCAAAAAGTTCCCTAAGGGGGTCCAGCCTTGCCTCCACAAAGGCCGGCGTTTCAACGTCGCCACGCCGGCCTTTTTCAGTGGTGTCAGACCTAGGTAGTAGACTTGCAAAGACCGGTATTTCAACGTTGACGTAATTTTGAATACTTTTGACGTAACCGTAACTTTGGAATAGTAAAACTGTATCAATGCGTTTATGTCGACCAGTAGTGAAATATTTACGCATAATATCGTGAAATTCTCTTTTGTAATCGAGCAAGAAAAACCCTTACTAAATATTCCCCTAGACATCGATGGCGGATTTCAAAAATATCGATGTTTACTATCGATGTCGCATCAACCGTAACCACTTTTCGATCTAAGCTTCCTCTGAGAGTCACGATTGAGAAGATCGGTCCCTTCTTCTCGCCTTCCTCCACTTTGTCTTCATCTCCCAGGAGTAATTATTAATACAGTAAATAATTACTTACATCATTTTTCACCAAATTCTAGAATTTAAACACAGGGATTCGAATCTGAAAAGAGTACTTACCGGGCTTATTTGAAGGAAGATTATTTAACGACTGGATTGACCAATGGAAAAACCTCGTTCTTTGCAGTTGGGTGATCTACACAGAGAATGATAATCGTGTAATAACTTGCAACTTTGTTTCCTCTTGTACCTTCGTTTATTTATTGTGATATGTTTACAGTTTATTATATTAATAGCGCTACCAGGAGCTTGTCCTCTCTACATAATTCAAGTGAAAAAATTAATTTTTCATTGATATTTTACGGATTATCAAATCAGAATATTAAAGTAAATTGTTGTATCAGTTTAATTTGTTCAACTCATATACGTCCAGCTTCACTGTAACGATCGATTTTCCCTGCGATAAATAGTTGTTTTTTTTCGCGCTTTTCCCCTTCGTTTACTTACGTGTTTAATTTGGGAGTTCAATATTTGCTCATTGAAAATACCTTCACACCGATGAATTATTCAGATCCTGAGGTAATTTTTGATGACATCGCTTCGGGGAAATATCGCCAAATTGAAATTCACGTACGACGCTAAAGGTGAAACGTAAATAGAATGGACAGTTTTTATGCTCATCGAATTACTCCCGAATGTCACGGAAAACGTTTTCTCTCTACACAACTCAAGCGAAATTCGGAAAGACAGAAACGCGTTACCAAACAATTTCTCAACTTCAAAATTTGTGCTCGTCTGTATGAAGAGGGGGACCGAACCCAAATCAAATTATACTCAAAAACGCTGAAAATTATTACACAAAGATTTATTATTTTTCTATATGGATCACTCGTCTGCAAAGAGCACGGCTTTGCCATTGTTACCACCAACCAACTTGAAGAAAAACATCGATCGTATTTCGGTCAGCTAAAATTTGAACGGAGATTAGGCCTCTTTTGAGATTCACACTCGTGTTTCTGATTTATCGTACGTCCAAACTTTAAATTCTCGTAGTGAGCGAACGGTTTGTCCTACAGGGCTCCGCGTGGTCTCTAAAAATTCTATAGAATGTTAAATTGAAGGAAAAACCATACCTTTATATCAAATTGTTTTGAGTTAGGGCGTTTTCAAAATTTTAAAATTCATTTTGGAACTCTTAGAGCTGACCTACATCAACCAAAATCTTCGGGGCACAACTAGACCCCTAGTGGAGCCTACAAACCAAATTTCATCAAAATCGATCAATGCTAAGTGGGGAAAGTGCCGCGTACGGTGGACGGACGGCCAAATTTTTATTCGATTTTTGGATTCTACGTACCTTGAAACTTAAACCAACAAATTTTGAGGGGAATTAAAATTTTTTTTCTTGGTCGATTCCAAAGGTTCAGTATTGAAAATAATAAACCAAAATGCTTGTATAATGAAAATAATGAACTCGATATAATTTTTTGAGTCTATTTTTCAATTTATTGTTGTCGGTAGGTACATGTTTCAGCAAAAACAACGTTGCCTTCGTCAGCCTAAAAAAAAATTATAAACAAATTAAATAAGTTATAAACTAAAACTACTTAAATTTAAAAAACAAAAAAAATGTATAAGTATATTATGTACATTTATTCTCTACTGCATTGCAGCTTTGTTAATTTATCACTAATAATTTATTACTTCTTTTCAACTGACCTTAATGTACCGGTTGGGGGATCATTGCTTGTGCCGTTGCCTTTTTACTTCATTGCCTGTTATAGAGCATACCGTTAATTCAAATTTTCCAAATTTTGATCTGTAACCATACATAATCATATTTCAATGTTGTCAAAATTAGTTGATGCTAACCATCTACAGACTCTAAAAACTATATCGACAACATATTTTGTCCATTAACCCATCAACGTAATACTGAACTCTTACTATAACCTTATTACTCTTTATGACATATTGACTGAACAGAAATGTGCTCCCCTTCCCCTAATCATTTTTGTTTTGAACAGTTTTTCGCATCCTTTTCGTTCAATTTTCGACGATAAGATTTGCAGCGTTCTTACCCTAATTGGACCATGGTGTCACTGGTGTCACCAAAACCATCTCAGGAACTCTACAGCTTTCCCGGTGTCACCAGAGTAACTAATATTACATTGCAATTTCAAATTTAATGGACAGCAAATTTTTTGTGAGCTAGTGGAAGTCTCAAAATCTAGTTATGACAAAAATTGTCAAAGAAATCGACGAAAAAATTTTCAAAATTTTTATCACAACATCATTTTTTGACTTCTAATAACATAAAAGTTATCAAAAAAATTCTGCTCTGTTCATTAGATTTTTAATTGGAATTTAAATGTAGTGACACCTGGGACACCCCTGTGGAATCCTTACGATGATTTCAGTGACACTAGTGACACCATGGTCCAATTAGGGTTAAGATTTTCGAATTCTCGATGGGCATCAGCTATTGACGTTCAAATTGCCAAAATTTAAGTTAAAAATAAAATTTTATTAGAGAATTGAAAAACAAGAGCTTTTCTGCTAGCAACTTCAAACACTTCGGTGCTCCATGTGTGAAGACTGAAGATAAATATGATAGTAGAACTTCGATTTGAGGCAACGAATGAATTCATCTCGACACGTTGAAAACATGTACTTGTGTTTCCTTCATGAAATTGTGTAGATTTTCCTATTCACAGTGTACTCGGATCGACTTGGTGGTGATCGTTGATCATTTGTAACGAAAAATAAGGCCAACGTTTTTTGGAAAATTCAATTGCTCTTCGTAGGTAGCTGTATTTGCTGTAGATTGTACGATTAGACAGTTTCATGGTGTTATACAGAATTCCTAAAGGAAGTCCAACTCGAAAAATCACTAATAACTTTACCGTTATGAATGGCACGTTGTTTTGTGGCTTTGAACTCGTTCTGGTGTGATTTTAGCGGTAATCGAAAGTGTTGAATCAATTAAAAGCAAAAATAAGAACGTTTGAGGTCTCATTTTGAAGAGAAGAGTTTTCGAGTGAATTTTGAATTACATTAAAACTCAGTCAAAGCCAATTTTTGGAACAATTCAAGCAACTGTTTCCCCTGAAATTTTGAAATTTTAGGGCTGGTTTTACAATATGGTGGTAAAAATAATTCGAGATATTTGGACCGTTTTTCACAGTAACATAGAAGAACCTCTGTCTCTGACAGTTGAAAATTTCCACGAAATAAGTGATTTATGAGCAAATTATTCCTTGAAAGAAGAACATGGATACCGTAAGCATTCTGTTGTATCCATGCACAACATTCTGCTCCCTCTTCTTTTCAAGCAAACCTTCCTTTTCTCAGCTGCCTTTGCGCCTCTCCTATTCAAACTGGATTCTCTGTATATGCGCAAGATCATCTTTCTCCTTAATTTATTTAAATTTTATATAAGATAAGAAAACAGGTACCTATTGCCAGTACTTGCAATACACCTGATTCTACCACACCGCTCCTACTATTTTATAATGATCAATTTGCAACAAATTACCCATTATTTCATAGTTTAAATACATTCGAAAATCGAATTTTCATTTGAATTTAACCCACGCCCTCAACAACGTGCCGAAATTATCGAGATTCCGAAGAGTTGGACATAAAGTATCAATACTGCTAAATCCCTATTTACCCCTTTTATAGATGGTTAACAATAAATCTTTAATGACAAAAACTAATCAATAATTTCGTTGGAAAAGTGTCATTTTTTAGGTGTACT
This sequence comes from Apolygus lucorum, assembly GCA_009739505.2. Classification (NCBI taxonomy): domain Eukaryota; kingdom Metazoa; phylum Arthropoda; class Insecta; order Hemiptera; family Miridae; genus Apolygus; species Apolygus lucorum. The sequence continues at coordinate 35,335,457 of CM019173.2, forward strand.
TCTAAATGTTATTTCCAACTCCCCCCCTCCCATTATCAAGTAGCAAAGAGCCGTCGGGTCCAAAAAAAAATTGAGGTAAATAAAAAGAAAAGTTAAATACGATGTTAAAACCGTTCAAGGAACAAGTATTTAATTCATTAAAAACAATAAATTATTACTAATAAATTACTAAATTTATTAATTTTGAAAAATGAATCAACCATCTCGCGTTTTTATCAATATTAATGCTCAAAGACGAAGCGAAAAAAATATAAAGGCGTATGACGGAAGGCGGCCCTAAGAAATTGTATTTTAAATAATAGAAATTATATTTTAGAATAGTTCAAGGATTATTCTAGTTGGTGTTTCTAAGTGTGATCAGACTTATTCTAAAAAAAAGAATAAATAAAATAGAATAAGTTTATTCGAGTTTTGAATGGCAAATTTGTGTAAAAAGCGTAATAATCCTTGTTGAATATTGTTATTTGGAGTAACGGAGTGTCGGAATTCGTTGATCGCTGTTTGGAAGGGGATTGTTAGATTTTTGTGTGTTAGACTCTAAATAAAAGATTGTTTATAGCCTCTGAAATGGATCAGAAAACAATAATTGTCGACGTTTATATTTTCGGTATTATATGAACGTAACTAATTATTTTTAATTACTGGATGCCCTGTTATCTAAGTGAGAATTTTATTGACCCCTTCAATTGAAATTTTTACGTGATATTTTCTCAGATATGTCCTATTAGTGAGGTAATTAGTTGTAAGAAAATGTGTTTCAAGGAATTTGGTCAAATTTTTGGATTTCATAGTCGTGACATCTAACAGTTCTTACGAAGAGCTGAGAGGCTTCCTCAGGCGTTTCTGATGTTGTCTCGAGAACTTAACTGGAAGACTCAATACTCTTATCTTTGTTGTCAGCCAGGCTTTGTTGTCAGCCAGGATTCCTGGTGGAAGGAGCTCTCTGATTGGAGCCCTCTGATTGGAGCCCAGCACCCCCCACCTTATCTTCATTTAGGCTCCTAAGTTGTTTTACATGCGTCCAAAACTTCCAAAACTTCCAAAACTTCTCATACTTCCTCTCTTCTTCCTATTCCGATCTTTTTAGGGATGGCAACGATATATCGATATATGGAATGTATCGATATATTACGTTTGATAAATCGATATATTCATATTGATATAGAGAACCTATATTGTCGGCCAATATCGATATATTTACCGATAATATCACAACCTGTTTCCAACTTGTAAAAATTAAATACTCGTATCGATATATTATGTTTGATAAATTGATATATGTATATCGATATAGAGAATCGATATTATCGGTCAATATTGATATATTTATCGATAATATCGCTACCTGTTTTCAACAAGTAAAAATTAAATATCAAAATGAATGTATGAGAAGGGTTGCCTGCACGAAAAGTATTCCAACCTTTGTAGATACCTACGTGGTGGTTTGATTTTAGACTATTGAGTATTTACTTCATCTCAAAGATGATTGTGTACATGGATGGTTTACACCTACAGTGGCGCTCAAAGCTCAATTATTTGACTGGAGCCAGAAGTAATGGATGGACCTAATACACGAAGTGAAGCAGGGTTTTCACGACAATTTATTATTTTAAGATTTGAAGGACCATGCTACAGTATAACCCAGTCAATTTATAGAGCTAAAATTCCAACGGCGAGGGTATCTACGATTTTTCTATATTATGTTGTTAGTAACCAAAACCAGACACAGTCAAAAACAAGTCAAAGAAAACCATGACATTTTCCAATTTTTTTCAGTTTTCTAACTACGATAATTTCGATAATAATTATTATCGGTATGAATTATTCATACCTAGTAACTTTTAAAAGTAGATTAAATACTAACTTCAACCAGGTTTTCCAATCAGATCTTCAAATTTTTTAATTCACCTTCGTACTCCAACACGTTTTTCCAGTAGATCGTTCGATATATCGAAATATGGACATTTGATCAGTACATCGATATATTTCATTCGATATGCCATCCCTAGATCTCTTTGCATTCTTATCAGATAAGTTTCACACGTATTAACGATCTGGAAACCTTCTCTGTGGTCATCCCAGGAGAAAGGTTTCCGCACTTTGCTGACGTGAGCTCACGTGAGGGCACGTAACGTGAGGACAATGTGTATGCAGCTGTGCGTTTAAAACTGCCCGTTTACAAAACAACATCAAATTTTATATTTGTTTCGCATTTTCATTACTTATCATCAACTTTATTCATTTATTTTTGTGCGTGTTATATTCTTATTACATGTTGAACTACCTTCTAGAAGTATTAAAAGCCCCCCCCCCCCCTTAGGTGCTTACAGTGTCTCGATCTGCAATACTACGGACTACGTTATTCCATTTGAATCCTTGTAGGTTCTAGAATGGTATTTTCACGTCAATGAAATCGTACGTCAATTAGAACCAAAATATAATCAATTATTAATAATCATTCAACGCAGTATGAACCAGAGAAATCAGGCATTAATCCATCTTGTTATAAATACTAACCGACAGTAAATAGTTACATAACGGGTAAATATTTCGAACCAGAACTCCTCAATCCACCCATGAGTTCCCGTATAAGAATTTTTAAACTCGTAATTTGTCATAAACCGCCTCTTCATAAAAGATCGAGAGAAGAGTGTTTTTTTAAAAGACCGTACGTTTAACTCAGCTCGAATGAAAACAGAAAAATTTGTCTCGTAGCATCTCTATGAACAGCTCGTTCAGGTCAAAACAACGTAGCGACGGAGAAATTCAATTTTTGAAAATTCGAAGTGAAAGAAGGAATAGAAACATTTTTGTAGTCCTTCAAAGTGTATTTTGTGAGGGGAAAAATATTGTGTATCCTTTCTCTTCTACGTTTGGTATTTCATCCCTCTTCATCGTTGCAAAGGTGAACGAAGTTTATTCAAAAATGAGACTAAAAATAAGTCTTAAATAAGGATTTTTCGTAATTCGACAAATAGCAAAAGGGGCATTTCCAGTCGTGAGATTCGATTTGGTACGATGTAAAAGCCTAAAAGGTTGGACAGGTTCTCACTAGAAGTAGTAATAGTCTTCAAAATAATTAACGAAAAAAATAAAAAATAACGTATTTTCACCTTGAAAATTGACGACCCACATTGATCCATTCAGAGGCGAAATTAAGTCCCTCCGATGAAGTTTCCATCTAGATTTATATTTAATTGTTAGATATTTTCAATTTGATAATAATTGTGCGCTTACGAATCGCATTATATTTTATATCACCGTTGTTGAACAGAGTGATTCTCGAAGGGAGAAAAACTAAGTTTTAATCGAATATTTAAAAAAAAACTCGGTTCCCATTCCACGGCTCAATCCGAGCAATGTTGTCCTATTGTGAAAAATAATAATGAAAAGTTATAGAATGCGCTAGTCCGGTCTGTACATTAGTTAGGTTTTAAAAACCATCGTTAAATGTTGTTTTATTTACAAAATATAAAATTTTATTTCAATTATTTTTGTTTTGGTTATAACAAATTAACGTTGCAGAATTATTGTTGTTTCGATAGTTCATTACTGCTTGCTTGGTTTAGATCACCAATAAAATATCATAAATATTGAAATGTACAAATTTGACTAGTGATTCTGTAATTATATTTGTAAAAGGGATGGAGTAGCCCTTTAATCGTGTTAATCGTCATCCTTACATAGATATATATTTATATAAAAAAGTTACCATTTTTATAAAACGTTATAATATGATGATTATATTATGAAAAAAAAATACATGATAATTGTATTAAGTGTCTATTAGCGGATGGAACCCCTAGTGTTAATCAGACTGTACGGCTGTTGACGAGAAGTGATTTATATGGAAATATATCGATCAAAATTAAGCTATTTTTGTTATTATTTACCCCTTCCTTGAATTCAATTTGCCCTAAGGAGATAAAATCTTCTTAGAAAACACAATCTTTTCAAAATTGGGATGCATAGAATTCAAACTCGTACTTTGGAAATGTTGTGATCAAAAACTTACGAAACGCGATACACTGATATTTCGGACAACTGAAAACAGAGATCTAACTATGGTTGAGCTGAAAGGGTGCTTGGATCCTATTGGATGAGTACAGTGAAGGGGGACAAGGAGGGCATCTGATCGGGGGGTAGACATGGGTGAAAAGGGAAATTAAACTATTGCGTATCTTGAAAGAAAAGTTGAGGGAAGAGAAATTACCCCAGTTAATAATCCAAGATTTGATCATGAGCGATTTAATCAGAATTATATCGACAATACTCAGTTTGAACGCTTTTTAGTGAACTTGAATTGAATCGGGTAAGAAAAGTAAAGGAGTCGAGAGGATCAGTTCGAAAATTATCTGGATGGGGCTGAAATAGTTATGAATTCGGTAAGTGAAAGGCCAAACAAAGGGAAAGAGAGCTCTAACTGTGGCTAAGGTGAAAGGGTGCTTGGATCCTATTGGCTGGGTAATGTGAAGGGGGGGGGGGGGGGCAGGAGAGCATCCAATCGGGTGGTAGTTAGAATTAAAAGGGAGACACTGATTGTAAGGGCGTACAAGGGGAAAGAAAGCTCTAACTGTGTCAAGAGGTTGAAGTGTGCTTTGTTCCTATTGGCTGACTGCCGTGAAGGGAAAAGCCTGAAGAGCAACCAATCGGATGGTAGACAAAGTAATAGGGGAGATTAAAAGGAGTGACATGAGGGAAAAGGAGGGGAGAAAGATTTCAGATATTTGAAGGATGTACACATCCCAATTAGGTTGTTTTACTCCATAAAAAATATGGGTGTCGCACATAGCTTCATCGTATCCATAACCCGATTGCATAGATGATCCGATGCATAGTACCTAGTTAATCTCAAAACATCAATCTTTAAGTACCTTCCACTACCATCACAAGGGACCATCTACACGTCAACCCTCATAATCTCTGAATATTTTTGGGGAATGTAGAAATTATGGCTGTTACTTGGATTTCACGTTTGCGCATGCGCACAAAGTACCTTCAATTTGTGGGCCATGATATTCATAAGGGACCATCTCCACCCCAACTCGCGAAATTTCTGAAAATGTCATCCAAAATCAGATGGGAAATGTAGAAGTTATGACTGTAACGAGGAAATACACGTTTGCGCATGCGCAGTGGGTACTATCAGTCTAAAAGCAACGATTTTCATAGGGAACATCTACACGCCAACCCGCATAATCCTCGAAAATTTCATTGAAATCGGGTGAGAAATGTAGAAGTTATGGCTGTGGCAAGGATTTCATGATAGATATACAGACACGGAACCAAAATTATTCAGGAAGGTCTGAAAAGTAAAACGCGAGTGCAAATTTTGATTTTGGAGTACTTTTTTTTTCAACCATGAAAAGTGAGAACAAAGCTTCCACTACCTAGGTAGACTCGGAAGCAAAAAATTCCACAAAGTGTCCTCGCAATATCAACATTATCATGGTTCAATTGATCATTTCCTTCTATAATTAAATTCATGCCCTATATTGTTGTACCAGTTTGAACTCATTATTCAAGTCTTTGTGTACATTCAAATTAATAAACCTAGGTACCTAATTTAATCTCAAGAAGTTTGGTCAGGAACTGTTGGAGCAAAAACCGACTTCCAAACCTCGACTGAATTTCGCATTATAATCCTCTTTATATCTCTTTTTTATTCGACCAAATTAAGTACATTCCTTCTTGCATTACATGAACACTAAGAAACCAACAACTGTATAACTTGGAAAGGGTCTATTCGTATTTTTACGGTAAATTTAATGTAAAAACAAGAAGAACTAACTTTTTGATGGCTCCTTGGCCGAGGTTTCTAACTTTGGCCTTCATTCATTCCCCGCGCTCCTTCAAGGGTTGTGGCAGCAGCAGGTGTATGTTTTTACAGGGCCATCAAAAGTCCATTAACTCGCAGAACCAGTCTCGTACGCTTGTTCCACGTGCCCTTAATCACTGGATAGACGTTTTGATGGGAAAGGCTTTGATCTCTCGCTCGTTAGTTTCGACGAGTAATTTCATCTCTTCTTGATTCTAGAAACGAGTTCTCAAACTTCAGTCCGACACGACCGCCAAGGATCCTTTATGTATGTGAAGGCGTACATCGTCATTGATTTGTTGAAACAGAAAATGGTCCGAGTAAAGGATTGTGGCAATGTGCACAAAGAACACCAAAGAAATTCAATACGATAAGATCCAATCAGGTAAGACTCAATAAAATCAGTTGTAGTTGAATAAGGAAGAAAAGTAGGATTCAATGAGGAAGGATTCAATACCACAGGATTTCTAACAGGTAGATTCTGGAGGTAGTTAGATTTCAATAAGGTTGGATTCGTTAAGATAGAATAAGATTCAATTCAATAGGATAAAATTCTGTTTGGTAGGTTTCAATCTCTAGATGTTCCAGAGAAACATTCAATTCACGATTCAATAGGACAAGATTAAAATCAATAGGATAATATTCTACTTGACAGGATTCAATCACTAGGGTTCGATATAATAAGATTCTATCCGGATAGACTTCAATAAGATAGGATTCTATCAGACATTCTGTTTGATAGACTTCAATAAGATAGGATTGAGTTACAGGGGATTAACAAGATAGGATTCTACCAGACAGATTCTGTTTGATAGACTTCAATAAGGTAGGATTCAGTTTCAGAGGTTTTACAAGATAGGATTCTACCAGACAGATTCTGTTTGGTAGACTTCCATAAGGTAGGATTCAGTCACAGGGGATTAACAAGATAGGATTCTACCAGACAGATTATGTTTGATAGACTTCAATAAGGTAGGATTCAGTCACAAGGGATTAACAAGATAGGATTCTAACAGACAGATTCTGTTTGATAGACTTCAATGAGGTAGGATTCAGTCACAGGGGATTAACAAGATAGGATTCTACCAGACAGATTCTGTTTGATAGACTTCCATAAGGTAGGATTCAGTCACAGGGGATTAACAAGATAGGATTCTACCAGACAGATTCTGTTTGATAGACTTCCATAAGGTAGGATTGAGTCACTAGAGGTTCCATAGGAACATTCAATTCACGATTCAATAGGATAAGATTAAAATCAATAGGATAATATTCTACCTGACAGGATTCAATCACTAGGGTTCAATATAATAAGATTCTATCCGGATAGACTTCAATAAGATAAGATTCTATCAGACAGATTCTCTTTGATAGACTTCCATAAGGTAGGATTTAGTCACAGGGGTTCAATAAGATAGGATTCTACCAGACAGATTCGTTTGATAGACTTCCATAAGGTAGGATTCAGTCACAGGGGTTCAATAAGACAGGATTCTTTCAGACAGATTCTGTTTGATAGACTTCCATAAGGTAGGATTCAGTCACAGGGGATTAACAAGATAGGATTCTACCAGACAGATTCTGCTTGATAGACTTCAATAAGGTAGGATTCCATCAGATAGATGCTGTTGGTAGGTTTCGACCAAGTAGGATTCAATCATGGAGGTTTCTATTGGGTACGAGTCAACCATGTAGATTGAGTGAAGTAAAATTGAGTAAGGAAGGTTTTATTCGGATAGGATTCAATCAAATGGGTTTCAACAAGAAAGAATTCAAAATATCAAAGATATGGAGGCAGAAGCTCCAAATCTTCTAATTCCACTTAGGAAGGCACCACATCAGTTAACCCTACATTCTGCGTTACCACCTATTCAGGGAAAAATAATGGCGTCATTAATTCACCACTCCCGGAAGAAAAGGAACATTTTTTCACGCCAAAACCACTCAGCTCCCCTGCTGAAGACGGCGCAACACGTCCTACGACCACTCGACAATACCCCGCTGACCTATTTACCCCCGGAGAAAACATTCTTCACTTCCCAGCCTTGATAAACCAGGCAATTATACGACCCGGAAAAAATAAAGGAACTCAGTATATTAAACAACGCGAGAAAAACTTTGTTCTTTCAAGCCCAGGGAGTCAGGTTGATAAATCACGTCTGGTTTTATTATCGAATTTTTTCCATCTTATAAAAGGATACGTTTTTATGCAAGATTTTTTTTTGTTTTGTCTTTCGCTTTTGTCGTGTTTCTGATGGGACGCAACTTTCAGTTTTTTGTCTCTCCTTTTTAAAAAATATAATCCTCAACCATTAAAAAAAAAGGAGCGAAGCTAAACAATTTTTCCGCCTTTGTTGCTATTATTTTTTCCTCCCTTTCAAGTCGCAGCAAATTTACTTTACGTTTCTTCAAGTCCTCATCGTTTCGGTGTTATTAAAGGGTTTTCCGAGGGATCATTATTAGTGTACGTTAATTGGAAGTAACATTGAAATCAAAATTGTATATTCCATTCTATCGAAGTGATGGTATCTTTATAAACCTCCAAATTACGAGTATAATTGGGTTTTAGAAATAATTAAAAATGGGTAGAAATAATTTTAAAAGATTATTTTCAAAAAGATTTTCCAGGCAATTATTCCTCAGAAAAATTACTTGTTAAAAAAATTCCTTAAAAAAATAAAAATAAAATGGGTTTCAAAAGTCTTTTATTTATTTATTTATTTTTTTTTTGAAGAAACTAAAAACATACACTAGCGTACTCTGATTTACATCCGGAAAGAACGTCTAGCCAATTGGAATACAAGAGCCTGTAGCCAGTCAAAGTGCAAGAACTTCCAGCTGAAATCAGGACGCAGGACGCACTTTCTGGACTCCATCCTCGTCACGCCATTTCTGTCAGAATCTACTGAGCCAATCAGGACTGACCAGCGTTATGATTGGCTGAACCTCGGCGACTCAGATTGCGAACTACTTTGGTTCGTGTGGTTACAAAAAAAATCTTCGTCCCATGAACTGTTGGCCACCTTGCTTCGCGCGCCTTGGGCGCTGTTGAAGTCGGTCAATAACGCAGCAAATTATAACAAAAAGGTTTATTATTTCTATACACCTAGTGTATTCGACTTTGTATCATTAAAATGTGAATAACTCCTTCTATTCACTAGATAAACTCAAATTTGACGATACCATTGGAAAAAGCGTTAAATTTCCTATCTTCCAGATGGAGAACCAAAGTTTTTCAAATGGGAAAAACGGGTGACAAATGAACTTGAAGAGGAAAAATTGTCAAATCTTGAAAATCTCAACTTTTTTCAACCGCTCAAAAGTCCCTACTTTCCACCGTGTAAATGCTTGCCTGTAAGCCTAAAAGTTGACCCAAAAGCTCAGCTTTCCAACGGTTCGGTCAGAATTGTTTCCAATATTTTTATTACTGGAGAAAACCGCGCTTGAATGAGAAAAACCGTGATTTTTTGTCAACGAAATCTACGGTTTGGCGGGAGGATTTCGGGTTAGATTGTGAGTGAGAGGAGCGGCGGCGGAGGAAACCCCCGAATCGTCCGGTCAAACCGACGATTTCGTTGAAAAAAAAAAATCACGTTTTTTCTTATTCAAGCGCCGTTTTCTCCATCAATAAAAATATTGGAAACAATGCTGACCGTAAAGCTGAGCTTTTGGGTCAACGTTTAGGCTTCAGGCAAGCATTTAAACGCTGGAAAGCAGGGACTTATGAGCGGTTGAAAAAAAATGAGATTTTAAAGATTTGACCATTTTTCTTCTTCATTTCATTTGTCACCCTTTTTGCCTATTTAAAAAAATTTGGTTCTCCATCAGGAAGATAGGAAATTTAATGTTCTTTCCAATGGTATCGTCAAATTTGAGTTTATCTAGTAAATAAAGGCGTTATTAACATTTTAATGATACAAGGTCGAAAACACGGAAAAAATCTTAAAAGTGAAAAAAGTCAGATTTTAAGGGGGTTGAAAAAAAAGTCACAAACTAGTTGTAGCATCAATCCCTAGGCTATGGCAGGAACATAGGTGTTACACCCTGTACAAGAGTATCAAGAGCATTCGCAACTGTAGGTTTTTCAGTGAAAATTCCAATTAACCCAGCTGTTCCTCTGGTGCGTTCAACGATTTTCAAACGCAACCTCAGCTTATGGCAAAGAGGAGAGTTTCTCAATTAACTACTACAAAATTGAAGGAAAAAAACCGTCAAACGTCCGACTGAAGTTGGCTTCGATTGACTGACCGGTCCTCCCATTGTACGGGTTCTCATAAAACCGTGCAGGTAGAAGTCAAGGGTAGTCTGCGGTGATCGCCCAACTCTTCATTCTCCTGACGTTTAAATCGGATGAAAGTACCCCGTACAAAAGGAGTACCCGCACTCTCACAAACCTTGAGCCTTTTCCTCTATAAAAGCGATGAAACTTTTCAAAGCAAATCAAACGAAGAGATGGTCAATTTTATGGTGGACGGTTTTTCAAAGCTATTTCAAACATTTCGTAGGGATTTTGTCGAGTGGATAATTTAAAAGCTCCGAGTTGTGGGAGAAATGCCGTCCAAAGTTGATTTTGAAAGCCGGATCAAAGGGCTACGGTTTTCGAATTGCTCTGATGAATGACGAGAGAGAAATTCTCTTCATGTGCAGGGTGGTCAGCTTCTCTACGTAGTTTTTTTCTTGAAATGTTTCGCAAATGAGAATAGCGCGTCATACTTCAACAAGAAATTCACAATTTTCTCGTTTATTATCGAAGTTATTATTTTGTTTATTATTACACCAAAGTAATAATTGGTTCATCGAAGTCCTGTGGCCGCTAGGGTCCGTAGGGAGTACTTCACTATCCGGCAATAACAAAATTAGTGAGCAGTACGCCTCGACTCTCGAAAATGTGATTTTTCTTTTGCAAAATAACTGAACTCTTTCTTTGTTTTATTCCATTGATTTCACGCGGAAAATACTAAAAATTAATTTTAAATTTATGGCGATTTTTTTTTCATTGTTGGGCTTTTTCCGAATCGTCATGCGTTTCAAAAGTAATGGCGTGAAACTCCTTTCTACCCTTGCATAAATTTTTTAATTTTTGTTTATCATTTTCAATAATGAATCTGGAATCGACCAAGACAAAAAATTGTTTAACCCCCCTCAAAATTTGTTGGTTTACGTTTCTAGGTACGTAGAATCCGATAATCGAATAAAAAAATTTCCGTCCGTCCGCTGTACGCCGTACGCGGCACTTTCCCCACTTAGCACTGACCGATTTTGATGAAATTTGGTATGTGGGCTCTATTTGGAGTCTAGTTAGCGAAGCTTTTGGTTGATGTCAGTCACTTCTAAGGGGTGAAAATTAAGGGTTGACATTTTCAAAAGTGCCCTGGCTCGAAAACTCTCAAATAAAGGTATTATTTTTCCACCATTTTATGATAGTATCGAATTTTTAGAATTTTTGGAGACCACGCGGAGCTCTGTAGGACAAATCGTTCGCTCCCTACGAGAACTTAAGGGTTGGACTTACGATAAATCAGAATCACGAGTGTGGATCCCAAGAGGGGTCTAATCTCCGTTCAAATAATTTGAGCTAAAATTATTTTAGCTGACCAAAATGCGATCGTCGTTCGTTTCTTCGAGTTGTTCTCAGTTTTGCGTTCTTAGCAACCAGCAATCAAATTCCCTAATAATTAGGGCAACCTCAACTCCTTGTCTCTTCGAACTGAGTGTGAAGCGTTTATTTCTTCCAAATAAACTTGTGAAGTAGGCATGTGGTAGGTAGGTAGTGTCTACGGTTGGTAGATGACAATGGCAAAGCCTGTTCTTTGCAGACGTGTGATCTGTATAGAAAATAATAATACTTTGTGTACAAATTTGCAGCGTTTTTTATTTATTTTCCCATCCAACATCACTATCATTAATAGATAGATACGAGATAGATAGATCGTAGATAGATAGATATCATCTTTAGGATATCCCCCCACTACCTCTCACTTATACATTGTAAAGGCTTTTCAAGCTAGCCCCCCATTAAGCCTCACTTATACTTGGTAGAGGATTTTCAAGCTAACCCCATCCTACCCCTCACTTATAGATGGCACTTTCAAGTTTGAATTTCTCACCAAGTTTGATCATACTCCTAGGTAATTAAAGTTTGACTCGACCTTTCAAGATCCATTTCAAGATTTATTTCAACGCTGTTTGTTTTAAATGGAAAATACCTACGTACAGTTGGCGATCCATTGGACATTTTCCGAATTTGACTCATTTTGAGCTTCGAAACATGGAAACAGCAAGCGTTGTTTTGTTCCGATAACCAAGTAGTGATTTTGGATGATTACAGGAACACTCAATTAAGTTTATTCTGGATTATTCAGATAGAATTATAATAAAACAAAATAATGCGATTCACTAGTTTGATATTGTTGGAAATGGCCCATAATATGCAGATTCGTAAAACATTACCAAGCTGTAGTTGGAAAACGGTCCATGAGGAAGGATTGTGACAGTTGATCGGGCTTGCCATTAACGTTATCACGGCCTCTAAAACAAAATTTCTTGAAATTCACAGATTCGACAGTTCTCCGGAGTGTACAAAAATGCGATAATTTCCTATAGTGATGACAATATATATTTATTTTTTTTTTAACCTTGAAAAGGTTTTAGCGATGGGACCCCCCGCCGAAAAACGACAGGAAAAATCGACAGTAAAAAGCGACAGGAAATATCGACAGCAAAAAGCGACAGGAAAAAGCGACAAGAAAGAAGCGCTATGATTTATCATATGCTTGACGACAAATATGCTTGACATCCTCTCCTGTTGAACGCAGGAACCTGAAATTTGAGAGGGCGGGTCAATGGAGAATGCTGAAGGCACCTGAGTGATCACTGATCAGCTGAGTGAGCTCCAAGGCCATTTTCTCTCCTGTTGAACGCAGGAAGCTGAAATTTGAGAGGCAGGGTCAATGGAGAATGCTGAAGGTGCCTGAGTAGTCACTGATCAGCTGAGTGAGCTCCAAGGCCATTTCCTCTCCTGTTGAACGCAGGAACCTGAAATTTGAGAGGGCGGGTCAATGGAGAATGCTGAAGGCGCCTGAGTGATCACTGATCAGCTGTGTGAGCTCCAAGGCCATTTTCTCTCCTGTTGAACGCAGGAAGCTGAAATTTGAGAGGCAGGGTCAATGGAGAATGCTGAAGGTGCCTGAGTGGTCACTGATCAGCTGAGTGAGCTTAAATATTACAGTGGAAGAAAGATAAAGAGGGAGAGGGAGCAAAAACCTTTTCAAGGTATGACACATTTTAGCCATTAGGCTCTAAGCGGAAATCATCCGGGGTGCAGGGGTTTTTTTTTTTTTTTTTTTTTGTTTCTTCTAGTTTTGGGAAACTTTAGGAGGTATATGAAGATAAGATAATAAACGTTGAAAAAATAAATTACAGCTTTTTTTGAGTTATACATATTGATTCAGTTAATAAGCCAGCGAGGAGAGGAATTGTGATTGCAGTAAGTAGCCAATTCATGAAACAACTTGAGCAACTTCTATTTTGTGATGCAAGATCTCATTCGACAAATCTTCCCAACTGGTACCGTGAAAATATAGAGAGGAAAATCCCTAGGGCAGGGTTAAACCATTACTTGGACTCAAAGGTGATTCTTCGGAAAGGTAAACTAGACGGACATCTCATTTGCTATTCATCGAAGACAGGACAGCGGACCTCCTGAGTCTTGAATAAGGCGGCCACTAGACGATTTTCAAATAAAACCCCATCGATCCGACAGGGAAAAAAAAGCTCCTTTGAGATTCTGATCAGCCCTCTCGTTGAACGCGGGTTGTATATATTTACAAGATAGTAAATCTTTACGAAGACATGAAGAACTCACAAACTGTTATTCTTACAATCGATCTCGCTCCTCATTGGTATTAAAAAAAACAAAAAAAAAAAAAAAAAACTTTAAACTGTGAAACAGCGTTAGACAATGTAGAGGGAAGGAGGAGGAGTCCCATCCGTGCAGCGTGATTAAGTGAACTTTTAAAAAATTATTTTTACCGATTTTTGGTTTATAATCTTTGGAATCGACCAAGGAAAAAATTGTTTAACCCCCCCTCAAAATTTGTTGGTTTACGTTTCAAGGTACGTAGAATCCAAAAATCGAATAAAAATGTTTCCGTCCGACATTTGATGAAATTTGATATATGGGCTCCATTTGGAGTTTAGTTGTGCCCCGAAGCTTTTGGTTATTTCTAAGGGTTGAAAAATAAGGGCTAACATTTGCAAAACGCTCTAGCTCAAACAATTTCGATTTAAGGGTTTTGTTTTTACATAATTTTAAAATTGTATTGAATTTTTAGAATCGAATGAGACCACCCAGAGCTCTGAAGGACCAACCGTTCACAAGCTGTTACAAGGATTTTATGTTTGCGCATGCGCAGAAACTACTGTCAATTTGGGGGACGTGATTTTCATAGAGGACCATCTACACCCCTATCCGCAAGATTCCTGAAAATTTCATCGAAATCAGAGGGAAAATATAGAAGTTGTGGCTGTAAAAAGGAAATAGACGTTCGCGCATGCGCAGTGGCTACTATCACTCTACTAACTTGTCTCCAGTACTCTGTGGTCTGGAGGCAATGATTTTCATAGGGTTCATGATTTTCATCTACACTCCAATCCGTATCATCCCTGCAGATTTCATCGAAATCGGATGGAAAATGTGGAAGTAATGGTTGTTACGAGGAATTCACGATTTCGCATGCGCAGCAGCTACTATCGGTCCGGGGGTGATGATTTTCATAGGGGACCGTTTACACGCCAACCGCACAATCCCTGAAAATTTCACCGAAATTGAAAAATGACTTCGTATAGTTTATAACTTATGCCCGTTACGGATATCATGACCGACACACAGACACGGAACCAAAATTGTTCAGGAAGGTCTGAAACGTAAAACACAAGTGGAAATTCTAATTTTGAAGAACTTTTTTTTTTCAACCTTGAAAAGTGAAAACAACTTCCGCTACCTAGGTAGACTCGGAAGCAATATGATAGAAATATAATTGTATATTTAATTCAATTTTCACAAAATTAGAAATATAATATATTTTTTTATATTTTTGCAAAAATTGAGGTGTTTCCTTCGTAATATTGAACCCTGAAGTTTTTATAGTGTCATGTGAAATTTATAGAAAAAAGACATACCTACATTCACTGTCAAAATGCTCTCCTCATTTACTACCACTCCTTCAGTTGTGAGGAAGCAGAATTTTAGATAAAGAATTAAATTACGTCTGCTATGAACGGTTGCTCAATGACTAGCTCTTTAAGGCTCTTAATCAATAAGGCAGTCTGGATCGAGGCAGGTGGACCTGATGTAAGACTTGAGGCTAAAGTTGCCATAAATGACGAATAGACTCACGGATGAATGATAAGGTCTGTTACTTTGTTCTTACTCTTTATATTTATCTACTTAGCTTGGTATCGACGCAAAACAACGAGGACGGGTCTGCAGCACAAAAGAGCGAAAACGGCCTGGGATCCAGAGAACGGGCGAGTAGTAGGGATACACGTCACGTCCGCCCTGCGACTTCCGAGACTCCTGGACTGGGGGAGATCCTTGGACCTGAGATAACCAGCCGTCAGTGTATCTTCAGCGACTGCAAACTCTATCGTGCGTCCTTCGCGCGAAGGATTTCTGTTGTTTTTGATAGTTGCGAAACCGTAGTGTTGAAGAAGTGGCGAACTGTGTCCAAATATCTTTCAATTCCACTTCAACATGAACTGGCTGATGTGCGCGTTTGTGGCGGTCATCATCGACGCCGCTTCAATATCTCCAGTACCAGGTACCTGAGTTTTATTCAATACATATCGCACATCCGGGGTAAGACTGGTATAAGTCCGAAATTGGCGGTTTTGAGTTATATATTCCACCAGATAGCTCTCGTCGAGCTCTACACGGGGGTAGAACGGGTTTAACGATAACTTAATTATTGGCCGCTAGAGAGCAGATAAACCAGTATGGTCCTGAGCCATTCTTCTACCATGGCATCGGAGCAAGACTGGATCACTTCAGTTATGCCCCAGACGCCGAAGGGTGATGAACTCAAGGTATGTGTAATACTGGTATATATCAGATGTAACGCTTTTGATCCAACAATAATTAGAGTGGTTGATCTAGTTTTAAATTACAATTACATTGCAATACTGGTTTATTTTGAGATGCACCAGTATTTCTCCAAAACAAAATGGAATTTCTCTTTGGTCTGCATGTTGTAACGTTGGTATAATATGAGATGTACCACTTTTGATCCGAAAGGTCATGTATTGGTTCCACTTTTAGAATTACAACTCTGGTTTATTTTGAGATGTTCCACCATTTCTTGGGGTAATAGTGGTACATCATAGGAATTTGATCAATTTAAGCATGCTGGTCGCAAATGAAGAGGTAACGAAGCAATTTTGGTATAGCACATGATAGTTAAATAGTATATGAGTGCCGTAGACCCTTGAGATATTAAAAAAATTCGTTCAGATGACTGTTATAGAACAACAAAGAAGTCGAAAATGTTTAAATGCGATTTCCCAACAATTGGGTTTTTTGACTTATACCAGTCTTACTCCGGATGTGCGATATGGTTGCTTTCCTGTTTTTCCAGGACAAATTGTTACACTTTGGTGTAGCCGAGGAAGGGGCGCTTGTTTTTTTTTTAAATCGACACTTACGAGTCCGTATAAACGGACAAAGCCAGATTGAATGGAACATTTGAAATTGAGAAAGCCTTATGATTCATATAATTTGACGGAAGTTTCTCTGAAGATGAAGTTTGTGAGGCGGCTTTGACCTCCCAAAGTTTAAGCCCTCGTGATTGAGCTGCGGTCGCTCCATTCCGTTGGGCCTCCAATTTGCTTCCGTAATTGAATTTCTTTGCCGGTCTCGTCAGCCTATTCCCATTTGCATCGCCGAAATAGAAAACATCTAATCAGATAGAAAACAGGAGGGTCCAGAGGGACACATGTCCCAAGTAAAATCATTAAAGAGGTGGAAAAACGACGAAAAAAAGGCAAACCCACAAATGAGGAAAATCAAATCAAATTAACAACAATTTTAGATCCACATCCTATATCATCGGAATACTGAGCGCGCGCTAAATCATAGAGGACTGTCCCCGGGCTAACCCACACAACCTTTCAAATTTCTACAAAATCTGACCATGATTTCTTACTGTTTAGCTTTGGAATTCCCAACTGCGGAAGTTTGGAAATTCACCTTTAGCTATGGCAGAATGACTTATCTACTCCTGTTAAGGCCAATCACCCCGGGAATAGTTCCAGAAACAGCCACCACGTTGCGCTTCAAAATGAACTCAAACGTAGTTTACGTTTTTCTCCTAGCTAATTTTCAATCTGAAAGTTTTTTTTGTACTCAGAATACACATGTGAAATTTTTTAAATTGTACATTTTTTGAAATTTTATAAATTTGAAATATTTATTTTAGGCTTTTAAAAAATTTTTAAAAATTGCCACAAAAAGTGCCTCTTTATGGATTTGTTTTCAAGAAACGAACAATTTGACGAACATTTATTTTGAGGAAAGACGTTGAAAAAACGAATTACCAGTTGAGGAAATTGTTCCAAATGAGTCTAATTTAAGAAACTGGTCGAATCCGAGTGGCCACCATTTTTTGACCGGTTTGTCTTGGAACAATTTAGCCCCACCCCTTACGACAGGTATTTCATCGATACCAATCTAAGGTAGGAAATTAGCTCAAAGAGGCCGTACGGTAATGTTTTGAGCAAGTTTTCACCAAGCTACTTATGATCTACACTTATGATGGGCATAACTTCAGGGTTCGATTCTACAATATATTTCCAACAAAAAATGTCTATTAGCAATGTTCTTTTAACCCACTCAAAATTCCTTTTTTTTCACTTTAAAGTTTTTTCGCGTTTTCGACCTTACGGCACTAATATGGTCATAATTCCCTTATTTCTCATGCAAATTCAAATCTGAGTACACCGAAGGAAAGAGCGTTAAAATCTCAGGCTACCTAGTGCAAAATCAAAATCTTTCAGCAATAAAATAGTTTCAAAAAATCAAGTTTTCACTCTAAATCCCTGCCCATTTCGATGGGCGCTCTTCGGAGAAAACGTGCTCAAATAGTCAGCTTTCCAATGGTCTATCAATTTTTCTTTTTAACATTCAAATTGGAAGAGTAAATGAAGTTTGACTGCCAAAAAAACGTGTGTTTTACAGGAAAATCCAGTGTTTTAAGCGGTCCCCTCGATCTCAAGATGGCTTGACGATTTTGGTATCATTTCCTATGTAATTTTGCTTCCGAGTCTACCAAGGTAGCGGGAGCTTTGTTTTCACTTTTCAAGGATGAAAAAAAAAGTTCTCCAAAACCAAAATTTTCACTCGCGTTTTGCGTTTTAGACCTTTCTGAACAATTTTGGTTCCGTGTCTGTCTGACTGTGTGTCTGTCTGTCTGTCCATCTGTCATCAATTCCTTGTAACGCGCATAACTATACGAAGTTATTGTCCGATTTCGATGAAATTTTCAGGGATTGTGCGGGTTGGTTTGTAGACGGTCCTCTATGAAAATCATCATCCCCGGACTGATAGAAGCGACTGCGCATGCGCAAACGTGAATTCCTTGTAACGGCCATAACTTCTACATTTTCTACCCGATTTCAATGAAATGTTCAGGGATGTTACAGAGTAGTGATTAGATGGTCCCCTATGAAAACCATCACCTTCGGACTGATAGAAGCGACTGCGCATGCGCAAACGTGAATTTCCTTGTAACGGCCATAACTTCTACATTTTCAATCCGATTTCAATGAAATTTTCAGGGATGTTACAGAGTAGTGTTTAGATGGTCCCCTATGAAAATCATGGAGAATTGTTCTTCATAAAGGGATTCATTCATAGAGGGATGGTCTCCTGTGAGAATCTCAAATCGTATACATGACAAGGCTTCAATAGCTCAGAGGAGAGTCTTGATTTGTGCTCCAGGGATCGCGGGTTCGAATCCCAGCCGAGGCTAAGAATTTTTTTATCCAATCACATACATCTACTCACTTAATTTTTCATCCGAATTTGATGAAATTTTCTAGGATTGTCCAGATTAGCGTGTAGATGGTCCCCTATGAGGGTAGTGAAAGGTATTTTGAGATTAACTACTATGCATCGGATCATCATGCAATCGGGTTATGGATACGAGGAAGCTATGTGCCACACCCACTTGGCAGACGTTTTTTACGCTGAATCCAATGGTGATACTTCCGAATGATTCCGACCGCTAGAAAGTGGATTTTCGAAGAAAACCTTCGTTTTTCGTACATAAAATACGCATTATTCGTAGATTTGGTAGTGAGCATAAAGTAACACCTTTCCACTCCACAAAAACTTCAATTAGCAAGAAATTCGGTGTTTTATTGAGTAGAAAGGTGTTACTTTATGCTCACTACCATATCTACGAATAATGCGTATTTTATGTACGAAAAACGAAGGTTTTCTTCGAAAATCCACTTTCTAGCGGTCGGAATCATTCGGAAGTATCACCATTGGATTCAGCGTAAAAAATTACATAGGAAATGATACCAAAATCGTCAAGCCATCTTGAGATCGAGGGGTCCAGAAACCGCTTAAAACACTGGATTTTCCTTTAAAACACACGTTTTTTGGCTGTCAAACTTCATTTACTCTTCCAATTTGAATGTTTGCACAATCTCTGAAAATGATGTCATCAAAGTAGCGCGGAAAAGTAGAAGTTATTGCTCTTGGAAGGATTTAACGTTTGCCCATGCGCAGAGGCTACTATCAATCCGGGGCGATGATTTTCATAGGGGACAATCTACGCTAATTCGCATAATCCCTGAAAATTTCATTGAAATCGGGTGCAAAATGTAGAAGTTATGACTGTTTCAAGGTTTTTATGTTTGGGCATAGGCAGAGGCCCGGAGGATTGAAAGCAATCCGTGGGGCATGATTTTCTCAGGGGCCAATAATATAACTAAATAAATCACATACTGTTCAAAAAGATTTTCAGGGTGTTACTATCCCGCCTACTTCTATTTCCAAGGATTAAAAATAGCAATTGTTTTTTTTTTCTACTCAAGAGTTCCGAATTCGGAGATACAGGAACACACGGTTACACCGTCCATATTAGAAGAATTTTGTAGCAAAAGGGCCAAGAAGAAAAAAGTTTGTCGGCCGAAGAAAAGAGCTCACGATATTACAAAAAACTGCATAGAAAACATATCATCCGTCAAAATTTCAACCCCTCACTCACCACCCTTTCAATCGAAAATCGCAATTAACTACTTGGACTGCGTGCTACAGTGATGTAAAGTTCTTGATGTTCATGCCAGGTTTGTTTCTGGGGAAGACGAATAATCTGTCAAACTTTCAACCCCCTGTTTGCTCTCTTTCATCCGAAAATGGCGAAATACTACGACCTGAAAAACCAGGATGGAGGTGCGTCATAATCTACAGTTCTACCACACACCAACCAGTTTTGTTTTTATACGAATTCAAACGTAACTTACTGTAATAACATGTGGAACCTAATTATAAAGTAGTATGTCAAAGGTTACGTTCTCTTACCTGAGAATGAACTGGAGTTGTTGAATCGACTTCTTCGTGTTTTGACTTCCAGCGAACTCAAATGAGCGAACTTTCACTTGAACGAATCGGTTAATGGCCATATTCCACTCCCTACCTCGGAAATTGTTCGCGAATTACAGAAATCTCAACAGGGGAAACAAAGAAAAAGCAGATCTCATTATTAAATTGTGAAGCACTGCACAGTTTCATAAGTGATAAAGGCGGACGCTTGAGACTGATTGCAATATGGCGGCGGTCGGTCCATCAGCCACTACTTCGAGTATCGATTTTGATTCAGTATCATTATTTGAATTAATGATATTGGGGGATCCAAATATTATTTAGAAAACGGTGTCGTTCGAAAAATGAGAAGACCAATTTTTTATTTATTACATTATAATTACGTTGGTCGGTACAAGTAATCAGTTGTTAAGGGTGAAGAATTCATCACTGCGACATGCTATGCCGGCGTATTCAACAGCAAAAGGTATTACTACTCAATGGAACAGTTGTTCGAGTTACTTTGATTCGTCCTTGAAGTTTAGTAAGCTATTCGCTTCCCATCGCGTTTCTCCATGAACTTTTGTCATGTATGAGATCTTTGTTTGGTGGCCCGAAGAATAATTCATCGAAATCCAGAGGTACATTGATAACGTTCCCTCAATTTCAAAGCTTGGGTAGGTACAATAACATGGAAAGCTATAAATGAGCCCCTGAAAAGCCAAGTGGCATAAGTCATGGAAATCTGTTTTTGAGATAAAGCATTTGTTGCGTCCAGCTTACTGAAAAACTCCCAAATTTATGTTCCCATCGAACTTGTGATGCCTTCTCTTGGGCTATTCTCGAAGCGCTAGACTTAGGCCACTAGGCCAATAAACGAAGCTGAATGTTCATATTACGTTTCCGCACTTATCTCCGTTTCATCCGAAATTTGACTTATGCCACTTGGCTTTTCAGGGGCTCAAATGAACCGAAATATTGAAAATTCTATATTTTGACGATATTATCCACGCACTCGACCTTCCCCATGATAATTTCGATTCTCTTATGAAATAATGTGCAACTCGGAAGTTATCTGAGTCGAACAAAAAAGAACCACGAAAATCGGTTGAAAACTAAGGCCTGGGCAGAGTATGCAAGATTTTGTCACATACACAGACAGTCTGTCTGTGTATGTGAAAGACAGACATACGGATTAGGACGTGGTTTTTTTTCTGTTGAGCGTTGTGTTCCTCCACCCTAGAGTAATCGCATAAGGACGCCCAAGTCTTACTGTGGGACGTACTAAAAAGTGACCATGTTTAGAGAGTCATCAATCATAGGTACTAATCAAAGAATCACCTTATTCACAATGGAATAAGCATACAATTTAATGCATACAACTTGCTAAAACTTAAACAACTCGAAATTTTAGTAAAACCTTGAAACGTAAAACATCAAATTTTGAGGGGAGTTAAAATTTCTTTTTCTTGCTCGATTCCAAAGGCTTATTATTGAAAATAATCAACCAAAGCCCGGTGTTTTAGTAACAATTTCCGATGCCTCCGAAAAGATTTTTAGCGTTACCAATTGAGGATCACTCAGTGTGCTATTATCAAGCAAAAAATAAGGAAAATGTTTGAAAAAACAAGGAAACTTACCTACTCAACCATGTTGCTACGCTTTCCTCATTCAAAACCGCTGAGTTATCACTTGTTGCTTTCCAAAATGAATCGTTTTATGTTGACAATACTGTCAATAACGCCGTGACAATTGTTTTTGACAAACTGACTTCACCAATGGATCCGGCGAGAAGTTTTGAGTCTAGATTGATGTCTAACTCGTTTTGGTAAAAAAAAAATTGAGTTATTGAATTCTGCCGCTTCACCGACGATATATTCTTGTCGAAATTTCTTGGCGGAAAAGTTCGTATTTTCTGTTTAAGTTAATTTTGAAAGATATCCTTAAAAAGTGTATAGTGTCGTCTGGTTTTATTCGTGTTAAAGTGATTGCCAGTACGGAAGGAATTTGTTGTGGCTAAAGCCCAGCAGGCAAAGGCAGTTAAAGGCAGTAACGTAGGTGTACGTGTAGTACGTACATGTTAGTAGGTGTGTAGTACGTACGTGTTAGTAGGTAGGTAAAGGCAGTTATTGGGGTGGGAATGACGTTCGTGGCATCACAAGTGCTGGTCCATCCACGAACGAAATGGAAGTCCAGCAGGATAGTCTCCAATCGGCAAACCCCAGGCAAAACCAGCCATGGATAACAGCCTTCAGCGTGGGGGAGTATGTACGCTTCAGCGATGAATCAAATTAATACCTTAATTTCAACTTTTGGCCACATGATTTCTAAATCCATTTTCGATAGGTACCTATGTTTTTGAAAGTCATCAGATGTTTAACATTATTAACCCCTTCAGACCCATAACTTTGCAGGCTTCTCTATCCTTTGCAAAACGGTTGAGAAAGCTCGCAAATGTGTTTGTGTCTTCAGACGCAATTCGGGAAGACGAGTTAGGGTTAGGACCTAACCCTTGGTTAGAGATCGGTTTGGGATGGGCTTGGGATGGGTTGAACCAACCATCTGGATGGTTCACTTGTGCCTGAATAAGAGTCGAAATTGCTCCAGCCAGTTCCACTCAGTATAAACCAGTATTTTCACTGAACTGTGTAAATAAGTATAGCTTAGTTAGTTCAGTACTTAGTTTATTTAGTTTTCAGTAGTTTCTACTTCTTGATTTGTGATTTGGAATTTTTCCCAGACTATGATTATTAGTGCCTCACTTATGTGGGCTGTGAATGCCGATTTTTTCAAGCTGAAAGTTTAATTAATAAATAATTCATTTCAACCAGATGTATATTATTCACTCCCACGAATATTTTGTGATTGATGGAACCTCTCAAATTTTGGTTACGCGGAGACCCGGAGGGTCATATACAACCCACTTTATTACTCAATGAACCAATAAAAATAAAAATCTGAAAAAAATCATGAATCATCCCTAGGCTTCCCTTTATCAGTTTCAATCACCAAAATAATTTTATCTTGGTCCGATTTAAATGGGGACTGAAGGGGTTAAAATATACTCTTGTTCGAAGTTTCTTGGCGGAAAAGTCGTATTTTCTGTTTAATTTAATTTTGAGAGAAACTGTCTCTAAAAGTGTATAGGGTTGTCTGGTTTTAATTCGATTGAGATTAATTACCAGTACGTACAGTAAAACTATTTTTCCGAAAATTGCAGCATTTGGTTCTGCCAGTATCAGCAACATGAGCCAAATGGGGGAATCTGGTCCAAAATATTACTTTAGACCACCTTCTTCTTGGACTGATCCAAGCAGCCACCTGTGTTAGAGTGAACTCCTCTGCACCAGTCAAACCCTCTGAACTACGAGAGGTCGACGAAATGACCTCTTTCTGACTGCCCTTGGAATACTCGTCAGATTAAAGGCTTTTAAAAAGCTGATGAAGTTGTTCCTCTAAATTCTTCATTTACCGCCCCTCAGACCCGACTCCGAATCGTTTTCGACCGCGCGTAACAAAGTCTTGAAAAGAAAATAAGATTATAAGGACAAATGAGGACGAATTAGAGAGACTAATAGAACGCCTCGGAAACCGCGTCTCAATCAAGTTCCCTAAGCTGGAGAGTGGGGGAAATTCTCTGAAGGAATTAGAAGGAAAAAGAAGACACCGTGAATGATGATTAGTGCTCCAAGGCCTATTAGGTTGGCGAAACGAAGGAGGAAGAAAGAGAGGGCGATAATGCTATTAGACCGCGGGGATGTGGAGTGACGGCGATTACTGGGATTGGGAGCCTTTGGGCGCCTGATAATTATCGTCCAAGGTCCAAAGACCTACAAGTCGGAATCGGGAAGATATCGATTAGTCGTTCTTCAATATTCATTTGCTTTTCTAACACGGATGGATGTGGTAGGTCGTCCTTCGTGAGGACGTTGGTTTCCATCGTTTGGCTAGTTTTCTACGCTCCATTTGAAAAATGAATAGAAGAGTGCAATAATTGTTTTTTTAAATCCGGCAGAGTCGGTTTGATCGTGTTATAGCACAGGAGGGCTATACGATGCTGCTGTGTCTTGATGGGCCTGCACGCCTGTTGTTTGTCACAGTTAGGTACGTATTTAAATCCTTGAATGGAAAAATCTTGAAAAAAATTAAAAAATTTGCCAATACTACGAGTACACAATATTTGCCAATACATACTCGTATGTGCCAAATTTCGTGATCATACCAACAAATAAACACGTATTACGGCCATTAAAAAACGCCTGCCAAATGGGTGTAGCACATAGCTTCCTCGTATCCATAACCCGATTGCATAGATGATCCGATCCGTAGTAGGTAGCAAATCATTGCACCACCCTCGTAGGGGACCATCTGCACTCAATCTTCATAATCTCTGACAATTTCATTGAATTTATTTATTTATTTGATGAAGTACCGGCAGGCCCAATTCGATACAATTTTATAACTCAACATTTTAAACTATCTGCAGAGAGTTAAAATATTGGAAAGTAAGACAAGGAAAGATTTATAGACTAATAATTAGTCTATAATTATTATAGAACATATGTTGTGACTGACTTATTCTTTCTCCGTGGATCGTGTTGTCCTATCCGAATATTGTTGAATATTGTTATTAATATTGTTATTAGGCTCCGCGACTCGCCAGAGGGCAAGCCCCCTGGACCCCCGGTTACCTCTATTTACATACTTCGGACGAAATTATTGAAACACAGAATGTGTTTTAGCTCACGCGTTTCACATAATTTTGCTACTTTCCTCCCACTAAATCAGAATCACCAGGTTACACGATCCTTAGTTCCGTATCATCGGTATCCATGTTGTCGTCCCAGATTTCGTTAGCTTTTTTCTCTAGTTAGTCCATGGCTAAAACACATTCTGTGTTGAAATTTCGTTGAAGTTTACAACTCAATTGACTTTTATTTCTCTCAACACATGTACCTGAAATTTACCAAAACCCTGTGAATTTGGACAATGAAATACTGAAGTAGTCAAACGAAAAATTTAGTTAGGAAATTATTCGGAAACCATAATTTTCGCAGTTGCAACAACATATGAGAGGAGGCAACTAGTGACTTTAGGGCTGAGAGGAAATTGGAATTTGGATGAAAAATGTAGGAGTTACGGATGTTACAAGGTTTTTACGGTTGGAGGATGCCAACTCTCACAATCACTGAAAATTTCATCGATATTGGACAATAACTTCGTAAAGGTTTGCCCTTTACAAGGATTTCATGACAGACAGACATAGAACCAAAATTGTCCAGAAAGGCCTAAAAAAGTAAAAATTTGATTTTGGATTTTTTTGACATTTTTTCTGACCTTGAAAAGTAAAACAATGCTTCCGCTACTTACCTCAACGACTTGCCATGGAGAGAAGTCAGTATCAACCTGGTAACGTTAGGAGGCATTACGTTTGCGCATGCGCAACAGTTCTCATGATCCAATCACTCTACATAGGGGACGAAGATAAAGATGTGAGTCACCATGTTATCACTCAACTAGACTTCTCATTTAACTCCCCTGTATACTGTTCTTCCATTAAGCGACTTTTTCCATTACCCATCATCCTTGCAGCGACATTTCGATTAAAAACTGTATTTGAATAGAAAAAAGAAATTCGAAAACACTGTGTACCGTCCAGACATATAGCACGTCTCTTTTATTTACCCGTCCCATATAAATAAATAAAACCGGATTCGCCTTTATAAATTAATTATCGGAAAATCCGGTTTGCCGTTCTTGTCCCGTCGGGGTACGGAAAATACCCCGAGAGAGGAAAAAAAATGTCAAAAACAATACAGCTCAGGTAAACGGACAGGTATCCAGGCGGATTTTTCCATTTAAGTCTGCAAAATCTCTCTGAGGCAGCTCTTTTTTTCACTCCACTCCATCCGATAAATTGCGGGTTTTCACGCTTCAGAGCCTCCCATTCAAAACATCAAGGGGCTGAAAATTCGAAAAAATCAGAGTAAAAAGGATGAGATTTCTAATAATCGAACAAAGAACTCGGGAAAAGATCGGAGATTTATCTCAGGGATTTCGCTTGCTCTCTGAGAGAATGCTAATTCGGAAATCTACGAGCAAGAACATAAATTTTCGTTGGCTCAGTTCTATTTCTATCAAGTAATCCTCTTTAGTAATCAGTTCCCAAGAAGATAGAAACAATGGTGTAATTTGCGATCCCAATTTGATTGTACGATTATTCCAAATCTTATGCAAAATCCGATCTTTTTCAAGATTCTGTTCACTTTTATTTTTAATAACGGTTCATTTGTTATTCAGAGCTCTTCTTTCTCAACGGAAGAGGCATATTGTGCATTAATTGGCTGATAACTTCTCAATGAACCATTAATCCTCATTCACTCCTATCAAGTTCAACAAATATTTTTCTCTCTTAACCCTCACTCATGTTGTTTCCTGCGTAAAATTTGAGTTTTGAA
Organism: Apolygus lucorum; assembly: GCA_009739505.2. Lineage (NCBI taxonomy): Eukaryota > Metazoa > Arthropoda > Insecta > Hemiptera > Miridae > Apolygus > Apolygus lucorum. The sequence goes on from CM019173.2 coordinate 35,362,320, forward strand.
TGTAATTTGTTACTTTCTATTTCCCGAAAGATTTATTGTAGAGATCCTTATCAACCATCAAAGCACTCTATTATGTCGCCCTCTGAACTCTAAAACTATCCGCAAAACACACATTTGGACCTATTTTTGGTACATTTTTAAAAATATTTGGAATCAAGCTCGAAGAAAAATTGTAACAGATTTTGATAAAATTTGATACGTCACTCACGCGAGAAAAAATAAATATATATATATATATACATATGATTTTAGGCGAAACTTCAGGGATCGTTTCAGAATGTTCCAAAACGGATTTCAGTGAAAAAATTTTTCGAAAAAGTCGATTCTAAAAATTTTGGAGCCATTGCAATAGCATCATTTTCTTCGAAAATTCGCTAAAATGGAAAATAACCAATTAATCCTTTTCGAAATGCATGTAGTAATTTGTAAAGATAACTACGTATTCAAAAATCAGTTCGTTGGTGCATTATAAATAACGGAAAAATGCGAGGGACTCAGCGACTGTTTTATGCAAAGTGCAAGTTGAGAGGCAGTTAGGTAAATTAAGTTATTAACTTAACTGAATTGATGTAAAAATCCCACTTCTGTTAGACACTACAGTAACAATATTATGTTATGATGTTGCTATGTTAATTAATTATGGTTGTCAAGTGAATATTGTCATGAATAAATTCGATTCATTCGTATTCTAGACAAGGATGTCAGATTCTTCAAAATGAATCGATTTAAATTGAATATGAAACTGTATTTTTCTTAATTTTATGAAGTTTTTCTTTATTGTTTCTTCTGAATTACTCTACGAATCTATCTATCTATCTGTACATCTATCTCTATTACTCTATCTACCAATAAATAATAATGTGGGGCGCAACTCTTTGCAATCTCTGTTATGCAAATAAATGAATTGAATTGATTGAAATCGAATCGATCCTTTAAAAAAGAATCTAAAAAAATCGTATCAATGTTTTTTAAAGTATCGAGTTTGTCAAGATCCGATACTTTTTAAGCAAAAGTTATACATAAGTAATTAACGGAAGCTGGAGCTAACTTTTAATGCCCATGAATAAAAAGTTTACTTAAATTCTATTAATATGAAAGATACAGGATTTTTGATTTTTTCTTAACAATTTTTATATGTCACGAAAAACCTGTTTACCTCCTGTGTAAATGATAACCACCTAATTTTTCTCCATGAACCTTCCATCGATTATAAAAATGGGGATAAGTGAATGACGTCATGTATTACCAGGATAGGTTGAGGTGGTGTTTCTCATTTTGTGATCATAAGTTTTAATAAGCAAGATCTTCATAAATTTTCCTTCCTCATTGTGGTTGTGTTGGTTGGTTACTATAATTTATTTAGCTTTTAACTATAATTTATTTGTTTAGCTAACGAAAAGAATCACACGGATTCTCAAATTTTTTAATCGATTCTCCGATTCTTCAGGGGGGAAAAAATCTAAAAATATCGATAGTTTTTTCTCAAAAGAATCGATATTTTAAAGAATCGGTACTTTTTGTCATCCTTAGTCCTAGATCTAAGGATCTAACAAAAGTAGCTTTATTTCTACACCAATTTAAATTTAACTAACCAAAATTTATAACCATACTTTAAGAAGATTAATGTTATTGTGTGGTGTAGCTGACATTCATACGGAAAGCTCAGGCTGTAATTGGTAAGGTAGGCAGAGCCATTCGTTGGTTCGATTCTCATAATTGGATAAGTACATTTAAATGTAGTTGAAGCTCCGCGAATCCCATGAGCCTTCACGGAACTCGAAAGCGATATCGAAACATGGAATTGATGTGTGGAATCAGGTAATTTCTTGGAAGACGAGAACGAGGTAATGGAACCGCGGGTCGCATAATCACTCAAACACGACTTGGGGTGATGTACGGCTCTCAGGGATTCCCCGGTCGGATTGCAATCCCTGCGACTTCCAACCACCAAGGTCAAAATCAAAGGTCAAGAATATCAAGTGGCATCATGTTCTTCCAGAGGGGTTATTTGCATAAATGGCAAATTTAAGGCCGAGAGTGGACAACCAGTTTTTCTCCAATTCTTAACGTATGGTAATACCACAACTTCAAAACTGGTTGTAAACGTTGTCACTAGAGAGCCAAAAATAATTTCAACAAGTTTTACACAATTTTGAAAAACATGGTAATAGTTACTACCAATACAATCGTTACTGGGGACTTTCCTTCACATGGGGGAGTCGCTTTCGGAATGGTTACACTCACTGCTGAGTTGGGTACTAGGGGCACTCTGAATAGACCACCAATCCAAAATTGGAAATACAAATGAAAATCAAATCAGAAATCAGGAACCTCTACCAATCAAATGCTGAAGCTAAACCAATCAGGATGCAGGATCCTAATCATAATGAAGTAGCCTAGACAATAAAGGTGCATAAAGCTCCAGCCAATTAGAATGAAGAAACCACAATCAGTTATAATGCAGAAACTTCAGCCCCTTCAAAAGGAGGAAAAACGAACAAATCAGATTGAGGGTATTCCTGCCAATCAGAACTCTAAAACTCTGCTAATCGAAATGTAGAAATTTAACTCAGTCATGCAGGAGAGCCACGACTCAGAATGTAGAAATATTAATATATCAGGAAGCGGAAACCCCAACTATTCAGAGAAGAAAATCCTCACCCAATCAGAGTGCAGCAATCTCCAGCCAATCAGAATGCAAGATTATGGGCGATACTGAAGAAACCTTCACTCGATCAGAATGGTGAGAGCAGAAACACAATTACCCAATTACTCATAAATTTCAAGAAATTAAGTAAGAAAGTAATTTAGGAACCAACAATTCTTCTTCTGAAAATCCATCGTCGCCAATGTGAAATAAGTAGGTACGTTCGAAGATAAAACAACGAAATCAATGAAAACGGAGCAATTTTTAATATTGGGTTCAATATGGAGTGACGAGTTATTGTACATGTGAAACCCTCACCTCGCATTAGTTTCACTAAGCTTAGTGACCAGTTCCAGTGGGTAGCATACTCGCAAATTCCATAGTACTCAGACACCATTCCCCACGCATTCTTCAAGCAACACACCAACACGCTCGGCCTACCAAAATCAGCCTAAATGAACCCCGAAACATCTACCCAACACCGTCATGAGTTCCTACGGAATAAATGGCCCAATTGCTTGGTTATCTTTACCAATGGATCAGTACAAAATGGAGGTGTTGGTTGTGCTTTCTACGACTGGATATCGAAAGTATCCTACCAATTCAGCTTATGGCACCGTGCTTCTATTTATAGCGCCGAATCATTCGCCATACTCCAGGTGTTACTGTACGCAAATGACATGGGAGGATCCTATCCAGGAACAATCATCCTCACAGACTCGCAGAGCTTAGTCTCCAAGCTCGGTCGTCGATCTGTGTCCGCAATGATTACTCCATTACAAGCTGGTAAAATCGACAATATAATGAATTAATGGCCTTGAAAAGAAACGGGAAAAGAGTAGGTATCTGTTTGATCAAAGGGCACGCTGGATAATCAGGAAATATAATCGTTGACAGTCATGCAAAAGCCGCGGCATCAAGTCCAGAGCCACCTCCCAGCCAGCAATACCCCTACTCCGACTACAGAAGGCCAGTTAAGTGCGTGGAAAGCCGATTTCGCTTCCTATCCATTGGGGCAGAGTTATATAGAACTATACCCCACTCCAAGCAGAACTCCATGGTTTAATAATTCATACGGGTTGAAACCTAGAAAATTTTTCACCGCGATTGGCAGACTGAGGAATGATCACTGTGTGACGAGAAAGTACCTCTACAGGATTGGCAAAGCAGACTCATCTTTGAGGGAGTTTTTCTTAACGTGCGACGAAACTGCACAACGCCTAATAATGGAATGTACACCGCTTTTAATCACCAGACTTCCCTTCCTAGAGGCCCTAACCACGAGGGCAACCAATTCATTTAACATCGACTCCATCTTGGCCGAAGGAAGATCCGACATCTATTGTCTTATTTATAACTTCATAATTAGTGTAAATATTTCATTTTAACTTGTATTTCTTTTCTTGTACTTCGTTTTAACTACAAAGGTTGTACTTCTTTTCTATAAATAATACTTAAATCAATAAAGAACTACGTGTGTAACATAATAAAGTTCAAGGCTGTATGTTAATTCAAAGCCAATAGAATTTAAAAAAGTCTGCCAAGTGGGTGTGGCTCATAGCTATATCCATATAGCTATCCATAACCCGACTATAGTAGTTATGATATATGTAGACTATAGCTATCCATGATCCGACGCATAGTAGTTAATCTCAAAGCACCAATCTCTAAGTACCTTACACTACCCTCATGGGGGACCATCTACACGCTAACATGAACAATCCTGAGAAATTCCATCAAATTCGGATGAAAAGTGTGTTATGGCTGTCACAAGGATTTTACGTTTGCGCATGCGCAGAGGCTACTGAAAAATGTTAAGGCCTTTATTGTCATTGGGGACCATCTACAACCTAATCCGCATAATCCCTGAAAATTTCGTCGAAATCGGATAGAAAATGTAGAAGTTATGGCTGTTACAAGGAATTCACGTTTGCGCATGCGCAGCGGTTATTATCAGTCCGGGGGTGATGATTTTCATAGGGGGCCGTCTACACGCCAACCCGCAAGTCTACACGCCAATCCCTGAACATTTCATCAAAATCGAATGAGAATTGTAGATGTTGTGGCTGTGGCAAGGAATTCATGACGGACACACACACAGACAGACACGGAACCAAAATTGTTCAGAAAGGTCTGAAGCAAAGATCGCGAATGGAAATTTCGATTTTGGAGAACTTTTTATTTCAACCTTGAAAGGTGAAATAAAGCTTCCGCTGCCTTGGTAGACTCGGAAGCAATAAAAAATTTACAAATCACGTCAATTATCGTACGTTTTGCAACATTAGATCCCTCATTCCTGTTCTTCACACAAGTTAGTGGAACCCTGTAGAATAGGTGCTTGACCCAACATTTCCTGCGATGAGCTCTCTCTGCCACTGATTGAGATGGTCAGTTTAAACGTCGGGTTTTTTCCGACGGCGAAGTGATGATTCACTCAGCGTCGTGTTCCTCTTCCTGTTTTATTAGATAAACGGAGGGGGCCGGTTTCGCGCGTAGGTTCCGTGCGCCGATTTCAAAGACAAATTGACGCCTTCAATGGTGATTGACGAGCTGTTGGTGACGTATGAGACCTCGCTTATCCGTTTACTTGAAGACAATGGTTTCATTGCTGCTCGACCGATTGTAAAATACTAGAGAAAGCGACGGATTTTTGGATTATGAGACGTCCTAATTAACTTGGTCAAGACTGGCACAGGACAAAACTAAAGTATTTACCTACTTTTCTTCACGGACGCATTTAACATGCCAGAATCTTTTCCTCAGGTTCTAACAAATTTTGAATGTTGGATCTTGTATGTACATCCTCACTTTTGGATACCATGGAAATCTTCCGACAAGTTTCCTGTAGGGAATCCAAATAACAGACGTTTTTCGACCAGTTTCCTTTGAATGGAAAACAACACTTAAAGGGGGTCTCAGTCGGCCGCCGTTCGATCCTCGTTCCGGGTTAGTATTTCTCGAATCGAAGGCGCAAAAACTTAAAAAGTAGTTCCTAAATTTGAAATTTTAAAGTATTTTAGAAATTTATTAGTGCACGGCTCTGGGGAATTGAAAAACTGAAATATTGCCGCTGGAATCATTAAAATCGAACAATAATTGCCAGAGAAAAATGGGAAACACCGTTAATTCAGTTAGGTTTTTCTCATAAAATGTAGCTAAACTTGAAATTTTCAAGGATTTTTAGAAATTCATTAGTGCAGGGGCCTTGGGAATTGAAAAACTGAAATATTTCCTCTAGAATCATCAAAATCGAACAATTATTGTTAGAGAAATAAGGAAAAAACTTGGGAAACCCGTTTATTCGGTAGTTTTTCCCATTTCTCTGGCAATTATTGTTCGATTCTGATGATTCCAGCCGGAATGTTTCAGATTTTAAATTCCCGTGCACTAATAAATTTCTAAAATCCTTTAAAATTTCAAATTTAGGTACAACTTTCTAAGTTTTTGCACCTTCAATTTGGCAAAATATTAAGAACTAACTGCGACCGACTGAGACCCTCTTAAGTACCTATTAACAAATCTTTAGCTTCATACGACTTCGAATCCTATCTTTTCAAAATCCAAAGGTGTGTGCGAGTGCTACCCAGCATTTCAAGATCTATGAGTTATTGGATAATTCTGCTGAAGTTTAGAGGGTGGCTTTTAACACTGTCCGACAGGAAGAAGCCTCAGTACAAGGGCGTAATACGAAAATTCATCAACATAATCGCGCATGACTTGTCTGGGCTACTGCATTCTGGTAAGCAGAGGTTTCTGCGTGATGATTGGCCGAGGTTCCCGTTTTTTCCTCTTTTTGAAGTGGTTGAGGTTCCTGCACTGTGACTGTGTTCCTTGATGGTTGAAGCTTTCTGCTCCCTCATAAACTGAGGTTCCAGTATTCTCAGTTTCTTCTTTGTGAAGTGCACTTTTTTCAAAACAGCGGTATCTGCCTATTGCAAAATTTTGTGGTAGAGTTGCAACTTTCACATTGCATGTTGTATTTTGAGATAAAGTAAGTAAACGAAAATTCACTGTAGATAAACACACTGTCGGTCTGTCTATTCACTGTCGGTTTGTTGAATTTTTCTGCCCCAATAGAAGTTTTCATCTGACAAAACTATATGAAGCAAAAAATGCGAACTTGAAATTATGGAGCAGATTGTAAAACACCGATTACCACCACCTTCAGCATAACCTCTATCAGAATATACTAGAAGAGGTTTCGATCCATCCGAGATCAAAAAGCTTTGGAGTAGAGGGCTTGAACCGAAACCGCCCTCCAATCAACCGACTGCATCTCATGTTTGCACTAGAGTTGAGGGTCCATTCGCTAATGAAGTGACACCCCTTCTAATCAAGGGATTCCCAACCAAACTCTTTATTATGGAAACCCTCCGAATGATTGCAGATCTCTTGATAGACTATTTTGGGTGAATAACAAGTGGAGATCGTTCCGAGTCGATTTTCCTCTCAAATAGACCGCGAATCAGTTCTTGTTTTGACGTCAGTTGAGAGCATCATTAGGAATATTACGGGTCTGCCAGAGGTGAATAGACCTGAGAGATCAATGCCGATACGGCTGTTTCAGGTACAAAGCAGTTGGGAACGTGATTGAAGCCCTCAACTTGTCTGGGTGATTCCATCAGTGGAGTTGTGAGTCTTTGGTAGCTGGCCTGCTATAACCGTTTCCGCCACGAGTTGAGAGAAGCCTGTGATAAGTGGAGCATAAAGCGAAGATTAGCTCTTCAAAATCCTATAACTCCCAAATGTTCTCTTTCTGTTGGTACAGTTTGATCAGAGAAGGCCAATTTTTAGTTCAACATTGAGTCATTACGAAATACGTTGCCAATATCACAGGACTTCTTTGTAAGGAATTACCCCAGGGATGAAGGTTGAAGGGGATTTCATGTTACTGCCCACTTACGTCCATCCTTCGAAATGTCTCGGCAAACCACCTAGGTACCTAACTATTCCAAGTGCAATCTAAATGATGATGAGGTCCTATTCCAAGAAGTTGTGTATGGAATGGAATGGAAATTCTAGGTCAGTCGGTACAGTTTGACAAGCCATTTCATTAATTAACTAATCATTAATTCATTAATCACTACTACTCCTGTCCAATTTTAGTTGAAAAAAGAAGTTTTTCAAAGCAAGACGACAAAACACGTTACAACCCTCTAAATCATAGAAAACTTCTTTTGTAAAAGGGAAATAAAATCATTATTGACTTTAATACTCGGATTAACGGTAGTTTTAATGACAATACATCTTCATACCAGCTGATTTTTTTGGTACAGCAATAAGGGACGCCCACTTTGAATATGTCACTGACTTTACGACCCTCAGTTCTTCCATTGAATGTAATTCCAACAAGGAGTTAGGAAACTTTACGCTGTTTCCAACGGTTTAATCAGATTTGAATTTGCATGGAAATTCGGGGAATTATTTCCGTTTTACTGGGACGAAAAAAATCTTAAAAGTGAAATAACTCGAAAACGAAGCCTATAAAAAATTACTAAGAGGCATTTTTTGCTGGAAATGAGCTCTAAAATTGATTTCTGGCCTGTGACCGTTATGAAATGTAATAATTTGTAGAATTAGATTATGTAAACTTAAGCAACTACACAGATTACACCCTACTTTACGAGAATTATGGGAAGAGAGCTATGTGCCACGTACATTTGGCAAACTTTTTCGTTTCGTTTAGTTCCAGTTGATAGAAAATTTGACTTGTCTTGCGCGACCAAATTCGACCTGCCTATTGAGATCGGAGGCAAGACTATGCATCCAAGGGCGCTTCCCCGTCAGGTGTCATTACGGGAGAGTTATTGGCGACCTCAAGATAGAAGTGAATATGACGTGAACGGATTGCACCCATTTGTCAAACAGATCTCGTTAGAGTTGAGACACGTTTCAGGCGCGACATGGTTAATTCACCTCTCGGGCGACAGGCAGTATTAAGTGTCAAGTACAGCCGCAATTTATTCACCTTCTCACCGAGTGAAGCCGTGTTTTAGGTTGTTCGTAGAAAGAAGATGCATTTCATTTCATGTGCAGATGCCTTGACATTCAGAATTCCGCCTTGATTGGTCTAGGCCTGGAGATGTTTAGTGGGTTGACGTGGCGGTTTCGAACTGGCTGGATGTGCCAGTTCAATCACCGATGATTTTCGATTTGATTTTATTACCCCTAATTGGACTATGGTACCACTTGAGACGATCGGAGACTAGATACGTCTAACTACTAAATGAGACTCTCACTCCATTACAAATACTAAGCTAGAAATGAGAAACTAATGAATGTGAGGAATTGTATTCTTGAAGTTAGTCAGGAAAGTAGGTACCGTCAAACCGTCAAACTTTACCCCAAAGGAGGTAACTTTACCCCAAAAAGTGAGGATCTTCAATTGTGACGTAAGCGTGGCAGAACTTAGATAAAAGTTAGCTATTTGTGGAGAAACATAATAGCTAACTTTTATCTAAGTTCTACCACGCTTACGTCACAATTGAAGATTCTCACTTTTTGGGGTAAAGTTACCCCCGTTGGGGTAAAGTTTGACGGTTTTACCGTATGTATGATCTAAGGTTGTATGAGAGTGTGGCTGGTAGTAGAAATACTCAGCTTGGAAGTCTTGTTCTGTTGTTGGTCTTGTTCTCTGCTGTTCTTGGTCTGGCTTCGGTGATAGCTGGTAGACCCTCGACTTCTCGTCTTTAGGATGTCCTCTTTACTTGAGAAAACAGCGACAAGGTTGAAAATTATTCTCATAGGAAAATGCGTTAGTCGCGAATCGCAATAGAGTGAACAATAAAGAATCCTGAACGTTTCTTCTCCATCGGTAGCCACCCGGACAAGTTCTTATATGACCGATGGAGTGGTGAGGCCGCTCGGATGTTTGAGCAGGTAGGTACCTAGTAGGTACTACCTACTGATACCGAATTCCTCATTTCGAGTCATTAATATCTGTATTTCGTGAGAATACTCATTCGGCAGTAATAGAACATCACACACTAGAGTCACAGAAAACATCTCAGGAACTCCACAGCTGTCCCAAAGTGTCCCCTGAGTAACCAAAATTAAATTGCAATTTTAAGTTTAATGAATAGCAGAATATTTTTAGGGTTATTGAAGATCTCAAAACAGTTATAATAAAAAATTTCTGAAGAAATCGATGAAAAATTTTTCAAAAATTTTTTGAGGGCTATTGGAAGTTTGAAACAGAGTTATAATCAAAATTTCGAAAATGTTCAAAATTTTTTGAGGGCTATTGGAAATCTCAAAACAGAGTTATAATAAAAATTTCCAAAGAAAAAGATGAAAAAATGTTCAAAATTTTTGAAATATCATTTTTTGACTTTAATGATTTACGAAAGTCGTTCAAAAAATTCAGCTCTGTACATTAATTTTTAAAATGCAATTTAAATCTAGTTAATCTGGAGACACCTTGGGACAGCTATGGAATTCCCAAGATGTTTTCGGTGACACCATGGTCCAATTAGGGTTAAAGTTGTTCCTCTCCAAATCTGTTCATCTTGGCACCCTCTAAACCCTCCCAGATCGATCAATTATAAATTCTGACATGGATATGTCTTAGTTCTGGGGGTCATTCCAAAATTTTCGACACACAAACAATGCAACGTTTTTTTTTCTGATGCTGTTGAACGTAGGAAGCTGAAATTTGAGAGGCAGGGTCAATCGATACATACTTCTATACATCATCAAAGTTGATGATCACTGATCAGCTGAGTGAGCTCCAAGGCCATTTCCTCTCCTGTTGAACGCAGGAACTAACTTCCTCATTTTCCACCCCACAAAAATCGTTCACCACTCATTGGAAAGCTCTCAATTTATTAAACATGGTACATGGCCCCTAATATGAATGTACCTGTACGGAAAGCTGAATTATGCGCATGTTTAGCAAAATATGATCGTGAGTAACAAATGAGATGTCAACATGATCGTGAGAGGAAAATAAGTATCGTCATCCAACAGATCCCTTTGAAGCGTTACGGAGGCAGGGTCAATAGAGAATGCTGAAGGCGCCTGAAGACGATTGTTAAGCCATCTACGTACATTGTTAAGTTACAGAACTTCACTCGACGGTTTATTCCAGAAAAATAATTTCCTCGACAATTTTGTTTCAGAATGCCAATTTCTGTGCGACGTCACCAAGTGTTTACAAAACTCTAAAAGGTGCGACGGAGTCAAAGACTGCGACGATCTGAGTGATGAAAATGATTGCACAAGTATGTATCTTTAACTCAATAAAAACAATATGAATATGTTAATTTATAAACGATGAAATATGTAAGTGTTGCCTATTAAATGGGATAGTAACAGTGTACTATAACTAAAAGTAACACGCATAAAAAAATATATACGAGTACCTGTGATACTCCATTCCAACTCCACACTGGGCCGCAGCTACGGCTATCCAGTGTGCTCCCAGCTAAGAAAACTAATTATAATTTAATGTATAATAATTTTTTTTCAATGTTCTTTATTGTTCCAAGTAGGTATAACTTATTAACAATATTATTTTGAAAATATGGACATATATTCAAAACTAAGATACATCACTGAGTTTTGTTGATTATAGTATAACACTTCACTATAATCAACAAAATTCGGTGATGATATCTTCAATCTTGGTATGGTACGCTTCATTCTTCTGATGACATCACTTGTATCAAGGAGTTGGACAACTTCCTCGTTGATGTGACATCTTAGCCGCTGTAGGTGTCTCACAGCTTGTCGCTTTATAGCATCGTTTATTGTTTCGATCCGAAGCTCATGATGGAGACGTTCGTTTCGAAAGTACCTTGGTACATTGACCACCGTTCTTAGCCCATTGTTCTGGAATCTTTGGATGACGTCTCGATTTGACTGAGCCGTACAGCCCTAAAGCTGAACTCCATATGTCTAGACTGTGATGAAGTTAAAGGCTATAATTTAATAGTCTTTAAATTCAAACTAATGCAGACTCTGCCTCCACCCCAAACTATGAGGAAATAATTAAATTCTAAATGAAATTATAATCTAAAATAAAATAAAGCTCACTGACTGAGAAAAGGACAAAGAAAAAGAAACTGCAAATGAGGAAAAACGAAATATACTGAATCAAAGGAAAAAGAAAAATCAAATAAACTCCTCTGCTTAGGACAAAAAAAAGGAAATTGAAAAATAGAAACAAATGAAAAATCCTTCTGGACAAATACAATGGAACAGAACAAAAGAAAGAACCACTAGATCTGGTAAAAGAAAAAAGAGAAAAAAGAAAAAGAAATACAAAACGAACCTGATATCCCTGGAGAATAAACAAATGAAAATGAGAACTGAAAACTGAAAACTGAAGAGAAAATGAAACCGCAAAAATGAAAATGAAAATCAATTGGAAAGACCAAGGGAACAATTCAACTGAACTAGAGCAAGGCTAGGAGAGAAGTGAGCTTTATTTTATTTTAGATTATAATTTCATTTAGAATTTAATTATTTCTCCATAGTTTGGGGTGGTAGCAGAGTCTGCATTAGTTTGAATTTAAAGACTAGTAAATTATAGCCTTTAACTTCATCACATGGTAGCAATTAATTTATTAAAGAATTAAAGGGTAGAGCTGTGACAGACTGGTTTAAGGACTTGGTTGTACAATGTAAGCTTGTTCTGGATTGACAACTTCGACAGTCTCCCCATTAGCCAATGCATTTTTCTGAATTTTTGAAGGAGTTCTTCCTTCTTTTTTTTGACATGGACTTTCCATCTAAGTTTGGCGTCTAGTATGTATACTAATGATAAGTTAGGTATATACAGGGTGTCCCGAACCCCCCCCCCTGCTATCGTCCAGATAGTGGTAACAAAAAAATTTTTTTGGAATCTTCATGATTTTTTCCAAGGGGAACGTTTTTGGGGACACCCTGTATGGGTGTCAATAATAAATGTAATTTAGATTTTTTTTGAAGCGTATTCAGTTTTAACGAAGATAAAAATTGTTCACTATTATGTGAATAAAAAATTTTGATTTAATTTTTAATTTAAATAAGTGAATATGTGTATTCCTTCATACGAGGAAAAATCAAATATTTTTGGATTGTTTAATCGACCTTTAGATTTTAGTCTAGTAACGTCTAAATCGATTTCATATAATCGTATAAGCTGTACAGTTTTACAACTTTTATTAATGCCGATATGGTGGTCCAAGATTGCACCTCAGCAGAACATGAAATGCTAATGGTAATCTCTTAATAATTATTTTGATGTCGCCCTATAGCTCTCAATATGGGTACACAATAAGACCACCTCCAACCAGGGTCAACTTCTATCGTCATTCTTGTTGCAGGATGTGAATTTATGTGCGACGTGGACAAATGCATAGAAAACACCAGAAGATGCGACGGTGTGGACGATTGTGGAGACTTGACCGACGAAAGGAACTGCATCCAATCTGGTAAAAAAACTGAAGTCTTAAAGACACGTTTTATGAAATCATCCACGTATTTCATTATAAATAAACGTTTAATTTTCTAGCAGCGGAATCTGGTTCAAACGCCACAGCTGAAGGGAAAACTTTGCACCACATCTTGCCATTGCCTTTCCTCAAGCCCAAAGCAAGTTCAAGTCGGTTTTTTGCATGTCAATTGAATTTCGTGATAGTCAAGTAGCTGTCAAAAGTAACAATCGTCCAAATCATACCGGCAGCATTAGTTTATCTTTCCCCCGCTGGGGATAGTAAAGCATTTTCCCCTTGAATCAGCTGCTTTATCATAAAAGGTAACAATCACCTGCTTTATCATAAAAGGTAACTGAGCTTATCTCGTATAATTCAAAGGAAAAACGCTTTATTATCCCTAGCGGAGGATACATGAACTAATGCTGCCAATGTGGTTTAGACGCTCGTTCAAATGTGAAATTAGGTAACAATAGTAGTTGGTGGAGGATGAGGTGAGTAACTAAAGACCTGTAGTTGCAGGTTGCATGTTTGTCGTAGATTAATTCAATAGACTAATTGCTGATTGGGTGTCAAGGAACAAGAAATCACTGTACAAGTACTTCTCACAAGGAACTAATCTGCTAGAAACCACTAAACTATTGTAAGTTCGGTATCACCAACCTATTATAATTTTTGCATACGATTTTCTTCTTGTTTATTTGTAGATATTCCTCATAAATACATGGAAATCGATTGATCAACCATACTCACCAATTTCCTACTCGACTTTGCAGTAACATCGCCCATGTATGCACTTAGAGTGACTGGTGATAAGATATCCACAATTTAAGGGGAGTTTGTGCATCTCAAATGAAACAGATAAGTTCCTCTGGAACCATGTCCAATTCTCAAGAAAAGTAAGGAATTGCAGAATTTGTGATTTTTTGGGGGGAAAGAAGGAATTTTTTGCCTAAAACTAACCATACCTCCTCAACTATTGGTCCTATTAAATTTCCATAAGGAAACATAACTTTCCAAGTTTCCCATTCAATTCTTGAAGAGACAAAAACAATTCCAAACTTTGAAATTATCTAAATTTTAAAAAATTTGTCTTACAGCAAAAAAAATTGTTTAAATTTAATTAATTAATGCTTTTCTATGGAATTATCAATAAATTGTTTACAAGCAAATTTAGGGGAGAAGATTGTGTTTTAACGTGGAACAACGTGAATTTTTTGGCGGGGGGACTCCATTTTTCGTTTAATCCCGGAATTCCCTCACCAAAACTTTGATTTCGTATTGAACATTTTTCGTCCCCCCACCCCCCCCCCAAAAGAAAAAAAATTTTGCGGTTGAGATGCATCAACACCTCCTAACGTTTGGGCATCTTATCACCAGTCACGTTGTATAAGTAATTGACCAACGGCCCTTTAGCTGCCTTATTTATTTATTTTTTATCAATTTATTTTATTTTGTCATTTATGAACCGGTTTTTGTGAGGTCACCGAAGTTAAGGCTGGTTGGCTCGGGAGATTATTTGGATTGGTGACCAGTCGTGGGCGGGATCGCAGGTCCTGGTAATTTTTCGGGTTGGGCCGTTGGTGAACCCCCTTTCATTTAGCAATAAGTAGCCATGAGCCAAATCATCTCAACCAATTCTGATCTTCCCTTTGGAAGACAGCTGATGACATCTGCAACGCCAAGAATGGCAGTCGGACGAAAATTTACTTTACTTGCTTACTTAAAAGGTAACTGTAATAACTTGATTTGATTCTAGGTATCCGATACGAGATGTACCGGCGCTAAAAGTGAACCGGGACAGTGCGTAGCTGTAGAAACGTGTCCCATTAAAGAGCTGTACGAAGACTACGTCAAGTTCAAAGGCTACTTTTGCGTTACTCCTGAGCTGTAAGTTAATATCAGTATTATTTCATGATGGTTTCCTGCTATCTACCGCACATTGCCCAGTGGTAAACAAGATGGACCTACGTGTTAAGACAAAGCAGTAGAAAGGGGGAGATACAAACACAATACATTTGAGTGTCTCTTTTGAATGGGATGTTCATCATTGGCGCCTGGCTGAAGACGTGGCAGCATAATGGTGAACACATTCAACTGCACTGCTGTAGGTATGCGCCAGCCTTGTGGCCTCAAGTGCCAGCAAACTTGAGACGGGGTCATCTCTTGCATCGGACAGAAGTCTTTGCAGGTTGATGGGGATCACGACTGTCCGAAGCTTATTTGATAAGCAACATGATAGGGGAATGGTACTGAGCAGCCTAATATATGAGGACCTTATGTGCCAGCACAGGGGTAGTTGAGAGAACTTCAAGGCAGGGAACAAGCTGGCAACTCTAACTGGGTCTGGCCAGGGAGGGGAAGAGCTCTCCCAGTTCTGGATGCTACCTGGTGGTGAGGATTGATGGGAATACCACCCCCTGGGCTTGAGGCTCTGCAAAATCCATCCACCCAATTTCATGATCTTCAGGATGGCTGTCTGAAGGTTGTGTTATTCACGGATGGTGCTGCAGGCCTGCGTGCTCCTTCCAGATCTTGCTGCACTTCTTCATTCTTGTCTTAAGACAAGGAATAGGCCTTTTTTGGCGATATATTTTGAATATGTTTACCAAATAAAAATTGTTTTTCTCTTCATCTCTTTCTTCAAATCAGGTGATTTAAAACTTGAAATGATAAAAATGAACTGCTTTTCAGGAAGGTAGGCGTTTGTTGCCCAGCTGGCTACAGTTATCGAGTGAAGAGGCAAACGACGGCCGCTCCAGTTGTGGTAAACGTCGACGAACAAAAGAAGGAACCGGAAGGAGAAGAAGCTGACTACACTTACCTCGGAGAACCTGACAGTAAGGAATCTCATTGAAGTCTATCAACCCGAGTGTAGGCATCTATTTCCATATAACTGGCAATTGTCTGAGTGAGCCTGTTGGGTCTAATTTATTTCCGTCCACGAGCCTGGAATTCGAATTGGAGTCCGTAGGGGAGAAAAGGGCGAGGCGGTGACCGCTGAGTGATCAACAGAGTGAGCCCACAAAACATAATTCAACTAGAATTACTTTACGAGACTAAAATGGAGCCTCTTTAGGTCTGACTGTATTCGCTGCCTCATTTTCCAACGTATTTACGAGAATCCTTCTTTATTCGACTTGGATATCTATCTAGTTGTGCACTAAGTCGCCTTAATTTTGAAATTCGATTTCTAAAAGGAAGGATTTGAATTTCAATTGAATAAATCTATATATCCTAGTATATCTACGGATAGATAGATAGATAAAACATGCTTTATTAGGCAACTAATTGATAACAACTCAGTTGACTACAAAGAGCCATGTTATAATCGTGGTCAGACATGACCGTCCGATGAGTTCGCCGAATACACATTTTAGTAATAAATTTAATATTTTATTCTATTTATTTCTTTATTTTATCGCAATTTATTATCAAAAATTCTATAACAATTTTGCCAAATAAATTAGTAAAATAATAAAAAAACAACAATTTATAATGAACATCCATAATGAAATTAACAAAACGAGTGAAAAATGACTAAAAACAGATGGTATCAGTTTTTTTTTCTCCTTATTTTATAAAAACCCATACTCCATCTGGGTCTTGTACCGCAAGTCCCATGCAACTGAACAGTACTTTATCAACATTGGGCTTCCAACTTTTATTGCATATATATATATTCTTCCCAACTTATATCAAATTTCCCCAAATACTTTTCCCTCACATTGCGCAATGCCCGACACTTGGCGATAAAATGGTAGGCATTTTCAACCTCACCACTGCTGCATAGATCACATATCTAATTTTCAGTCAAGTAAGGTCTACTTTTCAGTGCCAACAGGTCACCCTGATTTTGAAAATCCACTTCAAATGTTGAAAATGTTTAAAGCTTGTGAGGTGCACTGTATCTCTTTCTTGTCTTAAGGATACGTATTGGGAATGATTTTGGGAGGTTAAAGCCCTTTGCTCAAAATCGGCCATCTTTTTTTACCTATCTTATTTATGCTTTCATTTATGAGCGTTTTCCAGTCCAGCAGATTATCTACATTCATGAGTGGGATACCATGCATCTCCTAGTATATCTACGGATAAAGTTCTAAAAGTGAACTTTATGAAAGTAGATACTCACACTTTGTTATCCGGACGGAGGAGCAACTCTCAAGTCGCGATTCGATGGCACGCAAAAGTAATAATTCCTCCAAATTACTACTCAGACATATCATCCGCAATCCATGATAGTTACCGACCTTTTCAACTTTCTGGTGTGTTGCGGCAAAATGGCAAAATGCTGGCAAAATACGTAATTTCTTATTCCATCCTCCTATTTAATCTAACTTCCTTGATAATAATGAAATAGTCCCTAAATATTGTAAAAGTTTTCCAAAATCTGCTAAATATTACTTGCAAAAAATTGAAATATAGGAGAATCTCAACAAAAATTTATTTATTTATTTTGCATATTTGTAGTAAGGCAAACAGTGTTTGACCACTGACATCTTACGTTTTTGGGTCCTGCACCTTGAATTTAGAGGTTTTTCCCCACTGACGTCTGAAATGAACACATATTGGCTACCAGAATGACACAGTTTACCATTCCTTTTACTCTCCAAAGAATAATATATGTTCTTTTTTTTAAGCCAAAATAATTCGTTTTTGTTGATATTTTTTTTCATGCTCAAAGCACTGTGTTGTGCGCTTGGAACGAACAGTTGACCAATCTATCTGTCAGAAGCATTCAGCAGAATGGAAGATAATCCGTAAACTGTGTTGGTTTTGAGGGCTAAAGGACTGATATGCAGAGCTCCTCTCTATGGGAGGGTTTGGTTGGTGTGACTCTTGACAAATGATGGCCATTTCCGCCCTAGATGGTGTTTTCCGCTTTTCAGACAGCTACGAATATCCTTCTGACCTCTTTTCCACGGCATCGAATCGGTGGGAGGAACACCTGATTCCAGAGTCGAGCATTTTTTTCGTGTTTGTGTTGTCTAAGAAAACGGGGTTGTGAACGAAACACAATCTGAATATTTGATGATTTTTTTCAACTTTTTCAGATCATAGTAGGAAATTACTTTTACATTTCGATGAGAAGTTGTGAAGAGAAATGCCTAATTTTTCTGATGTACTTAGGTAAGGCAGCAAACAAGAACCTGAGAGTTGATTAACTGATTGATTTATTTAAAATAGAAAAATTCTCCAGGGTTCCTAAAGAGATGCATTCTCCTATCAACAAGACCGGTATACAAAATACACAAAAAATTAAGTAAAAAACTGTTAATCTCCTCCCCCTTATATATATAAGCCTAATACCCTTTTAGATGATGTCTGCCACTCCTTCTTCACATGCCCACAATGGGAGGATATGAGGAGGAGTGCAGAAGAGGTCATAGGAACGTTGCGTCCCCAGACAATCATACATGAGAATGATTAAGAACAAGTCGAGCTGGGATGTAATAGCAGTAATAATTACTGCTATTACATCCCAGCTCGACAATTATTGTCACAGCAGCCCTCAGAATTGATGGAGAGCAAAAGTAGGAGCAGCCTTTTGGCACAAAAAAAAGGGCTCACCCTGAAGTAATACTGTGTAAGTGGTTCCGGGGTGAGTCCTTAGGAGAGGGAGTGGGGTTTTAGTCTGTAGGCCCAAGCTGAGGAGTCCAACACTGTTGGGGTGAACTTCCCCTTCGCTCTTAAAAAGTCTTTCCCCACTCCCGTAAAAAAAAGGTAATGTCATGTTTTTAAGAACATCAATTAGTAGAATTTGGTGAAAAATATAGAATTTGATTTCTGAGGGTTAAGGGTTGGATTTACGATAAATCAGAATCGCGAGTGTGAATCACCGAAGAGGTCTAATCTCAGTTGAAATTTTAGCTAGCTTATTATCTTCGAGTTGTATTTCTTTATTTTTTTTCGAACCACTACTCTCGTAGTTTTGGAGCTTTAGATACAACGTAATTTCTTCTTAAATTTTCCAGGCTGCGGGTTCAGCAGCAAGCAGCTCGCTCGGGTCCAGCAGCCTCAGGCCGCAGGAATGAGAGACTACCCCTGGATAGCAGCGCTTCTCACGATCGAATACTTCCACTACTGCGGTGCCGCCATCATCTCTCCGCGCTACGTCCTCACGGCCGCTCACTGCGTCCCTCCGTAAGATTACAACGATACAACGATAACCTCCTTTCGTAAATTAACAAATTATACGGCTCTACGGGCTACAGTTTTGTGGGGTTTAAGAGATCCTGGCTTCTACCATTTCCGTTCTTTGTCCTTTTTATCACGAAGTCGATCCTAACGATCGATATTTCATTTCCCCATTGAGAATGGATAAGCTCAAAGAATTTGGTGGGAAAACTGCCTCTAATTGATGGAAAAACGGCAAGAAATATCCATTATTTAGGTACTTGATTATCCTAATTAAGCGAAAAATTGGTTCCACAGAGCTCTGGGTGGTGTCAAAAATTCTTAAATATTGTTGATGGGGAAAGTACCCGCAATTTTATGAATTTACATTAGAAAAAGAGTAGCACAATGGTACACGAATTTTTTGTTGGAAGAAAGGATTGTGACTCACGTGTTCATAAAAGTGTCAATAACTGGTACATTAGCGTACTGTCGTCATTTTGACAGCCCTGACAGAACGAAAACTACAATAGTTCGCATAAATGTGAAAATTGGTACCTACGATGGCCAGCTGTCGCCATTTTGTCTGCCTTGCAAAAACAAAAAATACACCAAAATTCATAAAAGTGTCAATAACTGGTACTTTAGCGTACACTGTCGTCATTTTGACAGCCCTGACAGAACGAAAACTACAATAGTTCGCATAAATGTGAAAATTGGTACCAACGTTGGCCAGCTGTCGCCATTTTGTCTGCCTTGCAAAAACAAAAAAATACACCAAAATTCATAAAAGTGTCAATAACTGGTACTTTAGCGTACTGTCGTCATTTTGACTGCCCTGACAGAACGAAAACTACAATAGTTCGCATAAATGTGAAAATTGGTACCTACGTTGGCCAGCTGTCGCCATTTTGTCTGCCTTGCAGAAACAGTAAAATACACCAAAATTCATGAAAGTGTCAATAACTGGTACTTTAGCGTACTTTCGTCATTTTGACAGCCTTGACAGAACGAAAACTACAATAGTTCGCATAAATGTGAAAATTGGTACTTACGTTGGCCAGCTGTCGCCATTTTGTCTGCCTTGCAAAAACAAAAAAATACACCAAAATTCATAAAAGTGTCAATAACTGGTACTTTAGCGTACTGTCGTCATTTTGACTGCCCTGACAGAACGAAAACTACAATAGTTCGCATAAATGTGAAAATTGGTACTTACGTTGGCCAGCTGTCGCCATTTTGTCTGCCTTGCAAAAACAAAAAAATACACCAAAATTCATAAAAGTGTCAATAACTGGTACTTTAGCGTACTGTCGTCATTTTGACTGCCCTGACAGAACGAAAACTACAATAGTTCGCATAAATGTGAAAATTGGTACCTACGTTGGCCAGCTGTCGCCATTTTGTCTGCCTTGCAAAAACAAAAAAATACACCAAAATTCATAAAAGTGTCAATAACTGGTACTTTAGCTTACTTTCGCCATTTTGTCTGCCTTGCAAAAACAAAAAAATACACCAAAATTCATAAAAGTGTCAATAACTGGTACTTTAGCGTACTGTCGTCATTTTGACAGCCCTGAAAGAACGAAAACTACAATAGTTCGCATAAATGTGAAAATTGGTACCTACGTTGGCCAGCTGTCGCCATTTTGTCTGCCTTGCAAAAACAAAAAAATACACCAAAATTCATAAAAGTGTCAAAAACTGGTACATCATTCAATAAGGTTTACTTCACCACACTCTGTTAAAAATTTTGCTCCTGGTAGTAGCATAGAATTAAATTTAGTATTAAATTTTTGGTAATAGCAAAGAAAGTATCCTAGTTGAATGTCATTCAACTCCATCTTGATACATTCAATTAATATGAATTTTGAAATAATAAATACGTGAATTATTAGTAATGTCACAAAGTGCCCAGTTACAATTATATTATTAATTAAATGTTTGCTGTTTCAGGGGTACCCTAGCCGAAAAAATTATAGTACGAGTTGGAGAGTACGATTTCCGATCTGCCACCGATTCTCAAGCTGCTGACTTTAAGGTGAATTGTAATTGCATGAAACATTTTTCATCTCAGTTAAAGTGGGTAAAGTTCCTCGATGAAAGTTTTTAAGGAAGACCAAGTTTTCGGGTTGACACAGTTTTGAGTAGCTTAAAACTCGTACTTTCTTAGTTCTTAGCGATTCGACTTGATTGAAAATTCCAACATAGCTCGACATCACTAATTGTACAAAAAATTGAGAAAAAAATGCCACCTATACTACCTCGGATTTCAGTTTTGAAGGCATGAAGGTTGTTCAAGGTTACGAGGAGAGCTCCAAAACCAGAATTGACCGTGGGACCAAACCACCGTGCACATTAGTTTACCTTGGAAGCTTAAACTTAAATTGTAAAATTGAAAAAAATGATAATAATTTATCAAAATAATAATATTGATAATGTTGTGTTCTGCGTGTTGTCGAGTGAGGGCGATGGTCCTCTTGATGCGCTGAATAATTATTGTTCCTAGCCTGAATCCTACTCAACGGAGAGATTGATTCCTAAAGCCTAGGGCTTTAGGCCTCCATCCGCGGCGCCTTGCGGCCGACCGTCCAGATAAGTGCTTTTGAAAATCAAGGCCTTAAAGTTTACAGTCGCCTCTGCGCATGCGCGTACGTAAAATCCTTGTAACAGCCATAACACTTACATTTTTGGTTTATTATTTTCAATAATGAACCTTTGGAATCGACCAAGAAAAAAAAAATTTTAACACCCCCTCAAAATTTGATGGTTTACGTTTCAAGGTACGTAGAATCCAAAAATCGAATAAAAATTTGGCCGTCCGTCCGCCGTACGCCGTACGCCGTACGCGGCACTTTTGCCACTTAGCATTGACCGATTTTGATGAAATTTGGTATGTAGGCTCCATTTGGGGTCTAGTTGTGCCCCGAAGCTTTTGGTTGATGTAGGTCACTCCTAAGGGTTCCAAAATCAATTTTGAAATTTTGAAAACGCCCTAACTCAAAAAATTTCGATATAAAGGTATTGTTTTTCCTTCAATTTAAGATTCTATAGAATTTTTAGAATTTTTTGAGACCACGCGGAGCTCTGTAGGACAAACCGTTCGCTCACTACGAAAATTTAAATGTTTATATTGAAATATATATATACATATAAATCAAAACACGAGTGTGAATCGCAAAAGAGGCCTAATCTCCGTTCAAATTAGAGCAGACCGAAATGCAATCGATGGTTGGTGATGTTGATTTTTTTTTTTTTTTTTGATTTTTTTTGATTTTTTTTTTTTTTTTTTTTGATTTTTTTTTTTTCTTTTTCTTTTCATATTGGATGGTTGGTGATTTTGTAGACGAGTGATCTATATAGAAAATAATAAACCATTGTGTAATAATTTGCAGCGTTTTTTTATTCAAATTTGATGAAATTTTCTAGGATTGTCCAGATTAGCGAGTAGATGGTTCCCTATGAGGGTAGTGAAAGGTACTTAGAGATTGGTGTTTTGAGATTAACTACTATGCATCGGATCTTCTATATAATCGGGTTATGGATACGAGGAAGCTATGTGCCACTCCCACTTGGCAGACGTTTTTTACTTAATTATGTAATAAAATTATGTAGGGAACCTATCTAGCCGATTTCTTCACCTTCTTAGTAGTAGCCGCTCACCAACCGGTTATTTTTGGTCTCAGGTGGAGAAGATATTGGCCCACGAAGACTACGATACGGGCACGTACGAAAACGACATTGCTCTGCTGAGACTTGCAGAGCAGGTCACTTACGGAGTCTACGTACAACCCGTGTGCCTCCCGACTAGGGCGCAGGACTTGGCAGAGAACTTCACCAACACAAACACCGTAGTAGCCGGTAAGTAGCAATACTAAATCCGAGTAAGGTTACTAATATTGTGATACCTGCTGACCTACAGCTCATCCCAGAACTGATCTGAGAAGTGATTGAGAGGAAGTCAAATCAGTCACCTAAGGATTTCTCGTGATTGATCAAACTGTTATTCCTAAGTAGAATACAAAAATCGAGAGTATGAATCACCAAAGGGGTCTAACCTCCATTGAAACAAGTTTATTGTGAAATTTCTCCCTTAGAGGGAAAAACAGCAGATCACGGATATGAATTGTGAATAAATGTGAATGAATATTGTTCCTATGAATAAAAAGCTTTTTTTTTCTAAAAAAAAATGTTCTCAGAAATTTCCATGCCAAATTTGTAAGTAGAAACTTTTTCTGACTAACCATTAGGCCGATGTAATCCAAATTTTCTCACGTTCCCCTCCAATAAATGAACTTACATTACTTTCAAGGGTTTTGAGTAAATTTAATACGGTTTATCCATTAAAGTACCGTACTAACTACTAGGGCAGTTTTGAAAATTTCGACCCTTCCTTTCCATTTGGTTGTGTTATGTCAGCGTGTTGTCGAGTGAAGGCGATGGCTTGATGGTTTTTATTGGTCCCTACTCAACAAGGATGGAGATGCACTTTCTGCCCGGCGCGTTTCCGCCTACCGTTTGCAGGAGTGCATGAAGGTTTTGCTCAGCCGCGTTCCTCAGCGCGATAGCTGTAGACTGGAGGGAGGCGGTACATTTATCTAATGGCTAGTTGGGGAAGACAACACCTAGGTAAGATGGGAGCGGAGGCTGGCGCGATGAGCTACCTATACCTCCGAGGAACTTGGGCTTCCAAGATGTGACGAAGGAGAGCGAGAAATAATCAAGTCGAATTGTTGTAGACGAATGCCCTGAGTCCTCTTTTTATAATACTTTAACAAGGTAAAGGGAAATTGGAGGAGGGTGACGTCAGATGACGTGTTTTACCCCTGTACCTCACTCTACCTACCTGGCGCAATGAGTTACTCAGGGGTTCCCCTCGTGTCCTATATTGGAGATCTAACATATACGAGTAAATTAGTCATTACAGGTTGGTGGTTGGGGTTAAAATTTTCAAAAATGCCCTAGTAGGTACCTACCTATGGTTGGTAGGGAGGGATCTATACAGAAGGGTGATCTACAGGGTGTCCCATATGTTATCCACCAAACTTTGGGAGTCAATTCTACAACTAGTTTGCAACAAAAAATGTCTCCTAGCAATTT
>CM019173.2:35386701-35475831 GCA_009739505.2 Apolygus lucorum
TCATCACTAGTGCCTAAGGTTATCACTAGGTTTGGGGAACAAACCAACTCTTTGGGGCGTGGAACTATGTTGTAATCCATAAGTAACAGTAGGTTTGTTGATATCGATCGAAGGATCGATAGACCCTTGACAATATCCCCGTAGAGCCCGATAATAATTCGGGATTACGACGAACCAGAACGTAGTATTCAAGATCCTACGGAGAATCCCTTCGGCTCTCAATTAATTTTCCACTCGGGATCTGTCGATTAAATGGGTTTTCGTCGTCCCTTTAGTGCTTCTTCGACAGACAATTTCCTTGTTCCGGGATTCACCGAGTATCGATCGGTCATCAGCGTTACGGGATGAGTCGACGGAAACATCGGAGATCTTATTTCCTGTCTACTTACATGTAAAGGAACCTATTTAGAAACTCAGAGAAATAAAGGTACCGCAAAAAGTCCAAGTGTGCTCGTACGAGAAGGTAAACGTCCTTTTGCCACATTGCAGAAGATTTCAGTCATGAATGTAGTCCCAACAAACATTAAGAAAAATCACCAAATCTAGAAAAACCCGCACAATCCCTGAACATTTCATAGAAATCGAACAATAACTTCGTATAGTTACAAGGAATGCATGACAGACGGACAGACAGACAGACACACAGACACAGAACCAAAATTGTTCAGAAAGGTCAAAATCGCAAAACGCGAGTGAAAATTTTGATTTTAGAGAACTTTTTCTTTCGTCCTTGAAAAGTGAAAACAAAGCTTCGGCTACCTTGGTAGACTTGGAAGCAAAATTATATCAACTTGGGATGGAACGGCTAAATCGAGATTTGTCACAGGTCGGAGCCCAAAGTCATACTGACAGACTACGACATCATGAAACTTGAAAGAAAAGGCTTCCACGTGGACAAACCTCTGTCGTCGGGCAGCTGCGGTCCAAATCTTTCATGATGACGTACAACTTCCAGAGAAGAAGCGGACAACAGCACGTACAAGAGTGGCCGTCAAGGTCCGTCGACAGGAACGTCCGTGGAAGACATTTCATCAAGAAATTTTTGCCGAGGGAAATCGAGATTTTGTCGGAAATCGACCACCCCTACGTCGTCACTGTGTACGCCATGATGGAAATGAACGAGAAGGCGTATTTCTTCATGAGGTATTATTATGTTCGTTTATTTGATGGAGTTCTGAAGGAGGCTAGTTAATAGAGCGAAACGTTGTCCCAGACCTGAAGTGGTCCAACATACCAACCTACCTCATATTTTCCTTAATTACATAATAATTCATGATTTTCACTTTCAATGAATCCAACATTAAGGGCGGAATTCATAGTCATTACTTATGTCTGAGTGCACTTTCAATTGCATCGATAAGGGTTGGCGGGCACTCATTTGTATTCATAGACAAGATTTGAGGGGCGCCCTGAGGGAGCACTCAGTGCGAATTCATAAGGGGCGCACTCACAGGTATTCATAAACCAAAACTCAGCGTTGATTTGAGGCCCCACCCTCGACTCAATGTGGTGCAAAACCTGAGTTCTGGCCGGAGGTACCTTAAGTGCCCCTCAGCCACAGTTATTATCAGATTTTCTTACGGAAAATAGTGTACAGCAGTCAACTACCTATCTATTTTTGTTGTCTACAAAAATAAGGCGATTAGACAAGTTTTTCCGTCAAAAATATCCAATGAATATCATCGCAAACTTGAATTTCCTTGTAACAGTCTTTTCAATATTTTCTCCCCGAACTCGGTGAAATCTTCCGAGATTGCGAGTTTCTTTCTTGAAGTTGTCAAACATTCTCGCCTTCATTCTCAATACTCATTCTTGTTTTATGATCTAGTAAAATGATTAAGTAGAAAATACTTGTAGAAAATTATATGGGTTGGTAATAAAGTACAAGTTGAATAAAAAACATCCATACAGGTACGAGTTTATTTCGGGCTTTATATTGTTTCACACAGGTGAATAAATAAGTAGGTAGGTAGGCGAAGGTTTTGAAGGGTTCCAAACGTCATAAATATTCGTACATTTGCTTGTGGATAAACCTTCTTCATTCGGCCGGGAGAAGTTAATTTGTCTGAAACAATCAATGGGTTGATTTGGTTAAATGATGCCTAAGAACACTCATGAAAAGGATACCAAAATGTCTTTTTGTGGTTCTTTCGTATCGTACCTACATATAGATACATACTTTTACTGTTAATTTAAAGAAATTATAATTTCTTACCTTCTTCAGAGTCCGATGGCAGCAAATTCATTCCAACTGATGAAATTGCGGAGGTAGAAATCAAGTTACAAACCTCCGACAAAATGTCAGCACCCTCATATAATTGAACAGACTTCAATTTGATTGATTCACCACTGCTAATAACTCAAAATTAATGGTTACTTGTAAGAAATCGGACAAAATAGAAAAATTAGCATGCACATCCACAATAACGAAAATGCAATAAGAAGCTTTTCATTACTGTTATAACCACAAAGAACCGGGGACAAGGTTATAACTCACGATCAGTGCAAAATACGAGAGGGAAATTTCCCAGTGCTTTTTACCCAAAATATCCTTGAAACAGGGAAATATCCCCACCAAGGCTGCCAACTTAAGGTGAAAATGAGTTGAGTAGCCCCTGAGCGTCTCCTCAGGCTCAGTGTGCACTCAGGCGACCACAACACTTAAGTGGGCCGTCTCAATCAACTATGAATACGGACTGTTGAGTCGAGGCCAACCCTCAACTCAGATAATTGAGGGCTCGCTCACATTCAAGCCTATTCTATGAATTCCGCCCTAAGTGGTTGGCTTTGATCAACCATTTCAATCCCGCATAAAATCACGGTATCTCCTCAGATCTTGGTTCGAAGGAGGCAGAACTGCTGATGAAATTCTAATTTATCTACCACTGGCAATCATTATATTCTTTTTCCATCACTGTTCACAGATACGCAGAAAACGGTGATCTCCTGGAGTACATCACAAAGCACGGGGCTCTGCCTGAGAACCACGGTCGCCTATGGATGCGCCAACTGCTCATGGCTGTCGATTATTTGGACAAAACCGGCATCGCTCACAGAGACATCAAATGCGAAAACATCCTCGTCACAGCCAATCTCAACATACAATTGGCAGATTTTGGATTCGCTAGGTCCGTATATCGTGGAAGCTTCAGTAAAAAAGTTTGAATTCGAATTTTCTTGATCTGCTAGCTTGTTGAAAATCTATCTATTATTGAAGCAATACTGTAGGGTTCAGGAGAGAAATCGGTGATCTCGCCAGTTTCTACTACCTAAAAACTTGAGAAATCAACATTTTCAAGCAAAATCCGGATATTAAAGTTCTGCAAACTATTTTTTTGCTAATTTTTTGAATGAGTTTCTGAACAAGTTGTTATTGTATTCAAATTTTGAACTTCATGTAGATAAGTTAGTTAAGTTACTTTAGTTATTTGCACCATTTTGTTGAAAAAAGTTCAATCATGCAATTTTCCATTCGTCATACTCTGCAAAACTACAATGTGTTGTTTTCAATTATTCCAGAATATTCGATAAAGACGCGGTTAATGTTTTGAATTCATTTTAATTTTACAGAAAATATGTCAATGACGAAGGAAAAGAACTAATGTGTGAAACATACTGTGGTTCTCTCTCCTACGCAGCGCCGGAAATTCTCGAAGGTCGACCGTTCTGCCCTAAAAAAGTCGATATTTGGTCAACGGGAATTGTTATGTTCATCATGTTCAACCTGGAAAAACCTTTCAAGAGGAAAGCACCTCACCAGTTGCTGTTGGCTCAACAATCAAAAGCTTACAAGTAAGTTGCATCCAAATTTGATGAAATTATCTATTGGGTTTGGAGTAAATTTTGGATCCCTCAGGAGCTGAAGCTACGAGACACACCAGGGAAACTTATACTCAATTTCCAAAAATGTAATTCCAACAGATGGTCTCAAGTTGGAATCACCAAAACGTCGGACGATTGCAAGAAAATGGTGGACGCGATGCTCGAGCCTGACGTAATGAGGAGGCCACGAGCGGCGACTCTTCTGCAGAAAACCTGGATGACGGCGGATCCTGACGTCATCAAATACACTCCAGAACTTAGAGAGAAGTAGGGTAGATGGAGAAAAGGCGTGCAACGGGTATGTGCTTCAAAATCAAGTAATGAGTTCCACTAGATAGATTTATGAAAAATCTCCTAGAAACATGGTAGTACCTATACTGTAGTATTTTGGACCCGTCGTATCATAAAGATGATCTTAAAGATACGTTTCCAAGTTGCAGGAACTAAAATCTACAAAAAACTCTCTGATTACCTACATTAGGAATCCAAAACCATTCAGGTCCGAACTCCAACAGAAGCGTGAGCTTCAAACTCTCCTAACAACCCTCAAAAACCACATAGCTCTCACACACTTTTTCGAAGGTAGGGTCATACCCCAACACTATGAAAAAGTCCTGAAGACCTGTTTTCTCTTCCACCTCAGTAAACAAGGATCACAGGGTCGGTGATCGAGATTTGCTAAAATTAAACAACTCGACACTGGAAGTGATCGGGAGAAAATCGGATCAGTTGGGTAAGCTTTATAGGTAATGTTGACTTTTCTCGTGTTTTAATTCCCAAGCATTAACAGTTACTCCCTAAGAGGGGAAGACGGGGTTTGCGAGCGATGAAGCTGTCGATCCCGTTTTTCATTGAAGAGCTCTGAAATTGAGTATTTAAATCTAGGTAACCACTATGTGACTGGGAGGACGTCAAATCAGTTATGTGAGCGGTAAAGCTAACTTCAATCAATCCAGAACCGGATAATTAGATGCTGAATAAAAGGACGGGAAGGAACTATAGCCAGCTCCACGAGCATCTTGGGGACGACTGGAAGAGATTGAGAGCGATTTCTATTAATCTTAGAACACTGAATTTCAGTCTTCTTATCGGACCAGAATGACAAAGATTCCTACTAATTCACAACTCACCCACAAAGCGTGGTAAAATCAATTTTAAATGAAATTGGTAACCACAGTAGTTCTATTAAAGTCCCTTCAAAGACTCACGAGAAGTACCTACATTATTCCCTGTGACAACGCCAACCGTCAACTAGACTACAACAAACCGTGTTATCGCCGTAATTTGATATTCATTCGTAGAATAATTCATGGAAACTTGAAATCAACATTAAAGTTGAACTCAAGATCGATATTGAACGTCTGTCACATTGAACAATGAAGTTAAGGCAAACAGACCCGCTCCTATTACAACATTTACTTGTTATTTCCTTAAAGTAAGCCCTCGTTCACCACGGCATTTGTCAATATTAGTAGATATTATGTATTTCATTGATTAGAATGGTACTCGTATAATCCTGAAGAGCTATGCCATATCCACTCCACCCTAAATTTCTAATAAAACCAAATAATTGAAGTTAAAAATACATCAGTTTTTAAGGTTTGAAAATCAGTTTGTTAATTTTATTTGTTTACATTTTACAGCTCTAGAAGGTTAAGGAGTCAGAAAAGCTCGCTCATTGAACTGCCAATTCAAATTATATGGATGCTGGACATGACGAAAGAGCTTCTACAGTCCGTCAGCAATGCAAATAAATCTGTAAAATGACTTGTTTGTGATTTTCATTTGGTGGATGTTACGCATGTTCCTGGCAGTAAGGAATAGAACAAAATGTCTAAGAATTTCTTGCTTCATTTTCAACAATCAACAAGTAAACTGGTTTATGTAGAATTTTTGTTTAGAACTCCAGTAGCCAGTCATATTTGAACTTACCCACCGGGAGTTTTTTATGACAAAGCGTGGATGTCCTGAATAGCAGCAGAGAAGCATGTGGATACCAGGTTTGACTTGATGTATTGAGAATATGGAGGTGCTACGGCTTTAGACATAATGCCACAATTGAACACTAGTAATCAGCTAAACGAGGGCAAACGACGAAGTAACTTCTCGATGGCCAACGTGGGCGGGTTTCAGAGATTTTATTACCAGGAAAAGAGGGAATTCAGTCATAAAGGTGAGGCAGCCACTATCGGATTTAGGCCCTTCCATTCGAGAGTTACCGTTGCGCCTGCTGGCCATCCCACTATGTGTTTACGAGAAGCCCTTTTTTTGACGACGTACTTCACAACGGGGGTTTTCGGATCACAAAGCGAAGGGTTTTGATTGAAATGGAACGAGACGGAGACAGGTGGATGAAAGGGAAGGGGCGTGGTTGGGAGAAGGGAAGGGTGGAAGCTGAAGAAGGGAAAGTGAGGGGATTTGAGCTTTTCTTGGAGAAAAGTAATGAACTCGGCCGACACGAAAGGGGAAATAAGATTACAGACCCTCTAGGTCTGGCGGAGACCGTTCTTCGCTGTCGCCCCAAGCAATGAATTTTCGTGGCGAGTTTTCTTTTTCCGTACAGAAGTTCAGTCGAAGGGCCGAATTCTTGTAAGCTCAGTCTATCAGGGAACGCTGGAAGTGATCACGAGGAAGTTACGTCAGGGGTGAGAGCGATTGTGCTAACCCATTTCCTGACGTAAATCAAAGAGCGTACAATCATACCGACTAGGTAATTGTAAAAAATCAAACATACCTTCTAACCATTTTGACAACGAAATTTGCTCGAATACGGTACCATAAACCAGCTGGTTGGGGAATCACAAAAACACTCAATAAGCGGAAGTGGCGTGAGCGAGTTATTTGAGCCGATTCCACCAAATGCCATCATACAGTAGGCAGCTCCAGAACTTCTCATCAATTCAAGAGTATATCCAATCCAAAATACCAACGATTTTTTGGACTTTGTCTGGTCCAAATCAAAACCCTAGAGCATCGATATTTTCTTACAGTTATGAAACTGATTCTGAGAGCAAGACCATTGCATACCTATGCACTCACAGCCATGATAACACAACGTAGAACCTCAATTTAATCATCAATAAGTCCACTTATTTCACCACTAGGTTATAATGGGCTACGCGCCCATCCCTGTCGCACTCCCTGGCAAATCTGGATGGACTCCTTCAGAACATCCTTACCGCAAAAAGAAGCGTGTCCTCCATGACGGTACGATGACAATCAACCTCGCCCTTTACGGACTCCGATCCATTGTAGTAAAATAACCAGAAAAGTCTCTCGAATTGTCAAATGGAGACTCAGTGTACAGATTCGTTCCAGTTCGCAGGTCGACAAACTTCCACCGCCAACTTCGTAGGCTGGATTGGCCAGTCGGAAACCCCGATAGCTGGAACCGGCTGTTAACCTCCTAAAAATACTTGACACGAAGTCCCCACGGCAGAAAACCACAGGTGTTACTCATATACGCCTCATTAGTTGGTCGATGTTCCTATTTTTCACCCCCGTCCACACTCCCGAGAGCCCACTTGAGCACTTTCGCCATAAATAGTGTCGAACCGAGGCTGCGAAAAAGCTAATAAAGATCGGACGAAACTACGAAAGGAAGTTCGTATTAGGATTAATGTATAGAAGGGATCGTGCTCAGATTTACCGAGCGTTTCGAGACAGGTGTTGGGAGTACGGAAATCGGTATCTATGTCTAGGTCATACAGGCCAGCCAGTTTTACTCATGCCAATAATGGGGAATATCCCTTACATTTTCTAATTTTTTTTTTCTAAAGAGGGTTTACTGATAAGGAAGACAACCATAGTGTGCTGCTCGAAAAAGCATCAAAAAAGTAGAGAATTTAACCCTTAATAACCTGAAGTATCTTTTGTGATGTCCAATTTTTACCTGATACAGTTTATCGACTTTTAACCCAAAACTGATAGCCATTGGCTATTTTGATACTCAAAGAAGAAACAAAATAATTCTCGAGTTGTCAGAATGAAATAGGGCCTTTGGATTACCTTCTACCCTCATTAATTTCTATTTTGTAAGGTATTAGTTGGATTTCCTCGTCATAGATGGCGCCACTGTCTAAGGCAGCACAAATCTCTCTATGAAGTGAACCTTTCCCACCTTATTCCTTAGTTATTTTCTTTATAAGAAATAACTGACACCAACATCCCACCAAGGATCTTTCCAAGTTACCTTCTACTTCAACAAAATTGTGTTTATAGACAGGTAGCGCTAGTCTGGCCCTAGGAAAGATCATTCTTCAGCTGATACTATAATAGGGCCTTTGGATTACCTTCTACCCTCATTAATTTCTATTTTGTAAGGTATTAGTTGGATTTCCTCGTCATAGATGGCGCCACTGTCTAAGACAGCACAAATCTCTCTATGAAGTGAACCTTTCCCACCTTATTCCTTAGTTATTTTCTTTATAAGAAATAACTGACACCAACATCCCACCAAGGCCCTTTCCAAGTTTCCTTCTACTTCAACAAAATTGTGTTTATAGACAGGTAGCACTAGTGTGGCCCTAGGAAAGATCATTGTTGAGCTGATACTGTAATAGGGCCTTCAAGGAACCTTCTGCATAAATATTATATAGATTTATCAAAATACATCTATCATTAATTTTCAAAAGTCCGAAAAAAAACGTTTTTTGAACAAGTGGGAAATTAAGGGTTAAGGCAGATGGAAATTTTAAATGTAGCCATGTTGCGACATATTAAGCTGCCTAATCGATCTGATTCCATTCATGGAATAACTATTAGGAACAGTCACTTCATAGGGGGATCTGTGCCACTTACTACAGGAGAACAGCGGTGTGGCTACGGTCGTTGGAGCGTCATTGTTTGGCGGTGGACATTGAATCGACCTCTGCGGGGATCGTGGGTTCAAAGCTCATCGCCGATAGCGTGCGTTTTTCGGCGGCCGGGGCTCTCATCGCCCTCCGGTAAGTCATGAGCGAAATAATCAGAACAAATTCCGATCTTCCTTTTGGAAGACAGCTGATGACGTCCGCGACGCCAGGAATGGCAGTCAGACGAAAATCCAACCTGAAATGGTTGTTTACTTTACTTTTTACTATTACTACAGTAGGCTACCTCTGGAAGCGTAAATGAAACTATTAGCTTACGTGGTCGAAAACAGGAGTGCGCGAACTGGGTGAGGAAAAAACGCAGCCGCGAAAGTGACCAAAAGAACCAATTTCACTCATTCTTTTTTACAATAAGATTTTCCCTATTAGTTTATGAAGCATTATTAGTCATCATCTCTTATTTAGTTTCTATATTAGTTAGTTTCGTTATGTGGGTCACATTATTTTAGTTTCGTGTGGTCACAAGGGCGCTACAACTCTGCTCGCTGTCTTTATTTGATACTATTTTCTGAGATACTTCTTTCATGTTTCGCCAGAGCATAGCAGTGTGAATTCGGTCAGTTTTGGCGTAGTTTTGCGGGAGGAAACGCTGAGGTGGTGACGTCCTCATCTCAATTTTCGCGGTATTTTTTGACAAAGGCTTTACTTTTTAAGGCATTTTCTTCTACGGTTTTTTTTTCGCCAGGGTATTTCTGGTGTTAAACGTTATTCTTGGGCCCTATTATAGGATTTGACTTGAAATTCCAGAATCTAAAATTGAGGCGAAGTCCCCGTTGTGGCGTTTCACTCTGGTATAGAAAATAAAGATTAAAGTAAAAACCATTTCAGGCTGGAATAGAATTTGTACAGCTATTTTCGACCTCACCTACTTTTTGCCTTACCGCCTTGAGTGAAAGATCTACATCGACCTGACCCGAGAAGAATACTGTTGAGACGTATGATCCCGCTCCCACATGCGGTCACCCAAAATAAGAATATGGATGAACATAAACAAAGGCAACTTGCTCCGGGGTCGAGGGTGAGGTCGGACTCTACAAACCTTTCTCGGACAAACCCGGTAAACAGAACAGTTGATGGGAGTCTTTGTTCGATGTCTCTGTTTTTGTAACACAATAGATTCGGCTCCAAACTTTCCGTCTGAGGAATGAAATTCATAATCTAAGTTTTCATCCAGTAGTATACCTCCATCTCATAAGCACAATGGCAACGGTGGGATTTGGTGTATATGGTGATTGTTTGATTGAGGGAAACTCTCGCAAGGACCGATAATTTATTGATAGGTAGTAATATTGTGGCTATCAAACACCTGGACGAAAAGGCAACCTCCTTAGCGTTTGGCTCTTGGGATGGGTTTGCTTACGTCGATTTTTGAGCCCGCAATTGGACGCTGGCTTTTGGTAACTACAAAGAACAGTCGTAACGCCCTATAGGTTTTCTTACGCTAAGGTACGTACCTTCCTATGATGAAGTACCTTATTACAATCTTCAGGATGCGGTACAGACCTTCAATTTGAAAAAAACATTCTAGAAATCTAAAATCAATGCTCAAATCAAAGCATAGGCTATGGAAGACGTAAGTCACTGTCTTTCGGTCACCACTACCTGACCTGGATTTATGACCGAGGAAGTTTGAGTGGTGAAAGACGGATGACCACAGGTTCCCTTCCCCGTTCTGTTTAGATTAAAACATCCATCAACTTCCCACAAGCTCTGACACTGATTAGCCGGACGAGATTTTATTAAGTCCCTCCCCCTCTCCATAACTTTCCTCACCATACTCACGAACCATCACTTTCATAAGAGCAACTTTCATGGCACTAACTTATTAAAAGTTGTCCTCAGAGACCTCATCTTTTTCATCAGGGTGAGCTCCGAACATTGGAATTCATAGTGAAGTTGAACCATCCTTGCAACTTGCGATGACAAATTATAATAAGTAATTGCCAAGTTTGTGTACTTCATTTTGACATTTTCATGTCTTTCATATGGCACATAAAAAAAAAATCGTCACGAAATTTGATGCGACGAAATTTGTTGCAACGAAATTTGCTAACGAAATTTGTCCCAAGTCGCCACAATGATGATTATGACCATCAGAAGTGAAGTTGTTAGGTAGGTAGGTACTTTACAGTTTGATATTACCAGATCAGCTGAGTCGAAAATTGAGCTCCCAGATCAGCTGAGTCGAAAATCGAGCTCCCAGATCAGCTGAGTCGAAAATTGAGCTCCCAGATCAGCTGAGTCGAAAATCGAGCTCCCAGATCAGCTGAGTCGAAAATCGAGCTCCCAGATCAGCTGAGTCGAAAATCGATCTCCCAGATCAGCTGAGTCGAAAATCGAGCTCCCAGATCAGCTGAGTCGAAAATCGAGCTCCCAGATCAGCATGAAAATGTTTCAATGTGTTGCAGACTCGTATGCAAGCGTTCAGTTTTTTTTTCGCGTTTTCGACTTTACGTCATTAAAATTGCCATAATTCCTGTTATTTACCAAATAAATTCAAATTTAAGAATATCGTTGGGAAGAGCGTTAAATTTCCAAGCTGCTTATTGTAAAACCAAAATCAAGTCAAAAAGCGAACTTCAATTTTTGCTTCCTCACTACAAAAGATAGGGAAGCTTTCAATTCGTGCAGAAGACCAAAATCATATGGGTCCTCCAAAATCAACATTAATTTGTACTCGCATTTTGAGTTTCAGAGGCAGAAAAATTAATTTGCTCAAATCGTACGAAAATATAGTTTTCATGAAATTGTCTGGACATGTTATATCAGCCCTACGACAATATTATGAGTTTCATTGCTGTTGGACTAATGGTAGCCCGAATTCGGATCATTTTCATCATGTATATGGTTTTCCTAAAAAATACGGTTTTGCTTGAGACAAAACGCAAAAGAAAAGATGATTTTTTAAAAATTATTGCAGCACGAATAGAAAGCTTTCTTACCTATTTTTGAGGAAGCAATGATACTAGGAATACAAGGACTATATTCTTGTCGAGAACAATTCATCGTAACACGGCGAATAGGAACTCTAACAGATTGTGCTACACTACAAGCTCTATCCTATCACATCCCGGTTGAGCGGCCAGCGCCTCATTTAATGGATCGTCCATCACCACTGACGAGACCTCTAGTTAGTCTCTGAAACTATAATCTATTACAGAATACACGCTTGTTTGATGTACAAATATTCACACCCCAAAATTGAGTAATAAGTACGTATTAAAATGAATTTTCAAGTGAAATTGGAAAAACGCTGTAAATTTCAACATGATGTGTTATGCTACTGTTGTCTAAGGTCGGAATGAATCCAGAAATACTTAAAATAAAATACAAGACATTCCATCGTAAACCTCAAACTACACAACACTTTATTAATTTCTGTCAATCTTATCTTACTCACATTAATTTGTAACTCCGTAGCTATGGTAACCACATCCATACAGTAGTAATGGAGTAGGTTCCTAACATACTTCTCCACTTAAGTTCCAACATTGCTCCTGCAATGGTACCTAAGAACGTTTTTTATAGCAGCACTCGATCTCTTGGCATCTTCATTGTCGTATATGACGGTTTTCGGGAATCCCTCCATTCTCACTATTTCTACTACGGTATAGGGGCCCTTAATGATTGGTGATTTGCCGTTATTACCGAACTGTATCAAAACTTGATCACCTTCCGCGATATTTGGTACTTTGTTGCAGTGCTTTTTGTCGAAATAAGTCTTCATCTTCTGGCGATAAGCGTCCTGTTGGGCTTCTGTTAATGGGGTTTCTTTCAACATATCGCTGGAGATACCAAATGTCGAATCTGCTGGGAAGAGAGGAGGTATTCCGAATAATTTAAAATGGGGCGAACATCCTAAACCTGCTGAGTGGGACCTGTTCAGGTGTTTCACCGCTGCATCTAGCGTAGTCTTCCAGCCTCCAGCTTGAGTTGGGTAGGAAGCTAGAAATTGCTTGATGTCCCGAATCTTCCTCTCAGCCAAGCCATTGCCCGCTGGGTGGTAAGGAGATGTTGTTTTGAGAGTTATGTTGTGATCCGTCGCAAATTTCCTAATAGCAGCTGATACAAATTGCGGGCCGTTGTCAGTTACAATTGTCTTCACTTCGTTTAAGTGAGGGAAATTTTGGAGGAAATTCAAAACCGCATGCGAGCTCTCCTTCATTGCCTTAGCATAGGTATAACGCGTATATTCGTCTATAACAACAAGAAACGATTTAGTCTGTCTCTGAGTCTCAGATTTTTTTGAGAGTTCTGCAAAGTCCAAATGAATGGTCTCGAATGGTTTTGTAGACATTTTTGACAGAATGAGAACGTCAGGCTTAGTTTTAAATTTAAACTTTGATATCTGGCATTGGTGACAGCTACGAATGTAAGCTAGAACATCTTTCTTCATATTTGGCCAGGAGAAACGGGTTTTCAATTTTAAATACGTCCTTAGGAAGCCATCATGCCCTCCAGATTCTCGATCATCGTGGTAGCTTCTCATGATTTGTGGGATTAAGCTTTCGTCAACCAATATTCTCTTGTCAGGAGTTCTTCTGGTTAGTGTGATACTGGCAACATTGGAGTCTTCTAAACACAACCTTGATATAGCATCCGCATCTTCCAGTTCTCTGCCATGTCGATGACTGATTTTCAAGCAATACCCCATCAGGAACAGCTGCCACCTACCCAGTCTGCCTTTTGGTTCATTCATGTTCATGAGATAGGTGAGGGCCTGATGATCTGTGTGTACGGTGAATTCTTTGCTTTCAAGATATGACTGGAAATACCGTATCGCTTTTATGACAGCTAAAGCCTCCTTGTCCGTCACAGAGTAGTTCACTTCTGGTTTTGTGAAGGTATGAGAGTAATAGCCTATAACTCTCAGCTGTTGGTTTTTTCGGCATTTTACATCTCGCTGATAGAGTATGGCGCCACATCCAAACTGCGAGGCATCTGTGCATAACTCGAAAGGGAGATTCCAGTCTGGCAGTTGTAGGATTGGGTTAGACGAAATTTTAGACACGAGCGTACGAAATGCCTGTTCTGCCTCATCTGTCCAAACAAACAGTGCTCCCTTCTTCTTTAAATCATCCAATGGTCTTACAA
The DNA here is from genome assembly GCA_009739505.2 of Apolygus lucorum. NCBI lineage: Eukaryota > Metazoa > Arthropoda > Insecta > Hemiptera > Miridae > Apolygus > Apolygus lucorum. The sequence continues at coordinate 35,400,489 of CM019173.2, forward strand.
TCTCCGAATACTTAGGAATAAATGCTCGAAAGTGGCCAGTCAACCCAGTGAAAACCCTCAGAGTATGTAAATCATGAGGTCTCTTCATGTTCTGCACTTTCTTGATTGACTCCTGCTTCGTGGTTTTTGTTTCTCCATCTATATCTCTTCCCAAAAAAGTTACACTGGGTTGGACGAAGACACTCTTTTCAATATTGAGTGTGAGATGAGCTTCATGTAATCTTTTAAGCACCTTGTAGGTTTTTTCTGCACACTCATCTCTTGAATGGCCTCCAATGATCATGTCGTCAATGTATACCTTGATCAATGGGTCTTTGAGCAGGTCCCCAAGTACAGAGCACATGAACCTTTGAAACTTTGAAGGACTGTTCTTCCATCCAAAAGGAAGACGGTTATACTCAAAGTGCCCAAATGGTAACACAAAGGCCGTGAATTTTTTAGTGTTCTCAGTGAGATGTAGTTGTAAAAAACCATCTTTTAAATCTAGCTTAGTAAAGAATTTACAGCCACCCAAGTTACATATGACATCATCAATGATAGGAAATGGGTAGGGATCTAGTTCTGTGTGCTGATTTATCAGTCTGTAATCCTGGCATAATCTCCATGTCCCTCCCTCTTTTGGAACAACAACACATGGAGATGCAAATTCCGATGTGGAGTGCCGGATGATTTTCTTGTCTAGAAGCTCTTGAATTTTCTCTTGGGCCCACTCGTATTTATTTCTAGACAGCCTATATGGTTTCAGTTTAACAATAGGAGTGTCCGGTCTGATATTGAAAGCAATACGCTCAATGGGACTTTTTTCATTAGTAGCTGGGAACAATCTAGACACATCTTCTCTACAGTAGATACGGTTCTTTTTAGGTTCAGGTTCATGTTCAACAATCACTATATCATCCGAATCAGAGTTGATTAATTTGAAACCTAGAGCTTTTAATGTGGGCAAACCAATTATTAGGTCAAATGACATGTACTCCAGCACAAAGGCTTCGGCAGTAGCGAGACGATTTCCTGAAGTAATATTTAACTTGGTCGAAAAATGTATATTCTCTGTGGAACCGTTGAAACCTCGGAGTACACGATTTACTGTTCTGCATTCCCACTCATAGTCTCTCACCAAACCAGCTCGCACTACATTGACGGACGCTCCAGTGTCCATAAGTGCCTTCACCTCAACACCATTTATAAGGACAGTACGGACTAACGGAGGACAACTTGATGGAAAAGAACCAGTACTGGAACTCAGTATGTCACTGTACTCCGCAGACTCACTTTTTTGTGAAACTGGTGACTCACTGGCATCTTGCTGGTATGGTTTAATGAGTGCCAACTTACTCCGCAGTATCTCTTTAGATTCTAAAAGAAAAAAAGTGAGTTGGTCCTGAATTGAGAGGGGGAGACCATCAACTACCATGATATTGAACGCTCTATCTGGCAATGTGCCGTATGCTAAGTTCAATCTGCGCTGCTTTTCATAGAAATAGTCCATGAGATTCCCTCCACAGTACCTATATTCGTTGGCCAGGGTGCCCAACAATAATGGATTTTGCCCAAAAGCGCTTAGAAATGATTCTCTCCATTGGTCCCATATAAAATCGTCGTCTCTACTCAATTGATCGAAGTACCACTTCTCCGCTATGCTTCCGGCTACAAGTGCTGATTGCAAACGAACAATTCTCTCTTCATCGGTAACCCACCTATTTGAAGTACAGGCTCTTTCGAAGAAAAGCATCCACGAATGGGTATCTTGGGTAACCCCATCAAATTTTGGAATAGCAACATTATGGACCCTAGGCTGAATTTTTTTCATGGTATCTTTAAACATGGCTAACATCTTCTGTAACAATTCCACGTTACTTTGATATTGTTTAGATAGCAACGACTGAATTAAAGTTATCATACCATCGTCTTGACTGCATCCAATTTGCCTGGAGTTCCCGGGCTCCTTCCCGTCAGGTAAAAACGGCATCTTGCTGTATAATTCCGTTCCAGACGTAGGTGAAATAAACGACTGCGCCATTGTTATGCTACTGTTGTCTAAGGTCGGAATGAATCCAGAAATACTTAAAATAAAATACAAGACATTCCATCGTAAACCTCAAACTACACAACACTTTATTAATTTCTGTCAATCTTATCTTACTCACATTAATTTGTAACTCCGTAGCTATGGTAACCACATCCATACAGTAGTAATGGAGTAGGTTCCTAACATGATGAATCATTATTCTGGTGTATATATCACCCGTCGGCAGGGAAAACGGCTTTTCCATTAATAGTGCCGTCTGCCATCGCTAGACATCGCTATCCTTCACTACGAATTTTGGTCCTTGGTTGTAGAGAAGCACAACTAAAATTGGCCTAATCCCGTTAGTGAAAAGACTTACGCGATTCACACTCGTGTTTTTGATTTTTTAAAATTTCTGTTCCTTAAGTCCTCATAGGAAGCGAACTGGTTGAAAATTACAACCTCTATTTTCCACTCCTTAGAAGTGATTGACTTTAACCAAAAGCTTTGCAGAACAACTAGACCCCAAATGGAGCCCATGTACCAAATTTTATCAAAAATGGTCCCTGGTTACTAAGGAAAGTGTAACGTACGGCGGAGGGACGAATTTTTTTAATTCGATTTTCGGATTCTACATACCTTGAAACACAAACTATCAAATTTTGAAGGAGGTCAAAATTTGTTCATCCTTGCCCGATTCCAAAGGTTCATTATTGTAAATTCTGGAGAAAATCAATTGAGATCCAAATTTCTGCAGAACTGCTGCATGAATTCTAAGCTTTTCCCGCCTCTGAAAGCAAATATCCTCAATACCCCAAATTCAATCTCTGGGTATTTATAAATAATGACGGAGGTATTTGGAGAACGAGGTCGAATAAAATTTATTCTTACACTATTTAATAGTGTAAGAGGTCCTGAGGGGAATTCAAATAAGCTCAAAGAAGGGCTTTTCGGACGCGGTTAAGCTCGCATCATGGACCCATTTCGGCTCAATGGATCGATACAGGATTTTCCCCACTTTTTCCTCCGAAAAGAAGGATTATGAGGCTACTCGGTTTTAAGTGAACAAAAAAAAATTGTTGGCAAAAAGAGTTTTGTCGGAAAAGGCGATAATTTATATTTCGAAAAGGTCGCGGCAGGGCAGCTATTGGGGTTGCTAACCGTGAGAAGGGTGCCAAACCCGTGATATTGGGTCTGAAAGGGCCGAATAAATAGTAATATTTTATTTCGAGATAAGTCTTTCGAGGTGTTTTTTTCTCTCTTTTTTTCTCACCTTTATTTTGACACATTTTGGTGATGAAATATTAACGAGGCAACCAGATTGAGTTAGAAACTCCTTCCGAATATAGGGAAGCCGTTGGAGTGGTGAGGGAGGGGAGGGGGAGGCTTGAATCCACGTGTTGGGTAACGTACATCATGGATTTTAAAATTCTGTTCAAATTCTAGGCTCTCATATCGCTATAAATGATGGCTGAGGGTGAGGGGGTCCAATTTTTCGATACCAAAATAACGCAGAAAATTACAAGATACGTCCTCAACATGATCGTACTATCTAAATTATACTGAGTGAATCTATTTTGTGCGGTCGAAAAATAAACCAAAAATATTATTACCTAAGTATTTATTCATTTTTGATTATATAAATTCTACTTACGAAAAAAATGCATCCAATTTCTTCTTCGATGCGGGAAAAACAATATATCACGGATTGGTATGTCTAAGTATTATTTTCATCATTATGGAAGAAATAATATGAAGATTAATACTTGAAATGAACGTAGAAAGATAGACCAGGAAGAAAAAACAACAAAATCTAATACATAAAATGCCAATCCGTGTGAAGCGTAACTCTCTGTAATATTTACCGGCCCATATCCCCCATTTCTCTTCCCCGGTTTTCTCTTCATATACCTACGATTTGCTAGTTCAATACAAACACGTAATTTATTAAATTACAAAAAATTTGATGTCAAGACCTGGATTCGAACCCGGATTTCCTGGACTATTGATTCTTGCGGTCTAGTTAGGTACCGATTTCGTTTATCGTTCTGTTTATTCATGTCAATTATGTGATATCGCATACTGGTTGAAATTCAACTATTCCTAATTCAATACCTCGTCCCTTGGAATGCACACGTTACTACACAATATGTTTCGCAGCCTCAATTTCTTTAGTACTTTAACTACTCATAGGTGGCGAGGAAATGTGTGCATAATATGAAGAATATAATTTTAGAACGGCTTTTTCTCAGAAAAGGTAATTTTAAGTGAAAAAGGTGTAGGGATAATTTTTGTAAGAATTTTGTGGTATATAATTTTTGTCTGAGATATTCGTCATTCATTCATCATGAAAGTAAACGAACGGTGAAAAATCAAAAAAACCATACTTGCGCACTTTGACCACGAGCATTAATTTTTGCATACAAGAGATCGATGTATCTCTAAATTTCATTGCAAATTATCAGATTGGAAGGAATTTTTGCAAGGGTGGATGTATATTTTGACAGGGCTGAGTCCTCTGCGTTGTTATTGCCAAATAGTAGCTTTTGCGCACACTCAAGTGTCCCATGATTTTAAAAAGACCTGCCAGTAAACACTTGTTGGTATCTAGAAATTCTCATTTTCTTAATGAATATCAACTTGAGAGGAGGAAGCGAGCTTCGTTCAAAGAACTCCTGGCAGTGGTCACAGGAAATTCAATCTCTAGCTTGTCCCTCTCTTCCCTCCTTTGTTCATACTCTCGGAGACTCATTTAGCAAAGTAATTAATTACTAATTCATCTCTCCAAGGGAATTATAACTCACTTTGCGAGTATTTTTTTCCCCTATTTCGTTTAATAAGAGGGTGAATATTAGTTGTTACGCCCTCATTATGTATCTATTTAGTTGGAATCACTTAATAGAGGAGACATTGATATGTATGACAGCCCAAAAAAGTTCAAGGAACTGCAGCAGGATAGAGGTTAACCTTTAATATCCAAAGGTATCTTTCTGGAAGTATGATTTTAACCTGCAACAGTTTATCAATTTTTGAACCAAAACTGGTCTTGATACTCCAAATACGGAGTAAGAAAATTTGTGGAAAAAAAACGTAATAATAATAACATAGTTATAAGAGTTGACAAACTGTAATAATAATAACATAGTAATAATAATAATAACAATAATAATAATAATAACATAGTGTAATAATAATAACAACATAGTAATAAGAGTTGACAAAATGTAATAGGGCCTTTGAGGTACCTTCTAGCCTCATTTCTCACCTTGTAGTTGGGTTTTCTCAGAAACGGGAGCACAGGTTCCTCTATGAAGTGAATCTTCTCCACCTTATTCCTTGGTTCTGTACTTGATGGGAAATAGCAGATCCTAACATACCACCAAGGATTTTCCCAAGTTTCCTTCTTTTACTCCATCAAAATTGGGTTATGGACAGGTTTTGCTGACGCAGATAGCGCTAGAGTGGCTGGGCGGAATGGGAGGGGATACACTTCGTGCTATCCAATTTCCCAGATTCCTTGAATTCCAAAAGGAATGAAAAAAACTAAATGGTTAAATTGCTCTGAAGGACCACTGGAATTAAAGGATTCCAGACCTGAAGGGTTGAATTTGTTGAACTAAATTTTGAGTACTGAATTTTATGAGTGTGTGAGCAGAGGTTCGAAATGAGAAGATTCTATTGAAAAAAGTTGTAAAGATACGTGTATTATTTTGATAGACAACGAATAAGCCCCTACCTATGGCCATAGGAATAATTTGATTTAATTGCGGTACCTTGTAGTATCTGAGGTGGGTTTCGGTCCGTGAAGGGCGGTCGTCGACGCCGTTGCGGTCGGAGGCGGCGGCAGAACACGTGGAAAGGCCTTTTTGGAAGACAGCCTTCTCCAAAGGGAAAATCCAACGTCGTCGGCGCTCCTTTTCGGGGTGAAAACAGCACCACAGGTCCAGATATTGATGGCCAAGGCTTCGTAGGATATCTTCCGAGTAAAATGATCGGATGAGGGTTGTATGAAACGTTGTACAACGGAGGCAAAAAAGCGTAAAAAGGTGAGACGAGAGGGCAGCTTCGAACAAGGCAATTGTAGTAATGGCGAATTCACCGGCGGTGAATCACCGCGGAAGATGGTCCAGCATTTGCGGGAGGCTGTGATACCCTGACAACAGATGATCTGTGCAGTTGAGCCAACCAGCCGGCAATAAAGGTGTTAAGACGGGGAGCTCCGAAGGCGAGTGTTAAGGGGGCTCGCACGGAGAAGGTTCCTTCCTTTTTCTCGGGCGCAGTTGGTAAACCCGGATCAGGTTGCGTGCGGTCCCTCTGCGCCGATCGCCCGTGGTCACTGTCCGCTCGTGTAAGAGTGGGGATCGCGAATTTTCATAACGGGAACGCCTGTTCTGTCCAGTGGCCCTTGGGAAGATCATTCTTGAGGTGACAGATTATATAGGGCCTTTTTAACATATTAAATTTAAACAAAACTCCGAAAAAAAACATTTTTTTTTCAAACAAGTGGGAAACTAAAGGTTAAGGCCTCGGCTACGATAGAAGCGTCAAGCGTTGAGAGTCGAGCGTCAAGCAAAAAGGGGTGGCTACAGTACGAGCGGAAGGAGACGAACTAGATGGGGAGTTCCAGTCAGTTCACCACCACGCCAGCGAATATGCAACTTTGGCTCCTTGCATTAAGTGACAATTCAGCTGTTTCAAAAAGTTCTTTACTGATAAACCGTGTGTGTAGAAGTTTTGGAGTTCACCCTATTACTTAATGTGCTTAGGAATTGTGATGGAGAATACTACAAACTTTTTCACAAACTCGAAGAAGACCCGAAAAGATTTTTCGAATTCACCAGAATGTCCATTGTTGCTGCTATTTTATCATTCTTGTTTTGGTTTATTATTTCCAATAATGAACCTTTGGAATCGACAAAGAAAAAAAATTTCACCCCCCCCCCCCCCCTCAAAATTTAAGGGTAGGTACCTAGAATCCAAAAACGCTGCAAATTATTACAAGAAGGTTCAACTTGAAGAAAAACTTCAATCGTATTTTTGTCAGCTAACATTTGAACGGATATCAAGCTTCTTTTGCGATTCACACTCGTGTTTCTGATTTATCGTAAGTCCGACCCTTAAATTCTCGTAGGGAGCGAACGGTTTGTTCTACAGAGCTCCGCGTGGTCTCAAAAAACTTTATAAATTCTCTAGAATCTTAAATTGAAGGCAAAACAATACCTTTATATGAAAATGTTTTGAGTTAGGGCGTTTTCAAAATTTCAAAATTCATTTTTCGACCCTTAGAAGTGACCTACATCAACCAAAATCTTCGGGGCACAACTAGACCCCAAATGGAGCCTACTTACCAAATTGCATCAAAATCGGTCAATGCTAACATTAGATAAAGAAGTGGACAGGGAACGTTAGAAGCTGAGCGTCAAACGAAAATATTACTCGGGATTGAGCGTCGAGCGTTGACCATTTTTCCGACGACGCTTACCTCTCCCACCGTAGCCACCCTTACCTGAACAAGGGTAAACTATTTTTAGAGCGTCGATACCTGACCCTTTTCGCTCGCTCGACGCTCCTATCGTAGCCGCGGCCTAAGTTCACATTTTTAGTCGCATTTTGTTTTTTCGAGCTATTTGAACAATTTTCGTTCCGTGACTGTCGGAGGCGAAACCAGTTTCCAATTCCAAGAGGATTTCTGAGAGACAGAAAAACATACTGTATGGTTGACTAATATCAGAAGTAAATCTCAAGTGTCTTGTTGCTCCTAAATTTAATAACACCATCATTTTTCATATCAGAGAATAAAACTAACTATTAGTGCTCATGTTAATGCTCTACTTTTAGTGTTTGGAGGAGCTTTACTGCCCACCCAACTTGGTAGACATGTTTATTTCAAAACAACCTTCCAGGTATACTCGCATATATTTCAATTAAGACTGCAAAGTATTGAGTGGCCATTGAATAGAGAGCAACCCCACGTAGCTTCAGTACCTACTCCAAATGCTCCAAGTAAATGTCACCGGGATGAATAATTTACTCCGTTTCCCTCCGTTACCTCTCACCAGAGCTGTACACCCTGGAAGTTAGTTTTCACTGACTGAAAGTTAGCGAGGATTGGACGGAGGGGGCGCTAATGTAGCGGGTAACCCGATATAGTCTTCCACTGAATTACTTTCAAGCAAGTATGCTCTGTTGTATAAGACGCCACATCCAGAGGTCTCAACTAAGTTGGGAACAGCAAACTTTATCATTCATTTGTTATGGAGGTACCACGATCTTGATGAATAAGGATGGAATCTTATTATTTGAATAAGAGCTCTGTAAGCTGTATAATACTGTATACTATGAGCTGTATAATACTCGCCGTCCTAACAAGGAGAGTTTTACCTCTATTTTGCTCATTTCGAGGAAAACGACATTCTAGATTTGTTGATCTTTGGTCCAAATTTTTCACTAAAAAAATTAAATTTTTACTATGCACTTTTGGTTTATTATTTTCAATAATGAACCTTTGGAATCGACCAAGAAAAGAATTTTTTACCCCCCCCCCCACCTCCCCACCCCCCATAAAAATGTGTTGGTTTACGTTTCAAGGTACGTAGAATCCGAAAATCGAATTAAAATTTGGCCGTCCGACCGCCGTACGCCGTACGCGGCACTTTCTTTAGTTCCTATGGACCGATTTTGATGAAATTTGGTGTATGGGCTCCATTTTGGGTTTAGTTGTGCCCCGAAGATTTTGGTTGATGTCGGTCACTTATAAGGGTTGACATTCTGAAAACGCCCTAGCTCAAAAATGTTTTATATAAAGGTATTGTTTGTCCATCAATTTGATTGTTTTGAATTTTTAGAATTTTTAGAGACCACGCAAAGCCCTGTAGGACAAACCGTTCGCTCCCTACGAGAACTTGGGTTGGGCTTACGATATATCAGAAACACATGTGGGCGTCGGTGGTCCAGTGGACAGTATACCCGACTGAGGTGATAAGATAAGAACCGTCTTGCGGGGATGCGAGTTCGAATCTGGTCGCTAGCAGAAAGTTTTCTGTCTATTAGACGATCGGCAATCTCTCGTTCCAACCCGGTGATGTTTGGGAAGCCAAGAGCGAAATCATCAGAACAAATTCTGATCTCCCCTTAGGGAGACAGCTGATGACGTCCGCGACGCCAAGAATGGCAGTCGGACGAAATTTCAACCTAAAATGGTTGCTTACTTTACTTTTACTTTACTTTTCTAGATCAGAAACACGAGTTGAATCGCAAAAGAGGTCTAATCTCCGTTCACAGAGGTCTAATGGTAGTGACATTGGCAAAGCCGAGCTCTCTGCAGACCAGAGATATATATAGATAATAATAAACCTTTGGGTAATAATTTGCAGCGTTTTTAAATTTGCTATTTTTTTTTTTTTTTTTTTTTTTTTTTTTAGACAGCCGCCGATTCAGAGAGGGCGTTTTACCTTTGGATGAATCGACAGATGACAAGCTTTTTCCTAGTAGGTACCCCTTGATTCACGGGACGGATTATGGTTTGTGAAATGAATGTAATTCAAAATTGAACCAAGAATGTATTTGCGTTGAAGAAGTACCTATATGTGTTGATTTACCCAACAACAAACTGAATATCGAAAGTGTGAATAAAATATAATAAAATTTGATTTTGGTAACCAAGCAAGACGATATAGATTCCAACAAAGAACGTCCTATCTGGCAGGGTATGTCAGAAAGATGAGTCCTAACCTCTCATAATCTATTCACAAGCGATCTTTACCAAGTTTTTGCATACATTCCTGAACAACGCACTGGTCGGACGCGGGAATCAGGACCCATCCTATTCAAGTTCGTCAAAATTGGTCCAGCCTTTCAAATGTTGAGCTTAATCTTCTGAAATAGCTTTGTCCCTTCCGTACTAATTTGATGAATATCAGTTGAGCAGTTTGGCAACCATCAGTTCCGGAAAAAACATGCATTGGTATAGTTTTGTATTTTCGCTTAATGTTCATGTGAGCATTAGACGTAAACGATGCGGGCTTTCGACCCGCCCCCAAAACCACAATGTTTCTTCGCTCGACCAACAAGCCAAGAAGAGTTTGCCAACGGAAGATCGTAAATCATTGCAATGCGGATTCGGCGAAATTTATCATTTCCCTTCGTGACCACATTCCTACGTATTCATCCCAAACAGACCTCACGTCCGGTTGGTTGCAACGTCTTTGTGGTGAATGGAACAAGAAGGAATCATTGTACTAGCAAATTTGCCCCCACAAGAGTAACTGAAAAGACAAAATTTGTCTTTTAGTGCTATCTTCAAGGTAAATCAACACCTTTCATGACTGGACAATCCTGAGAGGTTGCAGCTTCCAAAATACAAAAAAAAAAAAAAAAAATCCTAAGTATTTCTTCACTCCACAACTTTTACGGAATTTTAGGAGATGTTTAAGTATTTTACGTCATGTTCAGCGATATCCAATCCAAAAGTAAAACAACGAAGAATAATGGTGCTTGGTCTTCTGCAGTAGTTACTATTAAAAAAATCAGTTTGTTGACAGAATTTCCAGAGTCTGAGGGTTCATTTTCGAAATATGTCGGAAATTGGTGTGAATGTGTTTTTTCAGTTTCAGTGACAGATCAGTACCTACCTTCTAAATTTTGTTTTGGAGAGAGTCGAAGAAAAATTCATTTCTTCGGGCCTGAACACATCAAACACTTGGATTCAATGGAAGCTTGGGCACTTGAGATTCGAAGTGATTAAAATAACATTATTAATAATATTAATAATATTATTTTTATTCCATTTAATGGAATTTTAGTTGTGAGCTGAAAAATAGTGAACGTGGATGGTTCAGTTGATCAACTCAAATTCGGGACGTTTTGAGCTTTATTGATTACTATCATGTACTGGAACTGGTGGGCAAGGTATCATTGGGCTCTAACAATAAGTATTTTCCGGACAAATTCAGAGCGTTCATCAGGATCTTGACTTCATTAGCCCTAATTGGACCATGGTATCACTAGTATCACCGAAAACATCTCAGGAACTCCACAGCTGTCCCAAGGTGTTACCGGGGTAACCAAAATTGAATTTTACTTTTAAATTTAATAGACAGCAGAATTTTTGTGGACTGTTGGAGTCTTAAAGTAGAGTTACATATTGAAACAATTCATTTCCCGAAAAATCGGTGAAATTTTTTTTTTTTAATTTTATTATAATATCATTTTTTGACTCCTAATAATGTACAAAAAGTTGTTCAAAAAATTCAGCTCTGTCCATTACTTTTTAAATTACAATTTAAATACCTATAGTTAATCTGGTGACACCTTGGGACAGCTATCGAATCTGACAGATGTTTTTGGTGACACTAGTGACACCATGGTCCAATTAGAGTTAAGACTTGATTTAATAAGCCTCTCCAGGATTGTACAGCACCTCCAATCTAGAACTCAGCTTTCGTCTTACATAAGTAAACACGCTACGTACGTTATGCGTTTGTCATTTCTTCTCAAAAAACACGTGAGAACCTAGGTTTTACCGGTGGTATATTGAGTACATTGTTTGAAAGGAAACCCCTTTCTCCGGTATATAAAGCGACAGGCTTTGCCAATGGAGGGGACGCCTGTTGTTCTGCCCTGAATATCCGACAGGGTAGAAGGAACTGGAAGGGGGTGAAAGCGGACGGGGTTTTCCTTAGTCCCTCGGGAGATTGACATCGCTTTAAGGCAAATATTTGGGCAATCGGCAGAGAGAAAGCTGTATGTACTGCCGAACTCTGGCGTCTTTCAGGGTGAGGCTTAGAAGGGGACCTGGAGACGCCCCATGACCATTGATTTTAGGAGAATCTTGTTTTGGTTTATAGTTCTCAGTAGCAAATCGAAACATGTCGGGTAGTAGAGCAACTGTAGTTTAGATAGTTGATTTGGAATTCGTTTATTATTGTAGACAAGCAATTTGATCTCATTCGATCCGGGTGTTGGTGAATTCAGGATTATTTAGCAGTGATATCAGCAGCTACAATAATGGGAATAATATTGTCATGGCCTTTCAGAATATTTCTCAAGGGTCATCCCCAGGATGAAATATGGGATTATGTAAATACGTCATACTATATTCTATTTGTACCTTTGATGAAGAGTGGAAGGCAATTTACCTGCAACAAAGAAAAAATACGGATTAATATAGACATGTTGAAGTTATACTGGAATTTTCTGTAAATGATCATTTTTAGAATATTATGTAAGTAAGGATAACTCAAGTTGAAGAAGTGCGCTGTGAGACTTTTACATCGTTTCATGGGCAGTAACTCAAAATTCTCTGCTGTACCAGTACGTAAATTAGATCAACAGATTACGAGGTAGATAGATTATTGATGAAATAATATCGATAAACTATAACAAAACATAAAAAAGATTGAACCTTTTGAACTACATCGACAACTTTCAGTCCGCTACGGACCAGACGTGATCTAGCTGGTGACTCACGGCAGAGTTAATGGGATTATAATCACATTAGCTCCCAGCGCGTGATCAATAGAGCTCATCTACGAGGCTAATCAATATTTAACAATATGAGAGGCTATAGCCAATCAAATCCTATTGATCCCTCCCTCGATCCTTAACAGGTTTGGTGTCTAGAGCTGGATGCTTGAAAATTATCCTTACGAACATTTTCATCCATGTCATTGTTGGTTTGGCTGAATTATACTGACAACAAAATAAACTAACTTTCCACCGATTCATAAGAAGAAGAACTGATAAAGAGAATCCAACATTTTTTTATCCATAAATACAAACACAACGCTCAACCACAACCCAAGGCTCATGTTGGTTGGTGGTGACAATATCAAAGCCGTGTTAATTGAAGAGGAGTGATCTATATAGAAAAATGATAAACCGTTGTGTAATAATTTGCAGCGCTTTTTATTGTTACTACGTGAATTCATGAAAAATGTAACATGAATATTTCTATACATCTATGATGTTGTTTAATGGCAAATAAAAGCCAAAACCATTTTTTTAAATTATTCTAAATTTTACTCTAATTTTCATTTTGTATTGAGAAGTAGGCCATCTGAAAGCAGATAATACATTTATGTACCCTATCTCCAACCCGATTTATTACCCGAATTATAACATAATACGTGACATCCCTTCCATGATATTTTTTTCTAATTTTCTAGCAATTTATATTTTCTAAGTAATTCATCTAATCAGCAACATTTCTTTGACAATAAAAATATATATTACATAGCGCATAGCACTTCATTTTCAGCTATTTAGTGTCTTTTGACGAACAAGATTCGCAGAAGCACTCAGCACAACACTCACTGAACATCATGAAACTGTTTCCTACTGCACTAATCGTGAGGTTTTCGTATTTTTAGCCGCCTGAGCAGATCATCAACATCCGGCAGCTTTATTGCTTGCTAGATGATAAATATGACCTTGTATCCTCTGATGATGGGGTATTCCTTGAGTTTTGATGTTTTCATTTATTGTGGGAATTTTAAGGTCCTTACGGATGTCATCATTGGTTGAGTACCGATACGCATCAACGCATGACCCCAGTACTTTGTTCTGGAATTGCTGTATGTCACGATTGCTTTGAGAGGTGCAGCTCCACAGTTGTCCACCGTAAGTCCTGATATGTCCTGCGTATGTGCACCAGTTGTGGCTAAAGGACCTAATTTTTCATCTACAAGGATTTTCTTCATCTATCAACCAACCAATACATTTTTCGGAATTTGGTGTCCTTACCGTCATTTTGAGGAGGCATATTGGCTGAAATGACTCTTTGATTGATTTTTTTAAATTTATATTATTTTTATATATTTAATCACAATGCAGTATCAAGGAATATATTCGCACAATTTTCACTGACAATAATGCATTAGCCTATTTAAATGCCTATAAATTTCTTCAGAACGTGCATTAATTTTGTTAAATTTTGATGATACTATTCCGAACGTACTATGATTGAACATACAATAATAAAGAGTGATTTTAAACTGGAGTTATCATTGTTCAATGGAAACGTCATTCTAGGAGCGAACAACACCCATTCAGAGGCCTCCAAACTTAACGCTCTGCCAAGAAAGGAGGATGGAGTGGGGGGTCTCTTGCTCGGTTCTGCAGCTACTAATGAATCCTCGACCCGCACTGCAGGGCTCCTCTGTGCCCCTTGAAATATATATTCTGCTCACCCTCTTTTGACCTCGTTTTCGGTGGTAGGAAGAGAAGAGGCACTTCTCACGTGCCGGCCGGCACGGACATAAATTATGCCCGATGCGAAGTCGTCCTCAGCCTTTGAAATTCCTGAAGTGGAGGGAGGTTTAAGGACGTTTCTACAAATAGTTTACATACTTCCCCTACCCTCGATCCGAGGAAATTGAAAGCGCTGGAAGGAAACCGACTCACGGTGGTGCGAATTCCGAATCTAGCGGACAGAATTCTGGTACCGATGTTATTTGTTCCTCACAACAGGACTCACGACTCCACCGCACTACTTTGTGTGGCGGGTTGAAAGAATTACCGAGCCCTCCAAAACCAAAATAACCTTTCGTATTTTGCGTGTAGCTTTAGGACTATTATTTTAAATAGTAAGCCATTGAAGTCGAGCAAGAAGAAAAAATGTTAACCCGCTCTGAAAATTTGACGTATTACGTTCCAAGGTACGTAGAATCCGAAAATCGAATAAAAAATTTTCCGTCCGTCCACCGTACGCGGCACTTTTCTTAGCAACACTGGACCGATTTGGTTCAAATTTGGTATATTGGCTCCAATTGGGGTCTAGTTGTGCCGCGAAGCTTTTGGTTGATGTCAGTCACTTCTAAGGGGTGAACATTGAGGGTTGAAATTTTCAAGAGAGCCCTAGCTTGAAAACTCTCGAAATAAAGGTATCTTTTTTTCACCAATTTTAAATTGTATTGAATTTTTAAAAAATTTTGAGACCACCCGGAGCTTTGCATGACAAACTGTTCGCTCCCTACGAGTATTTAAGAGATATCCTCCGATAAAACAGAATCATGAGTGTGAATCACAAAAGAGGTCTAATCTCCGTTGAATTTTTAGCTTACAAACAGGGATGGCAACGATATATCGATGTATGAAATATATCGATATATTACGTTTGATATATCGATATATTTATATCGATATAGAGAACCGATATTATCGGTCAATATCGATATATTTAACGATATATCGCGACCTGTTTTCAAGTAAAATTTTTTTTTTTTTTAGTAAAAATTAAATATTGAAATGAATGGACGAGAAGGGACGTCTGTACTTGTAAAAACATCAAGTAATTTTATTCCAAATTTTTTAGGTACCTACTGATGGGTTGATTTCAGACTGTTGACCAGCTCAGACATGATTGTGTACATAGTATTCACCTAAAGTGGCTCTCAAGGCTCAAATACTTGACTTAAGCCAATGGAGGCTCGTCCAGCTTAAAACTACCTACTATACGAAGTGAAGCAGGTTTTCACAACAATTATTTTCAATTTTGAAGGATCATGATCGTCCACAGTACCTCTACCCCTGTCAATTTATGAATTAACTTAACATTGCAATGAAATTTTCGCACTTTTTTTCCAGTTTTTAAACAATGATTTCGATCATTCATACCCAGTAACTTTTGAAAGTAGGTTAATACGTATTTCACACGGTTTTTCCAAATAGATCTTCCGATATGTCGAGTATATCGATATAATTCCCTCAAAATGATGTTAGTAACTTTTCTATTCACCTACCTACTTACTTCTTCAAGTTTTTCCAAGTAGATACTCCGATATGTCCATAAATGTCATCCTAAATTATTTTTATATTGTTTTAAAACTATTAAATTCACCTACCTACTTCACATGTGACATTTTAAAGTAGATCTTCTGATACGTCAAAAAATCGATATATTTTCTCCGATATATCGAAATATCGATATATTTTCTCCGATATATCGAAGGTATCGATATCTCATTGACGATATATCGTTTGATCGATATATCGATATATTTCATTCGATATGCCATCCCTACTTACAAAAACGAGATCGCTGTTCGTTTCTTTGAGATGTATTCAGTTTTGCTTCCTTAGCAACCAGTAATCAAATTTCCTTATGAAGCTCCCTATTTTTTGAATCGAATGTGAAGCGTTTAGTTCTTTCTAATAAACTTGATTGTGAAGGTGTGAAGGCAGTATGGTGTGGTAGGTAGTACCTACCAATGGTTGGTAGGTAAAAAAAAACGCTGCAAATTATTGCCCAAAGGTTTATTATTTTCTGTATAGCTCAACCTTCTGTATAGATCACTGGTTTTCCATCAATAGCAGCTACCAACATCTGTATTCTCCTTTGACCCTCCCTCTCAAATTTCAGCTTCCTGCGTTCAATAGGATTGAAAATAGCTTCGGAGCTCACTCAGCTGATCAGTGATGTGAAGAGTGAAGAAGATCTTCTCGAATGCTGAAGACGCCTGGAAGATTACTGATCAGCTGAGTGAGCTCCGAAGCTATTTTCAATCCTATTGAACGCAGGAAGGAACCTGAGATTTGAGAGGGAGAGTCAAGGGAGAATACAGATGTTAGCAGGTGCAATTGATGGAGAACCAGTGATCTATACAGAAGGGTGATCTATACAAAAAATAGTACACCTTTGAGCAATAATTTGCAGCGTTTTGAATAACAATTCAAGTTTAGTCCGATTATCTATGTTCAATAATTTGATAAGCAATATGATTAGTAACTTTTTTTTTACGGGGGCCTCTCTTTTATTGTTTATTGCTAATTCATGACAAAAATCCTCGACCCACACCAAATTGTTCAAAAACGCGATAAAACGCAAAAATCTATTTTTTGAATGATTGAACGAGACGTTGTCAGTCACACATAGTTTTATTTCGTATTACTACAGGGGACCGGTTTCGGACGTTATGCCATCATCAGCCTTGGGAGAAAATTGACGAATCGCACGTTCGCACTGTGTATGATGTTCGCACTGAATATGTACTGTGCGAACATCATACACAGTGCGAACGTGCGATTCGTCAATTTTCTCCCAAGGCTGATGATGGCATAACGTCCGAAACCGGTCCCCTGTAGTAATACGAAATAAAACTATGTGTGACTGACAACGTCTCGTGCAATCATTGATCCAAAATCACACAACGTCTGGACATCTCAACTCAATCTATTTTTTGGTAAATTTAGCAAATAAGTATGATTAGGTACATGCTTTTGGACAGGTAGAGCGGGGATTCATAATTTTTTTTTTAATTTCAGAAAAACTTAAATTTAACAAAACTATTAATGACCTTCTTGACTATTATAGCTTGAAAATCTGTTGAAGAAATTAAAGAATTTAGTGTAGTAAGCCATTATTTTAAGGAATTGTACACTGGTAAAAACTTATTTTGCATTTTTCTGAAAACACCGTTTTCGGACCTTTGTGCTTTAAGGTATCGAAATGGAACCGGTATACCCAAATTCATCGAAATAGGTCTACGGAAACTGGGCACCACATACAGTGTATGACGTACGGTCGAAAAAATTTGTATTCGATGTTTTGATTCTTTGTATCTTGAATTTTAAACAATAAAATTTTGAGGGGGGGTTAGTATTTTCCTTTCTCATTACAGAGGGTCATTATCCAAGATAATAAACCAAAATTGTCAAAAAAATATTTTTTACGAATAAATGGAGAGGGGTATTTAACTGTACATCCTGTTGATCAGAGACCAGGAAGTTGCATCTCCAGATCAAACCCATACAGCATCTTTAGAAAAATTGAACAAAAAATAAATATCAACGTGAAAAACCACTTCGCATGACGAGTTTTGCACCACAAGACTGATAATTGACAGCCGTACAAGTACCAGAAATGGTTTTAGGAGTACTGAATGATGATAAGTGGCTGGATATACGGTTGAATAATTCTAATTATTGGAAGGACAGACATTTTTTTCAATCAATTCTTGAGTACGACGCTTCCCTACCTTTGGTAGAGAGGGAGCAAAATATCCACTCCAAGAACTTCCCACAATCCTCGATACAGACATGGCGGGTACAATATTTTCCCGGTCGAATTCACACTACTTCAACTTTTGGATACAAACTCCTTTACTTCATTGGATTCAATGTTGAAACTCCGGCTTCTCTCCCCTGGTTCTTTCCTAAGAATTCCGATAAATCACGGGTAATTGTAAAAGTTTCGTCTCCCTTCCCTTTTCCTCGCACCTTCTGGAGTTCAGACTCGTTCTCCAGGGCTCCATTACAATCTTGGCCGAGAAACTTGTCGCCAGCACCGTGAAGTATCGCAGACTACCTCTCATAAGAGCGTGCGAAACCTGTCCAACTGTCTAGCAGTTAATTTAGTCGTGTCCAACTCAAGTGTTATATTTTACGGCAACACGCGGTGGACGAGGGAGTGTCACAATCCACTCATCGTCTAATATTCTTAGATTTAACACTTATTAAGGGGAATTATTGGTTATAAGACTTGCCTCTCCCATACAGTAATTTGATTCGCAGCTGGCAGGGATGTCGGGACATTTTTACCCCCTACGAGCTCTGGGGTAGGCATCGCTGCTAGGCGCGCCTGCAGCCTTGCCTAATTCAATGGAAAGCTGATGATGAAATAATTCATCTTCGAACTATACGAATTACGTCAAAGGTTAATTTAACTCAAAATTTAAATGTAAATACTAGGATTTTTCGATTCTTGCTTAAATTTTGGATCATTTAGGGAGGTACTGACATTGTTATTATTTGCAATTACATCAGTAATGGGGGGTGCGCCTTGATATTTTTTTAGATTTTTAATCAAAAGTAGTCTACCTACATCCTGAGAATTTTGGCACCAATCTTGACCTTCTAGCGTGAGTAGATCTGTTTCTATGATTTTTCAAAGTTTCGACCGTTTATGACGTCACGCGCCCCTCTCGGCTGGGCGGGACCCCCCAGCCTACTGTGACGTCATAAACGGTCCAAACTTTAAAAATTCATAGGAAAAGATTTACACATGCTAGAAGGTCACGGTTGGTACCAAAATTCTCAGAATGAGGTCTACCTTAGATTAAAAATAACAATAAAAAGTTTTTCCTACCCAGGCGCAAACCCTATTGTGAATAATGAAATAATAGTAAAAAACGGAGTTGAGAAGAATTGTCGGAGAATTGTCGTTGTTGTTGTTGAGAATTGTTGTTGTTGTTGTTGTTGAATTGTGTTGTTGAAGGATTGTTGTTGTTGTGAAGAATTGTGTTGTTTTTGGTATTTCCACGAAAATATTGAGTTACAAGTTAAATCGATTTCGACGGTTAGGTCATCATCAGTAACAAACAATAACTTAACGCTATGTTTGTTACTAATGTTATTTATATTGTATTTTTATATAAATAATTTATATAAAGTTAATTTATAAGTTGTCAATAACAAACTTTACCTATTGTTTGTTACTGAAGATGACCTAAACGTCAAAATAGACGCAACGTATTAATTTCGTGGAAATAGACAGTTCTTCTCAACTCCGTTTTTTATTAAAATAGTTTTCCACAATCTCATCGCGAGTGATGTTATTCGTATGAGATAATAATGTGAATTAGGTGCATACTTTTACTTCTACTTGAAAGTAAAACTCAGTGGGGTAGGCACTCTGTAGTACTTAAATTTGTACAATTCCAGTTACCTATCTTCCTCATACGTTAAATAAAAAAGTAAACACTGATTTCATTCTGAAAAGCATCAGAGGTGCTAGAGGAAAAGGTACAGATTAATAATTATAACATGAGTATTTTGCTGTGGACCTGGCACTAATAGGATCAGCAAACGGATCACTGGCAAGCTCAATGAAAACAACATTTTCTTAACGTTTCTTCGTGATCATTGTTAGTTTTGTCAATGTCGGGGCGAGGAAAATAATGTGCAGCTTCTCAACGTATTACGTAGAACAATTACGTAGACATTATTGTACTGTTAACCTTTTCAAAAACTAGTCAAACGAATAATGAGTAAATTTTCTCACAATTTGAGTTGCTTCGGTCTCTAATAGTAAACGCTCGGAAAATCACGCGGAGGAAAATAGAACAGCTGGTGAGCTTGAGTAGCAATCTTCTCTCTCGAATCTAATTTGAACGTCTCAGGTCCCAGGTATAAACGTTGGCTTGGTAAATTCGCATCGGGCGCATAATTTATGGTAAATAGACGTGATAATTCGCAGAGCACACGCGAAAGCTTGGGTGTTTTGATAAGGAAGTTCCCCACCAGGTTGACCCTCACGCAGCTCCTAAATCTTAACCTGGATAACGAAACTTAATGCGCCCTCCCAACGGATCGGTAGGTTCTGCAACCGCATATAAATTCGATGGTGTTAGTTAGCGTTTCTGCATAATCCTCCACGCCACAGGGCTGTGTCTCGGAGGCCAAAAAGCTCCCAATTAGCGAATTTCAGAAGAGGAAATATCAACAACCCAACACTTCAAGCTTATTTTGTAAGATTTCTGACGTCATTTTCAATTCTTACAACATCAGAATAGGAACCTTAGTTGTACTCGTAGGTAAGAGGATTATAATCATAACCTATGTAAATATTAAAAAGCGCTGTTTGCGAGTTTTCGAAGAAAGTGAAGCTATTGGGAAATCCAAAATTTGTTAGAAAAACTGTCAAGTTAGTGCCACATTGTTCATAGTACGAGTAAATAAAGTAATAAAAGATTTTGTTTGCCAGGAATTTTTAACAAATCTATGAAATCAATATTTCAAAAATTATGGTTGAAAAGATGTGGATACTCCATGAGTTCCCAGGTCCCATCATTGGGTACTGCTTTCATCAGCTAATAAACATTTTCTGGAAGCGTTTTCTACGTTAGTTGGTTCTGATGTTTATCTTCCTACCAGACTAAAAATATTTGAAGGTGGTAATCTCCCAATTCAGAGCACCCATGCAGGGAAGATCGAAAAATGCTAGTAATTTAATTTGGTTTCTTCATTATGACTGGTTCGAGTTGGGAGAGAAGATAAGCACATATCATGTTACAGATAAGGGCAGATCTCATTATATATAAGGAAAAAGACGCACAGTAGCGCCATTGTGCGGATCTGGAGGCGAACAAGGCGATTTTCCATTTGCCATTGAGCTACACTGCAGTCAATCCAACATTCATAGATTTTGGTACAGGAGTTTTAGGTGTAGGGGTCTCAGTCGGTCGCCGTTCGTTCCTTGTTCCGGGTAAGTATTTCCCTCAATTACCGGCGCTCAAACTTTAAATTTGAAATTGTCAAGGATTTTCATCATCAAAATCGAACGATAATTGCCGGTGAAATGTGGGAGAAACCGTATATTCAGTCACGTTTTTCCCATTTTTCTCTGGTAATTAATGTTTGATTTTGATGATTCCAGCGGCTATCTTTTAATTTTTCAATTCCCTAGGCAGATGCACTACAGAATTTCAAAAATTCCTGAAATTTCAAATTTAGGTAAAATTTTTACAGTTTGAGCGCCAGTAATTGAGAAAAACAGTAATCCGAAACGAGGAACGAACGGCGACCGACTGAGACCACCTTAACTCTCTTCATCGATGAAAACAATGCATGCAAATTCCCCTTTGATTATAACTACCGACACGATGACGTTTGGAATTATTATGCCGTAATCAGTGAGGAGCAAGTATCGTCGCAGTTCTTGAACTCACTCAAAATGTAAGTGTGAGGATACAATTTTTGCACGATGTTTTATCGCGAGCCCAACTCCGATAACTGGATTTCCCGCGTTCGACTTTGCAGACAGTCGCGACTTTTAATCCTCTTTCCATCCGCAACGCTGCGCCCTCGTAAAACGGCGGCTTTTACGATCTCTGCTCCCACCATGCGACATCGCTCGAGGTTGGCAGTTATGCTTTACGAGACACTTTGCCAAGAAAAACAATCTCGCGGCTCCTGCCAGGAAGGAATTCCAAATCGATTCTTCCGACCTGTGATACCCACTTCAAACGATTACTAATTCGGTTCAGTTAATGTCAGAGCACTTTGCACTAATTACCATTGCCTTGTAATCCTAAAGACATATTTTGTTAGATATGATGAACAAAGAAGCAGAACTTGAAGTATTATCGCCATCAGGCAACGCTTCAAGGGGTAAGTACAATCCCCTGTAACAAGCCACCTGTTCTGACATCCTGAGCTAGGTTGTAACGGGATTATGGAGCTAAATTATGCATCTTTCTTCAAGCCATGACAATTCTTCAAATAATCGCCATTGCTCTTCCAGTATGTGACAATAAACCACATTGTGTGTCATTGTTCTTAGGCGTTTCCCATGAACATCCTGGACGGCCTTCTCATGACACCGTAATTCAAGTTTATACGGAATTTTGGGTGTTGGATTCAGTCCCACCTGGCATCAAGGCAGCACAGAATGCTTTGATGAGGTACCTGGGTGAACAAGCTCACTACTACGAATCTATTAATCACCCACTGATTTATGGATACATTGATTGAGCCAATATTAAGTTTTTAACTATTTTCTAAAATATCTCCTTACTGTCTCCTTACTGATACATATACAGGGTTTCCCATATGTTATCCAGCAAACTTCGGGAGTATTTTCTACAACTAATTTGTTACAAAAAGTGTCTCTTAGCAATTTTCTTTTAACCCCCTTAAAATCCGACTTTTTTTGACTTTCAAGATTTTTTTCGTGTTTTCGACCTTACACCATTCAAACGGTCGTAACTCCCTCAAATTAGACTCAAAAATTAAAAATAAGGATATCGTTGGAAAGAGCGTAAAATTTCTCAATAGATGAGCCGTTGACCAATCGAGAAAAACAAAACGCTAGAGTGGTATTTTAACTTCAAACTTGAAAAATAGTCAATTTCTGTTTTTGGTGAAAATGTTGATGATTTTTCCTCATTGAAACAAGGTATTTGCCAGAAGGGGCTCAAAAGCTTAAAAACTGCTCCATTTTATCAGCTTTCCAACGGTCACCCAATTTTTAGTTTTACTGTGGAATTTGAGGAAGAAAATGGTGTTTCAATGCGAAAAAACGTGTATTTTTTTTCAGCGAAATCGACGGTTTGACGTGGTCTTGGGAGGAGGGGCGGCGGAGCAAACCCCGGATTCCTCCCGTCCAACCGTCAATTTCGTTGGAAAAAATGCACGTTTTTTCGCATTGAAACACCATTTCCTCCCTCTAATTCCACAGTGAAACTAAAAATTGAGTGACCGTTGAAAAGCTGATGAAATGGAGAAGTTTTTAAGCTTTTGAGCCTCTCTAGCCTTGTTTTCATGGGGAAAAATCATCAAAATTTTTGAAAAAAAAAACAGAAATTGACAAATTTTAAAGTTTGAGGTAGAAAAACTACTCTAACGTTCAGTTTTTCTCAATTTGTCAATGGCTCATCTATTGAGAAATTTTACGCTCTTTCCAACGGTATCCTTATTTTTAATTTTTGAGTGCAATTTAAGGGAGTTATGACCGTTTTCAAGTCAAAAAGTCGAAAACACGAAAAAATCTTAAAAGTCAAAAAAGTCGAATTTTATGAGGGTTAAAAAAATTGCTAAGAGACATTTTTTGTTGCAAATTAGTTGTAGAATCGACTCCCAAAGTTTGGTGGATAACATATTTTTTATTTTTGACCTGCAGAATAGAATGATTCTCTACTTTCCGTAGTGAAAAAGGAACAACTAATTTACATTGAAAACGATGTCACTAACTCTGTTTCAATACCTTTTTATGAGCAAGTTAGGTACTTGTTATGTAAATCTGGTTCTGACCTTGTTAAAAGACTTAATGGAACAAAAAAATTTCATTCAATTAAAAACGGACTAACGAAAAATACAAAGTGAGCTGCATTTCGTTTCAACTCAGGACGGCGTGAAGGATATTTTTCCAGGAGTTAATGGGTGCCGGGGGTCCGCCCTAAGTGGTCTCCCAAACTCAATTACCTCTGGAGCTGAGGATACTCTCACGTTTAGTGGTCTAATGGCCTGAGAGAGCGCGCTGACCACGGACTCCCTCCAATGAGAAAACCTAACACGGAAACTCGATTAATTCCATTGCATTTTCCGCAAAGGAAACCCGGGAAAGGGGGCGTACCTGGATTTCCATGCCTGTATCCTAGGCAGAGACGTATATCCTATAGAGATATTTAGGGAGGAAACATGAAGTTTTCTGGTCGTTTCCAGAGTAGCAAATACGTCGTACCGTTGCGCCAAATGTGCACAGCACGAATAAATTAGGTTTTGCTTTTCATTAACGGAGGTACAACTTTTATTGTATTAGTGAAGCTGACCGAGGAGTTTCAGACGTTTTTGATAATATCGAAAAATGTAGTGTACAATTTTGTGTACAATACACAATAACAGTACAAACCCAACAACAATGTCGGTTGAGTGGGATGAAAGAGAGGATCATCAGGAATCCAAGTTGGCTCATCGGAAATACGAGAAATCCAACGGTACCAACGTCCACAAAATCGCCTCAAAAGTTCAGACACAGGCAGAAAGTTTTTAATCATATTAATTTACAAAACTTGATGGATAAAGGATTATCAATTTATGGGCTCAATACTGCGAATAGCTTGTCTTCAACTCCTCTCATGACAGGAGAGTTGAAGCCGTTACAGGAAATCCCATCACCTTAACTGACTAAACAGGATTAACAGGATGTGCTTAGTACGTCAGGTGGAGTCGTCCTCCGTTGTTCTGACGTGATGGGTTCTCTCCTGAGTCGAATAGCTTAACCGAGGGTCAAAACTTGGTTATAAACCGGGAGCCTCCATGTCCGACAAGTTACCTGCGTCCTTGATGGCTTCAAGAGGTTTATCACTAAGGAGATAAAGCATGAATGAGAGGAAGCGGATAGTACAGTTTTGTAATGTTATACATTTATGTTCGTTAGTTCTCCAATAAAGTAACGTGTAGGGTAACCCAGAGTGGCATGAGTCATCACCAACAATGACGAGGTGAGGAAAGGAAAGAACACGTCATCTGACGCCACCTCTTTTCCACTCTCCCCTAACCATAATAGCTAGAGTATAAAAGCCGCACTCAGGGGTCTTCCTACATGCATTTGTACCTAGTCAATTCGACTTATCATTTCTTGTCTTACCTACAGCCCAGTTCCTCCAAGGAAACGGTTTGCCCCATAAAGGCGCCGAACCTCTAGCTCCCCTTAGGGACCTCTTGAGAACCCTAGGCTTCATTAGGTAAATGCTCCGCTTCCCGCCGGTAGGTCTGGGTCCAGACGCCGAGGTTTGCGGATAGATATTTCAAGCACTTATCCGGATGGTAGGCCGCGAGGCGCCGCGGGATGTAGTGCCAAAGCCGTAGGCTTAGGGATCAATCTTTCCGTTGAGTAGGGTTCATTGTACTTATAGTACTCAACAGTCCATGGTGACAAAAAAATGAAGTAAAGGAACACAATATGTATGGTTATTTTTATTATATTATAATATAAATAACTATAGTGCCAAAATCCCTTGCTCGGCTCGGCTCAAACTCGAATAAAGTCATGCAGCATGAGTTTGATTTTCAAATAATTAAATGCTATGGTTAAGAAAATTGAAATATTAGATATATGAGAGAGTAGTAAGTCTTGTGGATAAGACACATAGCACGATTCGTTAAAATCATACAATCATCCACTTGGTTAAAATGTTTAAAAACACAAAAAATTCCTCCTCACCACGAACTGATTATAATACCCACACGTTTTTTTTTCTCAGTATAACATATTATCAACATACTGTATGCACACGGTCAATAAAAAAACTGGAAACGAATGAATAGGAGTGGATGAAAATTTCTAGAACAGCGTGCACTGTAAAGACATACCACATTGCTGCGATAAGTAATGCGACGAACGTGGGCATTACTTCTCCGTGTAATTCCGCCCCAAGGGGTCGAGGCGAAAGTAGCGGTAGGAAAACATTCTCAAAGAGGCTTCCCCGCGACAATATCTCCTGGATGCGGAAGGCGTTCCATATAAATAAACCATTATATTTTATCTCCGCCTGCTCCCTCGAGGGTTTATTGGGTTCCATTAAAATACTGGTGGGTTCTAGCCGAGGCGGTGGTAACTAGGTGTCGTAAATCAGCTTTGTGTCAATGGATGGAACATTGGTCCACAATTCAGCTAGGAGTCATGAATACACAGAGTCAACTCCCAGCTAATCCGATGAAAGCTGGACCATAAAGGGAGGAATGGAGCCAATTGCTTTATAGTTTTCAACTACAGAAATTGAAAAATTATTTTATAATTGTTTATCGCACCAGCTTACCTACCTGATCGATACCCGAAAAAGTGCATGAAAATCGGTCGAGAAGAAAGAAGTAGCTGAGTCGTAAAACATTCATTTTGAGACCTTTGAAGGGATTTTGGGACTCCTTATCTTACATATTTGGTAGGTACCAGAATTCGTTGCTTTTCTTGCGACCGCAAGACTCGCTTAACCCTAATTGGACCAACAAAATTTTTCATCGATTTCTGGGGAAATATCGGTCATAACTTCATTTCTTAACTTCCAATAGCTCACAAAATAATTTTCAAAAATTCAGCTCTCCAATAAATTTTAAATAGTAATTTTAATTTAGTTTCTCTAGTGACACCTTGGTACAGCTGTGGAATTCCTAAGATTTTTAGATTTTTTTTTTTTTTTTTTGCACCAGTGACATCTTGGGACCGACGCGCCATTTGCTATAGTGATTTGGTGTCACCAATAGTACCAAGGGACAAAATGGTGTACAATCAATTAGTACCACCCAATGTTTAAATTTAATTTCTGTTGTTAATTAATTATGTTCAGTAATCAAGATGTAGAGGACAAAAAATTATTCTTTCAACCACAGAAAAAAGTATCACAGACGAACAGACTTCGTTTTACATTTTCATAGCGATGTTTTCTAACTTTCTGAAAAATGAAACATGAAACTATAACTAGGTCTTCAGAGATATAATAGAGAGAGATTCAGAGAATAATAAATCAAAGCAAGTTGTTAGAAATTAAGATTTAGATTTAAAAAAAAGTTGTCGTTTGGGTGTCTAGCCATCAATGGTGTTAGGTAGGTCCGTATCCTCACTCAGACTTCATGAAAAATTTTCGAAATTTGGTGTCACTAGTGATACTATGGTCCAATTAGGGTTAAGATAAATTATTTACTACTCATCATACGTGGTAGACGTTATCTTTTTCTACAAACCCAGGATTTTCTAACGAAACTGCCTCAATAAGTTGTCAATGATAATCGCCCAACTGGTATGATATAGTTACGAAAAATGTGATGGTCATTAGGAAATTTTCATTGATTTGACCATAGTGATAGACAAAATAAACCTACGGATCAACAATATTGATGTCACCTTAGTTTCTATTCTCTGTAAGCATTTGCATTCAAAAATGATACTTGAATCATTTTTTCTCTCCGTATCTATTTTTTTAAGTTGGACAATTGTTGCTGACTCCTTCACACACCGGGGTCGTCACAAAAGAATTCTGAACGGAAAAGAAACACTACGAAACAGTGGATATTCTTCGAGTCGATACGTAGTGTGGATCACACACACGACTTTCTGCAGCAATTTTTTCCCTTTCTGGGACAAAGATGCTCTAGCTGTCAAATGCGACGTCGACCCAGCGAAGTTGAGATGTGGAGGAGCCTTGCTGACCTCCAAAATCGTCCAAACAGCGTGCCACTGCTTAGCTGACAAAGGATCTCCGCGTCCGCAGTACCAACTTTCGCCGTACGTGCGAATCAAGGCCGACGAGCGGAGGTTTTACGTATTTGCAGGATGGGATAAAGTTGGAGACATGACTACCGGTTACGGTGCCAAAGCTTACCTGATCAATGAGCAATGTGCCAATTTGAACGTAAGGAATCTCACGGGTGGAGAACCTTTTCCCGTTATTTACGACTATGGGTTGATGTTCTTAAAGACTGACGTTGACCCGTATTCAGGGTTTTACAGGGATGGCAGTAATTATGCGCCGTATTACAGGGTTCGATACCTGGAAAGCATGTGGAGGAGAATGGTGTCAAGCGAGCTGACTTGCTTGTTCGTAGGGTACGGTCTCGGAAACCGTGGATCTACACAGCTCGGCCATGGGTGGGGGGTCGTCAGGAATTATTTGAAATGCTTTCAATTGGTGGATGTACCATTAAAAACGAAACAATTCAAGTATGAAGATGATGCGACTTGGGTCTGCTCCACTCCTCTTGGATTGCATCCAGGTGAGTACATAAAGATCAAGGGGTGGTAGTTGAGGCCTAAGCCACTGAAGGATGTTGAGGTTCTCTTACCGACCGATGGAAGTTGAGGACCCTCAGAGGGAAGTAAGACGTCAACGTCAAGTCCTAGAGGAGTTGAGGTCCACTAGCCCAGCAAAGGAAGTTGGTTGGGGCTGAATTTCAAACTATTTTAGATATCCATTTTTCGAGGGTTGCATGCCAGAGGTGACCAAGTCCATTTTTTCCAATATTGAGGTTTTAATGGTTCAAATTGATTCTGGATTTTCAAAATATTAATGACTCGAAGAACCCTTAGAGTATCCCCACCCACCCCTTTTCGACCCTATTAGTATTCTCCTGGCAGAAATGACCAAGTGCTATTTTCGCATCATTTGGTCATTCCTGCCAGTAAAAGGCGAGCGGTGTCAAATAGTCACTTCTGCCAGAGATAATATCGGAAATCCATTGGTTGAATTGAAGG
Organism: Apolygus lucorum; assembly: GCA_009739505.2. Taxonomy (NCBI): domain Eukaryota; kingdom Metazoa; phylum Arthropoda; class Insecta; order Hemiptera; family Miridae; genus Apolygus; species Apolygus lucorum. Next base: position 35,429,177 of record CM019173.2, read on the forward strand.
CCGAAGTGACAAATTAGTATTATGTTAATTCGTTGTAGGTACCTAAAAGAGGTCACCCACACCGGGAACTCCAGTAGTGCGGGTGCACTACTGGAGTTTCCGGTGTGGGGTCACTAGATCGTTGGTTGATTCTGCTGAAAGAGGATTGCGGGCGAGTAGCGCACTTGGTCACTTGTGCCAGCCAACTCAAAAAGGAGAAGTACAGAATCTTTGAAACGCTTTGCTTAAGGATTGGGTTTTTGTCGTTTGGTCACTTCTGCCATACAAACTTTGATTTACTCATTTTAATATGTTTAACGTAATCCAACTGGGATTACCTTGGATTACTTGAATTATCCAAGCTTTTCGCCGTTGTTCTGCTATAAATAAATAATTCCTTTCAAAACTACGTGTCTCAGATCGATTGGTTCGAGGCGACTCCGGAAGCCCGGTCACTTGCGACGACGAATACGCTGGAGTCTACAGTCAGACAATCACAGACGACAACGGAAAAACGGATCTGTCAGGACCTCTGGTATTTGCCGCCTTCGAAAACTCCCAAGAATACCGACGTTTTCTGCACAAGATCGCAGAGACATTCAATCCACCTTATATCGCAGTTATTTCGCGACCACCAATGACTATTCAGCCAACGTCCATTGTAGAGGAATTCAGTCTGGAATTTACTGTTCAATCCACTTCAGTTACAATGACAGTCCAAATATGGTTGATAGCATTAAAAATCGCAATTTTGTGTGTTCTTTGACAATTGATGGTAAGAATATTCAACTTATCAATAAAATCATTTTACAGAAGATTAAATCTACAAATTATTCAAAAACGTCTGCCATGATGGGTGGGGAAATTTCTTTCTTAAATAGAATAACATAGACAAATGGAGTTAGGGTCGGATCATCATTTAAAAATATTCACATTCTTGAAGGGCCCAGTCCCATGCTTACTCCGAATTTGAGCAAAATCAGCGATCAGACCGTGAAAAATGGATGAAGTAGAATTAGGTTTGAGCGTGCGTACACGTTGTTGGTTCGATGTAGAATAATTTCAATGGGGACCGTCACGAGACTGAAACCAACCATGAAAATGTCGATAAGCACAAAGGCGCTATGCCCATTTTTTTAATTTCAGAAAAACTCAAATTCAAAAAACTATTATTGACCTTCTTGACGATTATAGCTTGCAAATTTCTTGAAGAGAATTTAGTGTAACAATCCTTTTTTTTATGAATTGTAACTGATGAAAACTTCTTTTGCGTTTTCCTCAAAACTCCGTTTTTGGACATAGTCCCTTTTGCTTTAAGGTATCGATGAGTTCAAAATTGAAAAAGTTCGGTGGAACTGTTTCGCGAACGATAAGCGAGGAAACTTCCCTGGATGGAAGAGAGGACGCTAGTCAGTCACCTTTCAGACCTCGAGCTAGTAAGTTTCCTCCACTTTATTCATATGTTGCGGTTTTCCTTTGATAACCAAAATTCATTTTTATTTCATTTCGGCCCTATGTATGATTAAAGATTCAATCTATATAAACCACACTCCGATATGTTATTGAACGCTACCCAATTCATATCTACATATATTTTAGTTAATAAATAACTTTAAATTATATTTGAATTATTGGGTATAAATACGAGCTGGTTATTCCATCAGAATATTTCCAACTCTATTCCAAAATTGAGACATAATTCAGAGTAAATAGGCCTGGGACAATGATTAACGACATACAAAAACTTTGCACTATCAGAGTTGATCAAAAACTATTAAACGTCCAAATCTTCTTGTTAACCTATACGAGGACACTATGCTGCCAACCCAATTTGGCAAGATAATTTCAACAGCTGCACAAAACCTTCGGTAGCGGGGGAGTAAAATCACGAAAAACGCATTGCCTTCTATCTTGTAAAATGGTCAGTAATCACTGGAACACCCCGTCCTGGCTCCACTATGGCGCCATAAAATCTCTGATCGAAGCGATCCGATCAAAACGAATTGAGCACTTGGGTGTTCAAGTAGCCGTGTCTCCCCACCAACCAGACTTCCACGAATCGAAATGAAAAGTCGTTGTTTAGTATCTGTTCCAAAGTAACGGTTATTATCGGAAAAGAACGGTTCGGCGTCGCTTCGCGTAATACTTCATGAAATACCCCGCCGTAAATTTGACGACCGCATATAAAACGAGGTGCTGCAGTAAAAAGCCGAGAAAGGTGGTTCAGTGGGAAATACGGAGAGTGTAACTTGTTCGCTTTTGACGTCTATTCGCACTAGATCGCGCTAGAGTCGACTTTTTTATGTCTGAACGAAACAAAAGGCTTTTCAGCTGCCTTGAGGCTCGGTCGTTGAGAAAAGTTGGAGGGAATTTTTTCCTATTTGTAAGAGAAGAAGGAAAATTATGAGCGTCCTTATTCAAGTATTGGCATCTTATGGAGATGTTAACGACGTGATTTCAATGGGATCGTTTCAAGTTGACATGTACGACTTGCAACTGAGGCTCCTATCACTATAAATTTTCAAGTGGAATAAGCAATAGTTCCTAACTGCCTATCAACAGTACATTGTCAAACGACCAAAAACTCTTTCTGGACTTCGTAGTGAGATTAAAAAATTAACTCCTGGAAGTCTGGAGTCCAAACCTAGAAAGTTTACAATTATTAGAGTTCGTTTTATTATCAAATTTGATTTTTCGATACCTACTGATTTGGAGCCTTAGATTAGATAGTCAATTAATTCACGTCGATAACTCAGCAAGGTATTTTTAAAACTGCAAATCCTGAAAACAACGTGAGGGAAATTTTCAGCATGATTTTCAGCGATTTTCACTGTGATACTTTCATTCAAAAGTTGCTTCAGTTAAAAGTATCCTAAAGCTAAAAATCTGAAAGAGATTATGTGGTCATGTTTTTCTGATCTACTTCAGTAGCATACCTACTTATAAAGTTCAATAGTACAACTGGACGGTTCCAAACCGCTATTCGGAAATATTCCAGCCTTACCGATGAAAAGACATAATTTCCGTCAGGTAAGACCGAACAGAAAAACAAGAAAAGAGAGGAGAAACTTCGCAAACGTTTCTCGTGGCTGATTCGTTCTTTTACTTCGTGGAAAGTCTCCGAAAAAAACCTATTTTCGAACGAAAAGTCATCAAATTAAAAAGAACCGGAGATCCGTTTCGAGCTTCCGGTTTTTTCCTCTGCAGAGAGTGAGAAGTCCTTTGAAGGCTGGAGTCGAAAAAAAGGGGGAAAATCCGGAAGTTTTAAGGGGATTTTACGAGGGTACTGCTTGTATTTGGTGAGGGTTTGGGAAACTGACGGAAAAGGGTTGTGGTAAGTGGGAAATATCATCGGGAGATAGGGAAGGAGTGATTGGTGGTAAACAAACTGAGGTGGTAGTCTTCTAACGAGTATCCGATTTTCGGGTCGTTTAAAGAAGTTATCGTGGTGGACGGTGTTTTCGATGTCTCACTAGCGGAGGTAACCTTATATTCTTGCGAGTTGTGAATAAAAACCTTCCGTGTGAAGTTGACACCGTGGCCTCTTCATATGGAATAATCATGACTGGCATGAACAACTTTTTAGGTGTAAAAATGAATTATTGAATAAAATCAGTTAATAAATTCCAAGATTCGAAATATTCGCTTGATGACAAAAAGATACACTTCTGAATTGATAATCATCAATTCGATAGGAAATCAGTCCGATTTACATTGATTTTCCATGATATGTGCCGTGATTTCCTCAATAGGAACACCATGAGATTTATGAAACGAAACAACTCCCAACAATACTCTAAATTTGAGCAAAACTGAGTCGTTTCAAAACGAATTGCCGATTAATAGTTTTATCGAGTCTGCGCTTAAATTAATATGTCCCGAATCTGCCATCCATTTATAGCGTTCTTGAGTACTTGAATGCTGCCCATTTCCGGCCACTGATGCGTTTTTGCATTCATATTTATGATTTTTTTAAATATTGAAAATAGTGGTAAATCTTTGCAGGAGAATTTTTCTCGACCATGCTGTTCCTAAACTTTTCAGAAAAAGTTTTCTTTAATGATCGGGAGCTCAATGCAATTTTGGAAATTTTTTTTCCAAAGAGGCCTCTTGGGCGAAGGCATGAGTATAGTGGCTCAAATTCTATTCTGGACGAGTGAGCTTTCTGGGCCATGAGTTGAAACATATTCCGGTCCAAAATAGACTTTCACATTCTACCAAGACAAAAAACTGGATAAATCATATCGATTTGGCCTCTCAAATCTCATTAAAAGTAAAATTCATAAAATATCGAGTAAGTAAAAGTAAAGTAAACAACCATTTCAGGTTGGATTTTCGTTCGAATGCCATTCCTGAAAAATATCGAGTATTTTTGCTCTCGATTGGGGAGCAAATTATGGTTTATTTTGGCTGGCATTCCGTAAAACAGTTCATCTTCCTCTCCTCATTATTCAGTTATTTCAAACCTTGGCTTGAAATGGGTTAATACGCTCGTGGTGAAATTATTGTCAGCCTTCGAAGTCTCATATTTTTTTGAAAGAGACAATTATCTTGAAACGGCAAGGACTAATGGTCAAAAACGTAAAGAAAGGTTTAAGATACCTAGTTATACGATGAAAATCTCCTGGATAAGTCATGACAGGAGATTACAAGTTTAACGACCAGGAAGGACTGCTAAGGAAAGAGATGGCCTCGCTTGAGTCCGGTTTATTTACCGCCAATCCGAACTGCCAAGATCCTGATATTTCTAATTTGCGGAACGGGAAAAACCCTCTTTTCAGTTGGAATTTCTTTCTTCCAGCCTTTTACACCCCTTTTTCCAATCAACGCTGGCGTTTCTTCCAGAGCGGAAAGCTTTGTGTTCAGTTTCAGGAGGTGAAGAAAATTTTACTCAAGAATCATGTTGTATGGTTGGGCCATTTTGATAACAGTCGGGTTGGAGATGGAGGTGGACCACAGATTATTTACAAAATAAATGGAAATAGACGAGGAAAGAAGGGAGGGATGATTCAATGCCAATCAAGCATGTCAAAAGTAACAATTTACCTGATTCTTAGTTACTAAGGTAGGTGTTTAGTTTGGAAGTACTTTTTGAATTCAGTAATTATCCAATACCAATTGAATTAATGATCAAAGAATGGAAGAGAAAAATGTGAAAGCTCGAAGGACCCCTTATGGGGAAAGAAACTTAGGTTAGTACCTACCTAAAGTGAAATATACATGTGGTGATCAGATGATAAAGAAGAAAGAACAAAGTTGTGGATTGATGAAGCATCAACAGATAGATGAATTTATTAAATTGAAAGCAGGTTTGTAGTGGTTATGAGTTGAAATGTCCATTGTTTCCCTAAATGGCCATGTGGAAAGATAAGAGAGAAAAAAGAGCTTAGCTGTGGGGTGATCAGTCCCAGTAGAGAAGGTTTCCAGAAGATAGGTACGAGTAGAAATCCAAGACATGCACCTCCCACTAGAATCCAAGGACAGCTTCCATGAAGAAATAAGGTTGTAGGAAGATAGCAGCTTCCAGGAAGAGTACATGTGGTTCCAGGAAGAGTACAGGTGGTCCCAGACAACCCAAGTTTTCGAAGTCCCAAAATATTCAGTCTTGGAGTAATGATGCTCACTGAAGTTATATTTATGGGACCAAGTCTCATTCACTTGTCAAAATGAGAGAAATAATTTCGAGTATTGACACAAGAGACAACAGATGAAATTGGAAACATTTTTCTGAGAACAGGTTGGCAAGGGAACAATAGAAGAAGTGAGCTTCAACATGGCTGCCAGCAAAATCCAAGTTTCCAAGCAGGGTTGACATGAAGCTCATGTTCAATTAGGAGATTTTCAGCGTAGCCCGGAAATTACAATAATTTTACAATATGAGACAATATTTTTAGAGTTTGAATAAAGTATTTGATAAACATAATACTATAATATTAAGAGAAATATGCAAGCAGGCATGGATGAAAAGCAACAACATCCATGTACATGGATGTAAGGTAGCATTTACCTGTATGGAGATTGATGGAAAAAACTATTCTATGGTGATAAGACTGATAACAGTGATGTAAAATTATGAAGGATGTGAAAATTTGAGGTTTTTATTGAAGGATGGTTTGTGGAAAGGAAAACGGAATTTATTATGTAGATGGTGGTTTTTGAAAGAAAGAAACTGATGTTGGATGGAGTGACTGGTTGGGCATGAAGTGAAACTGATGTTGGATGGAGTGACTGGTTGGGCATGAAGTGAATACAATGAATATTTAATAACGCATTTTGAAACCACAAATTTTAAAATTTTTATACGATTTTAATGGTTATATTGATCAAAAAAACCAATGGAATTGTATTTTCATTAAATTTTGTGCATTTGTTCCCTACGACTTCCACCAGAGTGGAATTATTGAAGCTAAATAGGTACTTTCTTGCTTAAAATTGAATGAACAACAAATTTTCTTCTAGGGAATAAAGGAGAAAGCAATGGAATTCGATTGAAAACAATTAATTTACAACATCATAGAAAAAACCAGGTGATTTGATAACACTACTGAGTGGAAGTGAACGATAAAAACCTCATTCCTCCCATTTTCTTGGAAAATTAAAAATGAAAACACCCAATTGACGCTGGGGACAAACTACTCATATTTGACCGAAACAGTGCACTTTGTAAAGAATATATCATTGTAATTCCACTATAAAATAATGAATGTGTAATATTTATTTGGGAATTCTCCCTAATTAGACGGCTCGGAGGAACTTGGAAAGACGGAGTCTTTCCAGAAGAACGTCCGGCTCATCCGCCATTTTTTTCCTTTTGTTCCATCGTAAAATATTACTCCTCCAGAGTTGGGTTGAGGACACCAAACCTACCAATGTCGTAGCACCGAAGTGAAAATCTATCCTACTATAAAATGAAAATTACAGTGGACAAATGAGGAGTTTGATTCCAAAAGGTACTAAAAACCATTTTTTATCGAAATTGAGTTAACACTTTCCTAGGGTTTTAGGGGGGTAGTTCTCCACACAAATGCGATCGTTTTGGAGCAAAAGATAATCTATTCCCTTGAAAAACGAGGGTGAATATTCCGTTTAATTTCAAAGGTACTGTATCCAGCACATTGGCGGTCTCTTATCCGTTTTGTTTCAAAAAGTACAACATCCATAAATCTGATATTTCAAATCTCATTCAAAATTATTTTAAGCTTTGAAATAAATTACCTCTTTTCCAAAAATATTTATTATAATTTAGAAATATATAGAAAATAATATCATTGGTTCATAGCACGTTTTTCAGGTCGCTATGGTTTTTCGCGTTTGACCAAAATGGATATAATACCTTTTGGAATGAAATTCCTCAAATGTCAAAAATGCAGAAACCACAAGGTTGTTTCTTTCTCTTGAATAGTTCGAAAATACTTCGAAAAAGCGATGTTTTTCCGAGTTATGTCTTCATTTTATTTCAGTAAATTGTTAAGAACCACCTGGAATTTCCTCGTTTATTTACCGTCAATTGTAACTTCGACTGAGACAGGTAGATATTTGATATAAATTGTTTCTCATCTAAGATGATACCTCTTCGAAACCAAAAGTAATTAACCTCGATAAATTATCAGGATTTCCCCGGTACTTCCCCTTGAGACCTTGATTTCACGAGCGGGAGAAAGGAAGTTCTAAGTCGAAACCATTACAGTAATTCCTTGTTTCCCATTGACTCTGTTTAATTTTCCTTCGCCCTCTATTTATTATTTTTCGAGTTTCAGAGCTCCCTGCGTTGATTGCAAAAGGTTAAATCTTCATTTCCTCTCTAATCGCTCTGTCTTAGTTGGAAATACTCCCTAGTTTATTCGTTTATACAAATATGAGGCACCCCAAGGTGGTTCTATTTCTCCGTTGTATTTTCAGCGGTATGAATGGGATATCAAGGGTGAGGAGGAAGGAATGAAGAGTGCAACGGATAGCTCTTAGACGAAAGAACCTCCGCTTCCATGACGCGATACAATGTACCCCAGCTACCTACCTAACCCTTGTTTCCCGACGTTTTTCATGATTGCAAGGATTTAGGAAAACATACTATTGAGAACGAGCTCGCATTGGTAAAATGCACAAGACGCGTAATGAACCTTTTTCTTTGTTTTCCAGAAGAGAACCAACGTGCGATTTTCCAAATTTGTGCTCGGTGAGCGGGAGAAGAATATGCTCCGTTATTCACAAGACACTTTCTAGTATTTCGGAACCTCAAGCCAATCAGAACACAGGAACCTCAGCCGATCATAAATCAGGAACCTCCAGAGAATCAGAATGTAGAACTTCAAGGACTTAAAAAACAGCAAAATCTAGCTTATCAGAATGCTGGAACCTCCAGCCAATTCGGATGCAGGTGCATCAGCCAATCAGAACGCAGGAACCTTCAAAAAATAAGAATTCAGGACCTCGAAAAAATCAACATCCAGTCAATCAGAATGCTTGAATCGCCAGCCATTTCTGATGCAGGTGCCTCAGCCATTTAGAACGCAGGAATCTTAAAAAAATCAGATTGCAGAACATTCAGTTCGTCAAAATACAGAAACATCCAGCCAATCAGAAAGGAGGAACCTCCATCCAATTCGTATGCAGGAGCTTTTGTTAATCAGAATGCAGCAACCTCAATCAATCGGAATGCAGCAACCTCAGCCAATTCGATGCAGGATCGCATTCCAATCAAAATTAAGGTAATTGTGATATTATGAAGGACAATTGTTTGGAATAGAAACTGTTCTTGTCAAAAAGTAAAGCCTAGGAACTTGAATGGAGGCCTCTGTTTGATGAGGTTTCGGCGTACTGTCTTTTACTAGGACCAACAAAGCGATGAAAGGGCGAGGCTTTCTTCTGGTCAGTAATTGATACATAACCAGCCGTATCTTTGCTTGTTAGTTGATTTACATCATGATAACAAGAATCTTGACCTCCGCTCCTTCGAACTGAGCAACAAACCGGAAAGCTTCCTTCAGAATTCAATTCCCCGCAGAATCCTGAGGTTGCGGTGGTCGGACCTTTTCAAGGACTTAAAAAACAGCAACATCTAGCTTATCAGAATGCTGGAACCTCCAGCCGATTCGGATGCAGGTGCAACGTGCGATTCTCTAAATTTGTGCTCGGTGAGCGGGAGAAGAATATGCTCCGTTATTCACAAGACACTTTCTAGTATTTCGGAACCTCAAGCCAATCAGAACACAGGAACCTCAGCCGATCATAAATCAGGAACCTCCAGAGAATCAGAATGTAGAACTTCAAGGACTTAAAAAACAGCAACATCTAGCTTATCAGAATGCTGGAACCTCCAGCCGATTCGGATGCAGGTGCATCAGCCAATCAGAACGCAGGAACCTTCAAAAAATAAGAATTCAGGACCTCGAAAAAATCAACATCCAGTCAATCAGAATGCTTGAATCGCCAGCCATTTCTGATGCAGGTGCCTCAGCCATTTAGAACGCAGGAATCTTAAAAAAATCAGATTGCAGAACATTCAGTTCGTCAAAATACAGAAACATCCAGCCAATCAGAAAGGAGGAACCTCCATCCAATTCGTATGCAGGAGCTTTTGTTAATCAGAATGCAGCAACCTCAATCAATCGGAATGCAGCAACCTCAGCCAATTCGATGCAGGATCGCATTCCAATCAAAATTAAGGTAATTGTGATATTATGAAGGACAATTGTTTGGAATAGAAACTGTTCTTGTCAAAAAGTAAAGCCTAGGAACTTGAATGGAGGCCTCCGTTTGATGAGGTATTCGGGGTACTGTCTTTTGCTAGGACCAACAAAGCGATGAAAGGGCGAGGCTTTCTTCTGGTCAGTAATTGATACATAACCAGCCGTATCTTTGCTTGTTAGTTGATTTACATCATGATAACAAGAATCTTGACCTCCGCTCCTTCGAACTGAGCAACAAACCGGAAAGCTTCCTTCAGAATTCAATTCCCCGCAGAATCCTGAGGTTGCGGTGGTCGGACCGCGGACTATTTTGCATGGTCCAGTATAAGTTTAAATTGGAAACCGCCGGTACGGAGTGGGGGAAAGGTTTAGGACCCCTGTAAAGGCAAAAACCCACCTGGAGCCTTTACAGTCAACGACAGCCTTCCCCTTCTGACGAAAACCATAAAGGACCTCTGGAGGGTTTTACTATGCAAAACTTCCTACCCTGCAAAAAGGTTCACTTCGTGGAAATCGTGTTATGAGGGAATATATTTGTACGTTGAATATGGAAAGAGGAGAAAAGTTAATAAAAAGGTCGGATGTTTATTTGGTTTAGTATGAGACACTATTTGCAAGTATTTACATTCGTACATTTGCGGTAAGTACGTAAATAACACGTACTACACCAGTTATTACATTTCAGAGGAATGGAGTTCCATCCACTGTATATCAAACTTGAAATACATACTTGATAACTTGATAACCCTGCATAAATTCCCTGTGAAACTAAGTGATGCAAAGGAATGTCAAAAACGAAAATGAAACTGTTACTCGGGATCACAAATCTTCTGGTTGCTCCAATAATTTCCCACTGTATCAAATAATCTAACCATAATCCAACGTATCAAAATATAAAGAGGTGACTCCATGAGGTACTCCTTCTGAGATTCCAAAGTAAGGTAATTCCGCGGAACTTCACCCACACACATTAATTTTATCTTTTTTCCCGTTGTGATCAATTGATTATAGATAGCTTATTAAAAGGTATATTATATCGGATTTTCCCATAAAAACATAGAAAACGTACAGTTTCTTCTGGAAAACTTATGACTATCTGGAAGGTTCCCCCGTGCTAAGGTATCTATATACTAGGATAATTTAAAAATAATAATAATAATAATAATAAATCTCCACAATAATAGATGCAGGTTCTAGTAACAATGCACGTGCCATACTAACCGGCATTATTTTGAGGTGCAAACTATTTGGCGTAATCCGTCTCATCAAGGTGGATATCATTTACAACTCACCTGGAACAAATTTCAAAAAATTGTTAATAATTCAGTATGTATTGCATACATAAGTAAAAGACGTCTGATAATGCAAATTTTTGAAATGCACCGGTGTATCGGGGCATAATGATGATTTGTTCAAAGAAATGAAAAAAACGCTGCAAATTATTACACAATGGTTTATTATTTTTCTATATAGATCACTCGTCTACAAAATCACCAACCATCCAATATGAAGAAAAAGAAAAAAATTGGAAAAAAATTGAAAAAAAAATCAAAATCACCAACCATTGATCGCATTTTGGTCAGCTCTAATTTGAACGGAGGTAAGGCCTCTTTTGCGATTCACACTCGAGTTTTGATTTATATATATATATTTCAATATAAACCCTTAAATTTCCGTAGGGAGCGAACGGTTTGTCCTACAGAGCTCCGCGTGGTCTCAAAAAATTCTAAAAATTCTATAGAATCTTAAATTGAAGGAAAAACAATACCTTTATATCAAAATTTTTTGAGTTAGGGCGTTTTCAAAATTTCAAAATTGATTTTGGAACCCTTAAACTAGACCCCAAATGGAGCCTACATACCAAATTTCATAAAAATCGGTCAATGCTACGTGGCAAAAGTGCCGCGTAGGGCGTACGGCCGGCGGACGGCGGACGGACGGCCAAATTTTTATTCGATTTTTGGATTCTACGTACCTCGAAACGTAAACCATTCAATTTTGAGGGGGTGTTAAATTTTTTTTTTCTTGGTCGATTCCAAAGGTTCATTATTCAAAATAATAAACCAAAAACTGAATAAATCAGTTCATCTCAAGGAAACAAAGATTTCTCAAATTTTCTAGAATACATTTGAATTAGGAAACTACTTGTATGACGAGTTACCGCTCTAACACTTTTGCTAAGAAAAGTTAGTGACTCTTCCTCTACCAAGTTAATTCTCTCACCCCTCGACTTCATACCGTGAGAGTTTGCAGCCCAGTTGTACCAACTTCGTCCCTCAGTTCCGGTGGTTCCTCGGTGAGAGGTTTTCCTTATTTCTCGAGTTTCCCCCGTCAAAACTTTGCCATTCTTGAGAGCCCGAGTAGAATAGAATCGGTGGGGTGAAGGAGTGAATGTACAAATCATTGTGAAGCATGCGATGTTTCTGCAAGAATGTAATAGTACTACTTAAACGAGTCTAAGAAGAATATCAATTTGGCTGAGTAGTGCGGTAGTTTAGTAGTATTTAAAGGTAATCAAGGGAGGGCAGTTATCGAATTATCATTGCAGCCAGGAAAATGATTCATGTAATTACGTAATACGATACGTCCTCACTAATCGATCAAGATTAGCTCAATGCATTCAATTGAAAGCTAAATGAACACGAACAAACTCATTTCACACCCCATCCCATACAAATACACGAAAAACCAAGAACTAAATTTAACGATAATTTCGTAATTTGCATTTTCAGTGGTTGATTTACAATTTAAACGTTCAGAAGTACTCGTGAAAGTCCTTTTGGAAGTACCCAATTATGTAGTTTCATAATAATCATGGAATTTCCCAGAATTATTCTAGGTACTTTCATACCTATCTACTGCTACCATGAAGCAAACAATTTAAATGTTCAGAAATACACGAGTTCTTGTGGAATTCACCCACGTAGGTGCTTTCATAACTCTAGGTCTGTTCATCCAAATGTTTTATATTGTGCCTTCTTCAAGAGTAAGGATAAATTTATTGTCCTCTAGATAGAGGATACCTTTTGGAAATACGGTTGTGAAGAAAATGATTTACGGTCTCCCCGAACTCATATTGCTCTCCCACGCCGTTTTTTCGGGTTTACCTCAACTGAGAGAAGTATTTTTTTGGAAAAGGATGTTGGGAGGAGGGTTAGGGCTTGAGAAGGAGTCGTTGGTATTGAGTATCTCTGGGGTACGTGCGTTGGTTATTGAAAAGGCGGCTTATTGTGGGAAAGGTCCATTCAGAATAGTACGGAGTTTTTCTTGACTGACGTTCTTCAGAAATAGTCATTTCTGAGAGGTTTGATTGGTATATTAAGTAGAATTCTGACTAGATCAATGATAATTTTTTACAGGAACAACAAAAGATCTTGGACGTCACCGATGCTCTCAGATAAGGGAGATTATGTGTATGGATGAGAGGTGACCAGTATTGTACTTTTTCAACCCACCTAACAGGGTAATAAAGAGAAATGTATCGAAATTAGCAGGAAATTACTATCTTGTATATTACGCAGGATTTTTGAACACGTCATTAACATTGTCAGTAGTAAAGAGCTGGATTTCCTCTACATAGTCGTCGCAATTTTTAGGAGACTCAGTCCAGGTGAAAGCAGATAATAATCAGTTTCCTGCTGATTTCGATACATTTCCCTTTATTACCTATTAGGTGGATTGAGAAATTACAAGTCTGGTCACCTCACATCCATACAGATAATCTTCCTTATCTGAGAGCATCGGTGACGTCCAATATCTTTTGTTGTACCTGTAAATGATCATTGATCTAGTCAGTATTCTACCTAATATACTTCCCCATTAATATCCCTTCCCACGAAGATAGATTCTACACCTAACGGGGATGAAGAGGGGATAGTAGGGAGGGGGCAACGTTACGACCCAATTTCTACACTGGTTCCTCTTTACAATGGCTTCTGGAAGCTTTACCCCGGATTTGAACAAAGTTGCATATTCATCAACCGTTTAATAGCTACAAGCTTTACTATTCTCGCTTTATATTCACGGGGTTTCGCGTGAAAATTTAGTTCATCAAGTCGGAGAAAGGCGTGTTTACACGGCATTAACAGCGAGAACTGAGCTGTTCTATAAACTGCGTCCTCCGGAAACTCTGGCAATTACTGGAAGCCCTATGGAATTAGCAGGACGTTTTTAGGACGTCCCTTCAGTAACGGGATTTGGACGTCGTATCTTCGATCAATGCGAAAATAAAGATCCTCCAACTGATGTGAAGAAATTCACGGGAAACCGTTTTGAACCGATTTGACTGTTGAACCGATATTCAAGGGAAATTAAGTTGGTTATGATCATTTATTTTTTGTGCATAAATTGGCCTCCTACAAGAATACACAACAGAACCGATTTCAATATCGAAACTTTTTTTTATACATGTTTCAGGAGTTTGATGGAATTTACAGGATTTCTTCTACCAACTGGTATGAATCATTTTCAATATTCTTCGCTCATGCCCGCTATTTATACTTAATATAATAGTATTGAAGTACTTAAATGGTTGGAGATTATTGCCAATTCAATTGGAAATAGAATATTCTCAAATCTCTCACAATCAAGACCGAACACAAAATCACTCAAGACTCAACTCTCCAATTTCTGGCCTATCGATTTTTGCTATCCGTGCAACCGCTATTGTGCGGGTTTTCGGGTCGAGAAAGAAGATTTTCCCTTCCAAAGACGATCCAATTAAAGAAGTTACTCAAGTTGGGAGGGTAAAGCCGTAATAGGGGGAATAATGTATTGGAAAAGTATTCTCCCTCCCCCCTCACAACCACTTTTTCATCCCTTTCAAGGGGTTCACAAGAAAAAGGGAAATCTCTTGTGAAATTCCAAGAGTCTTCTCGAACTAACATTACCAAGTTTTTGGAACATAACTTTTCTCTCGGAAAAAGGCCCTGGAGCACCGAGATATTTAATTTGGCGAGTCAGTCCTCTTACCTCATTTCCCGGGAGAGTTTTCACGTTGAATTTTTACCTTTGAAGGTAAGGACTGTAGAGCACTGTATTGTTTCTCGAGGTACATTTACCATAATTTGAACTTTTTTTGCGTTGACATGCGGTATCTGTCCCTAATTATTCGACTGGAATAGATCAGATTTTGACTGTGAATCTAAATATTAAGTAAATCGTGGAACAGCTGAAAACTACGCCACCAAAACTGACACAATACTTCAAAAGGATGCATAAATATCATAAAAATCAACTTTGAAGTAAATGACTGTAATCGTGCTTCATAAATTAAGCAATTAGGGTAATATTTTTATTCTCGTCCAGTACGACGAGACTGCAAGCATCAAAGGTCCATAAAAAGTGACTGAAATCATCCCTAACGTTATCAAGTACACTGCTAAAGATGGATACTGGTCAGATGTCAGGTACTGCTATCGGAGCAACGCTGTGTTGGGGAAGAGGAATTCTGAATAGAGGAGAGGGTAACGAGACTAGGGACCAGGGCAACCACTCTGAATTGCCCATCATCCGTAACAATGCATGAACTTTGATATGAGCTGCTGGAACAGGCTACCCAGGTACTTGCTGTATCCTCATGGGGAGTTAGAACTGAATTGAACTTGAATCGATAACACACACTCATACACACCCATATCCTTAGCGAATTATATAGTAGTAGTAGTAGTAGTAAATACCTTTTTTTAAACGCCAAAAAACAAACATGTACACTTACTGTGAAGCCCGTTATCATGTCGATTCATGAAGTTAACAAGGATTCAAGTACAAGGCTAGCCTACACACCTACACTCAACAAGCTCTTGTGTATTTTTATTTCAGGCCGAAAGCTTTATCCGCGCCAAGTTAGGAAAGTGAAACGAATAGGTAGCTTTAGTTGAAAAATTTAGAGAACCACCGTGTTAGTTTCTCCCGTTTTTTTCCTCTTTCCAATCAACTTCCTAATTGGGGAGGCAGCCCTTCTACATGCACTCTATCTGAAGAAGTTTTTCTCTCTTCTTCCTCCCTTCCTCTCCTTTCCGTGAACCTTCTCCTTCTTGCCTTTTTCTCCTTCATTATTTCAGTTCGTTTGCCATCCTTCTTCTTGTTCCCGATTCCTCCCTACCTTTTATCCCCTTTATTACTCCGATTATCCTCCCGTTAACGACCCCCTGTCGCGTCTTTCGGATCCATAAATTGGCCGTCTCTGGAAGATTGTTCTTGTTAACCTTTCAGAACGCCTGATATCAATTTGCCCTTCTTACCGGGAAATTCGGCTTTTCCACCACCAAACGCCGAAGAAATAATTCGGGAGATCTGATGATGACGCAAAGTAAGGATGGTACTTAACTAATGATCATCCCCAGAACAATATAATACCATTTCATAATATAAGATTTTTACTTTGATTTCATACAATCTTTTTCTTCTGCGTTTTTGGATAGGTACTATGAGATGCCTTAAAACACTAGAGCTAGAAAAGTTAAACTGAGTGAGAAAATATTTCCTCCTTTTCCATCTTCGTGTTTTCTTTCTTCGCCATCCAATGTTTCCGAGTCTACCAAGGTTGCAGAAGCATTTTATTCACTTTTCACGATTTAAAACAAAGTTCTCCAAAATCAAAAATTCCACTCGCATTCAACATTTAGGAGCTTCCTTGACCCTAATTGGACCATGGTATCACTAGTGACACTGAAAACATCTCAGGAGTTCCACAGATATCCCATAGTGTCATCGGAGTAACCAAAATTAAATTTAATGGAAAGCAGAATTTTTTTGGGGTTATTGGAAGTCTCAAATTATAATTATTATGACATTTTGTGAAAAAAAATTTCAAAATTTTCGTTACCTGTAACATAAATTTTGATTTATAATAACTTACAAAAAATGGTTTTAAAAAGTCAGCTCTGTCCATTAATTTTTAATTTGCAAGTTAAATCTAGTTAATCTGGTGACACCTTGGGACAGCAGTGAAAATTCCAAGATTTTTGCGGTGACACTAGTGGCACCATGGTCCAATTAGGGTTAACAATTTCGGTTTCGTGTCAGTGTGTCATGAAATACTTGTTTCGGGGGGAAATACGAAGTTAATGTCCGATTTCGATGAAATTTGCAGGGATTTTGCGGGTTGGCGAAAAGGGTAGTGGAAGGTACTCGGGGATAGAGATTTTTTCTAGATTAATACTATGCATTGGATTATCTATACAATCGGGTTATGGATATGAGGAAGCTGTGTGCAGACGTTTTTTCAGTCGTACAATTGATGATAACATAAAATATTTGGTTGATCTCTCGTCAAACCCTTGTAAATTAATTTCCTGCCCTAAAATTAGTTTGATTTTCCTTGGAGCTTAAGTTAGACGACAACTTGGGCTGCGAAATTGAAGTGTTGGCAAAGCATACACCACACACCAAAACCCACACGTCAAGCAGGTGTTACCCTATTTACCTCCTTATAATATTCATAGTCGGGAGATAGAAGTGGCTCAGTATCCAAGTTAATGACTAACAAGGCACACATTGGATGAGGAGCGTCCTCTAGAGAAACGCCGGGTTTATCCTTGCCGCAAGTTTATACACAGAATCCCCCTGAGGTACCTCAACCCCCCGGGTTACGCCCGCATAATTAGACGGGTAATGTAATTTAGGTGACCACCAACTCTGCACTTCGAAGAAAAAACCGCTGGTCGAAACGAGTTGCGTGAAAAAATTGAAAAATATTATGATTGAATGAGGGACATGGTTCCTGGGATCCATAACAAAATAGATCATTGAAATTACATTAATTGTTAAATTTTCATTGACTTATTTGTAGAATCACTGTAATTCCCAACACTTATAGTTTTGTTTCTTTATAAAGTTTAGGAATTAGAAAACAAAGAAAAAACGTCTGCCAAGTTGGGTGGGCAGTATAGCTTCCCCACTCATTGTAACATGGACGTATAGAATCTATCTTTGTATTTTCAACGTAGAATTTTATTTAGCAGTCCACCGTCTAGGACCTAACCCACACAATCCCTGAAAATTTCATCGAAATTGGTTGAATAGTTGCGGAGTTTTGGTTGTAACAATAAATTTAAAGTTCGCGCATGCGCAGCGGCTATTGATTGACCAATTTGATTGAAACTTATAGGGTGTCTCTTAGAAGTTAGTTCCTAACTAACCAACCAAACTAACCAAACTAACCTCCAAATTTGAGCAAAATCGGTTCATTAGAAACCGAGAAACCGAGGTTCCAGGAAATTCACGTTTGCGCATGCGCACTCGCTCCTATTGGTCCGAAGGTGCTGAAATTGATAGGGGACCGTCTAGGACCTAACGCGCACAATCCCTGAAAATTTCATCAAAATCGGACCACAGGTTAGTATAGTTTTGCCCGGGACAAGGATTGACCACAGACAGACCGACAGACAGACAGACACGGAACCAAAATTGTTCGGGAAGCTCTAAAACGCAAAAAGCAAGTGGAAATTTTGATTTTGGAGGACATTTTTTTTCACTTCTTTCACGAATACAAAGCTTCTCTACCTTCGGTAGTGAGGAAGCAAAACCAGCAAATATAGAGCACGTAATAATGGTTGTACGTAACATCATTAATAATCGTACAATGTTAAACATAATATCACATGAGGTCAATTCTTCTTCTTCAATTTGGGACGATGCCTGGGAGTTCGTTCCAAAATGAGTTCCAGGGCGATTCTACCTAGCATTTATGGCATATGTATTCGTATTCAGGAAAAATTGAAATATTAATGACTCTGAATAATCCAATAATTTTTGCACTCACAGCTTCTATGTACGTCTATGCTATATATAACGCTCAACCAACTTCGTAGACGTTCTTAAGAAGTGTCGGTAGTTTGATACTTCCGAGTCAATAATGAATATTTTGAATATAAAATACCAAGCTAAAGTGTGTAGTAGGTAGCTGACTGTTCGTCGACGTTCTGATAAGAGCAGAAAATATCGTTCAACGAAAAGTATAAGAAAAAAGGAGATTGCGGGCGTCTTTTATGGTGTGCTTAGAAGCGAAGGGTTACAGTCTCGCCTAACGATTGTTTACTTCCTGTTTCCCCTGACTATACATGGTATTAACATACATCTTGGTGGTAACGACATCCAGTTCCTACAAGGCTGCTTTCCTATGCTATCTCGAGGCCCCGTTTCCCAGTCACATACTCTTTTCTTCAAGTTGAAACTTTCTCTTTCAAACTTCCGAGAAGCCTTTAGAAGGAAAGGGCTGCTATATTCATGTAGGTACACTTCGACACAATACTCCGGAAGAAAAGCTTCATAAACAAAGAAAGTTCAACATAAACAACATCATCGAAAGAGGAGTGGCCCAATTGAAACTCTTTTTTCATTGCGATGAAAAAATTCGAACCAATTTGAAGGTAAAATCGCTAGTCGATTAATACTTGGATTTAGCTTTGGTCGATTTCGGCTTTACTTCCAAACGTATCCTCAATCGTACTTTAATTGAACACTCCACATTACCTTCTTTGAACTATAAAATACGATCGAGATGAAGATGTTACATTAGGAGCTTCATAGTTCTGCGAGAAACGCTAGAATTGCGAGGTACAGCGACTGGAATTTACGGTAGGAACGGAATTACGACCAGGGAAAGAAATTAAATTGTCTTTTCGTCTTTTTCAGGGTGTATCCGCTTCGGCTATAGTTCCATTCACCGGGTAATGCGGGGTAATGCGGTAGTTACCCTCTGGGATCCGATTTTTATGTCCAAGCGGTAATCCCCTTTCCGGTGTATTGAGTGAGTTGTCCTTAACCCTCATCGATGCGAGTCGTGAGGAAGCTCTTCTATGGGATACTTCCGGTGCAGAGGAAACCTATCAGGTGAATGCTACAATCTTGCATCAAAGGGAGTAGTCCGCTTTTAGCGCCCCGCGGGCGCCTTCTTTTCGTTTTTCTTTCACAATTCCCAAGTACTAAATTATTTGAAATTTTAAGGTAATTTTCTCCATGCATGTCTGCTGTAAATTTTGTCCAAGCCGGTCAAATAGAAAAAAATAAAGAAAAATAAGCAAAGATTATTGTGTGCCTGGATGACAAAACCACATCCCATGTGGAACTTTCAGTATTTCTTTTAGTTCCATATTCAGTGCCTATACTTTTTAGTATCCATGAATCCATGTCTTCAATAACCAGGTTTCGTTAACAACTTTTCGATATTTTTCAGTTCCGTACTCAAAATTTTCAAAAAATTATAACTCATCAACCAGTCATGCGATTTTCATTTTATGTTTACCAAACTGTTCAGAATTGTATGTAGTTTTATTTTAAAAAACGCTGCAAATTATTACACAATGGTTTATTATTTTTCTATATAGATCACTCGTCTACAAAATCACCAACCATCCAATATTTAAAAAAAAAATCAAAAAAAATTTTTAAAAATCAAAATCACCAGCCATCGATCGCATTTCGGTCAGCTCTAATTTGAACGGAGATTAGGCCTCTTTTGCGATTCACACTCGTGTTTTGATTTTTATATATATATATTTCAATATAAACCCTTACATTTTTGTAGGGAGCGAACGGTTTGTCCTACAGAGCTCCGGGTGGTCTCAAAAAATTCTAAAAATTCTATGAAATCCAAAATTGAAGGAAAAACAATACCTTTATATCAAAATTTTTTGAGTTAGGGCGTTTTCAAAATTTCAAAATTGATTTTGGAACCCTTAGAAGTGACCTACATCAACCAAAAGCTTCGGGGCACAACTAGACCCCGAATGGAGCCTACATACCAAATTTCATCAAAATCGGTCAATGTTAAGTGGCAAAAGTGCCGCGTATGGCGTAGGTACGGCGGACGGACGGCCAAATTTTTATTCGATTTTTGGATTCTACGTACCTTGAAACGTAAACCATCAAATTTTGAGGGGGTGTTAAAATTTTTCTTTCTTGGTCGATTCCAAAGGTTTATTATTGAAAATAATACCCGTAAACCAAAAGGGTGGAAAAATCGATTTAAAAAAAAAAACTTTTTTGGACTACTTCCCCCCCATCTTAAAGTTCAATTTAAGGGAGAATTCAATGAGCCATTCTCCGGAATAATATGGGCTAAGTACAGGTTCTCCTTTTGAAGGTGTAGTACTGTTGCCTTCAAAGGTACCTACGGTTTTTGGTTGTTTGGTTATGGTGAGCCCATGGAGTCCTGTTTTCATGGCAAACTGTCCACTACGTACATAATCTCAAAAGTAGATATTTACTTTATGTATTATTTATTTATTTTTTATTTAGAAATGGTTAGATAGGAGTATCAAGTACTTCTGAACATTATCAAAAAGAAGAAGAAACAATGTGGGGAGGAAGCTACTTTTATACTGCCCACCCAACTTTTCTGACGGATAGAGTTAATTTCTCACTAATAACAACGTGACTCGAACGAACAATAAGAGCGTTGTTTTACGACTATAATACAACTTTACTTTTATGGGGCCTTCGAGGTGAGCAATTTGAATAAACTCCTTGGAACTTTTCCCAGGGAAAAGGCGAGCTTCCCGTGGTTTCTTCCATTATTTAACGTCCGAGTCTCCCCCTTTTCGCGCTTTTCGTCGGTCGATTAAAACATTAACCGGAGGGGTTTGGAATATTTACAGCCTCTTCTCTTACTGACCTTTAGCCTTTTTGAATGGGGCCGCTCGGCGGGGTTTCGTCCTCCCGTTTCCCACCATCCTCAGGACATTAATGGAATAACTAAGCGATCGAATTAATATTTCCGGGGTTTCCGTCGAGGAAATTAAGATGCCTTCAGAAAGGTTCAACTTGTTTTGAACGGGTTTGTCAGAGACAATTGTAGAGACGACACAGGACCTAAAACCAAATCCCATCAGAACTAAAGTACTGAACCTTCTATACTCCTGTAGGCTCCTTGAACTGTTGTAAAATGAAATTATTTATATCTCATAGGTACATTCTGTCAAAATCTAATTGATTTGGTTGGCAGGGATTTGGAGAAGCTGAGTTTTTTGCAGACGTACGATGTACACAGAAAAATAATAAACTGTCGTGCAATAATTTTCAGCGTTTTTTGTTAGCTTCCAGAGAGGGAGATCATTGGCCCATTTTCGACGTCCTCCCACTGAGCTTGAAACCAAGAATCAAATACTTGTAATAATTTTCCATAAATTTCAACAAATAATAAGTTGAATATACTCGATGTTCCATGCCTCTGAATTCTCATCTGTCCCCGTTTGAATGGTCATTTTGATACTACATTTTTCTCAGCATTGCCAACCCCACGTATTATCCATAAACTAAAGGATTTTCATGCCAAACTCCTTTAGTTTACTATTTTCAATAATGAACCATTGGAATCGAGAAACTTTTTTTTAAATCCCCCCTCGAAATTTGATGTTTTACGTTTCAAGGTTTGTAGAATACAAAAATCGAATTTTAAAACATTCGCGGCACTTTTCTTAGCAACCAAGGGCCGATTTGGTTGACATTTGGTATCTATATAGGCTTTATTTGGGGTCTAGCTTTTTCTTGTGTGAAGACCTTACTGGGTTTTTCTTGTGTGCTTTCTGAACGCATTCCCATGAGGCTGGGTAGTCTTGGTAAGACAACTAAGAACTATGAAAAAAGACACAAATAAGTTTTTTTTTAATACTTAACTTAAAAATCAGAATTTTCTGGAATGAATTTATAGATTAAGTTGGTAAATCATGATAAGCCGAAGGTCTTGTATTATTAATTTTTTGCCAATTTAACTAGGTGTAGTGGCTTAACTAGATAATCCACTAACCCGATAACCCGACAATAAATCAAACCTTATAGAAAGCCCTTCCTTTGATTAATATTGATCCACTCAACCACGTTTCCATGATTTCGTGTTCTTCGCGAGTCCTTTGTGAGACTAAGTATGCTTCGTTTGTTGAGCGAATCCCTCAGAAGTTGGCCAGCATTCGGGAGTGTCGAGGGGTCTCGCTCTTTTCGGCGGATTATCCCTTCAACGCTTTTTACATGTTCTCAAAGTTTCCGTATAGTAAAGCCACCCCTTCCCTGAGGACTCCCCCCCCCCCCCAGACAACTCTTATTTTCTCTGGCATCCCTTGTGAGACGAGCACACCCTGAATCTTCAGCTTCTCTTCATGATCCCCTGCTAGTTCTAAGCCTTTTGGAAGCTCTTTTACTCTTCAGAGGTTTTTTTAAAGGGGATCCAGCCAGTCCCATGTAACAGTCTCGGTTTCACGCACTGTCGTGCGGTCTTACTCGCACACTACACAGATTGGAGCCGCATACACTTGGCGTTTTGCTTGATCGGTAGGTGTTTCAGTAGATTTTGTTGGTCTTATTATTATTAATAAATGAGTTGATTTTGCTCAATCAGGATAAAGATAGTATCGAAAGGATGAAATTCCACAGTCAGAGAGCCTATTTTATTTTAAAAGCTTGGCAGCCATATTTTGAAATGATTCATTTTCTTCCACGAAAAAACAAAAAGTAGGTGAAAATTGTTTTATTAGATTCAAGAGTAGCTTCGAAATTTTTTCCGATTTTGTGAAATACAGAAGTGTTTTTGGCTGCAGAGGGTGCGAGTGTACGTCGTGGGTTGGTATAAACACTCACACCAACAACGCTTGAGCAAGCAAAAGCAAGAACAAGAGCGAGAGGGGGGAGGGAAACACAAATACTTGAGTAATCAGCACTCGAACACAATCAGAGGCAGTTGGAGCCTGTTCCATAGTAAATGGGTGCGTGGGGGAAACTCCGAGCCGTGATTGGGAAGAGCTGTAGAACACGATGAAAAGCAAGGGGAAACGTGCCAAAATGAGCTGACGCAAAACTACCTGAACGACAAGGTACCATACAAATGCGGAATGAGCAGGTGACCCAATGTGGATGAATAGAAACCTTGTTTGGTTTACAGAGTATTTCCTCAGTCACAAAAGCGCACTTTGGGCACCACGATTCGACTCAATTTCCAAATCCAAATCAATATAATAATCAATACATTATTATTATGCAATATTAATATCTGCAAACATGCAGAATCTTATAAGGCAAGTCTTGTTTCCAAACATGTTCTGAGTTGAGGATGATAAATGGATGTCATGTAAATATTATAGTTGAGCCTGGTGCACCTCTTTTATTTTTAATCTAGGTAATTTATCTTATTTTCTTTGCAGAGAGTGACGTGACAGATATAATGCAGACAACTTTATAGGGGAGCGTAATAAAATTTTATGTTTTGCTGGACAAATGAGAGTTTTGTTGATTGAATGTTGGTGAAGACTTAGAAAACCGGCTAAGGTGATGAAGGAGGCAAAGTTTTTAAATGAATTTAATAATCATGAATCAGAAACGCGAGTGTGAATCGCTTTTTACTTTTACCACTTGCCGAGTACAAAGAGTTGGAAATTATTATTTAAATTTCATAATACAAGCGACTTTTTTTCAGTTTTTCAAAAATTGGTTTCAAGAACGTAGAAATGTTTGGGTTGTAATTTGGACTAGTGAAAATCTGACTAAAGTTATTACTGACTCCAAGAATTGAAAGAAGAGATTTTAATGAATTTACGGGAAGTATATACTCAAAATTTTGATAGAGGTTGTGTCTGAATGTTTTAAGGGAATTGTTGAATAGTTTAGGCCCGGTCTATAATAGAAACCGGCTTGCTAAACTATTGAGGGAAAAGGCTTCTGGTCTATGGGAAACCGGATTACCTTGGAATGACTTTACTTTATTGAGAATTTACGTTAATTGGAGATTGCATATGTGTAGCCTCTGGTCTTTGGAAAACCGGCTTACTACTTGGGTTTATTTTCTAAGTGTTGAAGTTTTGGTTTGAGGTTTGAGATGGTGGTTTGAAGTGAGAACGACAGTTTGAGTTTTTAGAATCGAAGTGTGTCTTTTCCTCGGGAATCAGGCTTATATAGTGTACCCTTACTCTCCGGGCTCTATTCTTCCCCGGGGAGTGGACTAGGCGTCCGTTGAGGTTTTTGTCTGGTGACCTGGTTTCCGAGGGAATGGTACCGTTCGTTTATTTGGAAAATACGACATTCCTGAGAGTCACAACAGTTTGCTAACAACTGATCAAGGTCCTGTGGAAGTACTGGTGGGATGCTGCAAAAAATTGAACATTCCGTTAGCAGGAGGTAGACAGTCAGTTGACATCCACAGATGTCGCAAACTGGAGGAAGAGTCCGTACCCTGAACATGAGATAGCCACGAGTCAGTCGGGTGTGAACAATTCGCAGTCTTGTCAAGATGACCTCTTCTTTTCTTGTGAATCGCAAAGTACTGTTCACTGTAAGGATGGGTATAGTTTCAAAAGTATCGATATTTTGTATCGATACTGTATCGTATCCGAGTATCGATATCGCAAGTATCGTTGGGCATAAGTATCGATATTTTGGAATATCGAGTATCGATACTTTAGTGTCACAAACTATCAATATTATCCAATATTCCCAAAAAAAAAAAATAATAATTTTTTCAACAATGTTTATTCATTTTTCACAATCAAGAGTCCAAGCAGAGTGATTTTCTCCATGATATTAAAGGTATTTGTGCAACCAAAGAGTAATGACCTGAAAGCCTCTCTTCATTCATTTTTAGCCTTCTTCATTTTTTAGCCATTCTGTTGAATTTTCCACAAGAAATGTATCGATATTCGATATTTAGAAATATCGGATCCAAAGTATCGATATCCAAAAATATCGGATAATGCAATATCGATACTGAAATATCGAGTATCGGTGCAAAAGTATCGATATTTTAAAATATCGAGTATCGATACCCATCCCTAGTTCACTGATGAAACAGGCTTAATAACAATTGAAAGTTCAGCTGATCATGTAAGATCGTTGTTTGTTTCTTTGAATGGAGTTTCATGTTGTAATCAGTTGTGCTTCCTTAGTAGGGATGGGTATCGTTATAAAAGTATTGATATTTTGTATCGATACTGTATCGTATCCGAGTATCGACATCCCAAGTATCGTTGGGCATGAGTATTGATATTTTAAAATATCGAGTATCGATACTTTAGTGTCACAAACTATCAATGTCATCCAATTTTCTCAAGAAAAAAAAAATTTTCAACAACTTTTGTTCATTTTTCACTATTGAGAGTCCAAACAGAGTGATTTTTTCCATGATATATACGTTATTTGTGCAACCAAAGAGTAATGACTCAAAAGCCTCCCTTCTATCTTCTTCATTTTTTAGCCATTATGTTGAATTTTCCGCGAGAACAGTATCGATATTCGATATTAAGAAATATCGGATCCAAAGTATCGATATCCAAAAATATCGGATAGTGCAGTATCGATACTGAAATATCGAGTATCGGTACGAAAGTATCGATATTTTGAAATATCGAGTATCGGTACGAAAGTATCGATATTTTGAAATGGCAACTGAGATTCCAATTTCGTTATCACCCATTACCCTCTAAATAGCGATGATATTGCTAGTTAGTAGTATTAACGGGTAGCTGGGGGGGGGGGGGGGTCCGGTGTAGCCGTGGTGGCTAGGGCGCGCGTTCTTTAGTTGCGGAATAAGAACCGACTTCTTCGGGGATTCGTGGGTTCAAATCTCGCCGCCGACGTTCGTGCCAGGGCAGTGAGGCAAAGGGAAGCCATGAGCGAAATCATCAGAACAAATTTTGATCTTCCCTTTGGAAGACAGCTGAAGGCATCCGCAACGCCAGAAATGGCAGTCGGACGAAAATCTAACCTGAAATGGTTGTTTACTTTATTACTAGTAGTATTAACGGAAAAGCCGCGTTCTATGTAGACGGGTTAACTATACAGTAAAATAATAACCCTAAACAAAAAAATTTACAGCATTTTGATGTGGCGTAAAACATATTTTTTAACTAATTTCTCCAGACAATGAAGCTCACTAATATGAACTCAAACATGGAAAATAGAGTAATGACTCAAAAGCCTCCCTTTTATCTTCTTTATTTTTTAGCCATTACGTTGAATTTTCCGCGAGAACAGTATCGATTTTCGATATTTAGAAATATCGGATCCAAAGTATCGATATTTTGAAATATCGAGTATCGGTACGAAAGTATCGATATTTTGAAATGGCAACTGAGATTCCAATTTCGTTATCACCCATTACCCTCTAAATAGCGATGATATTGCTAGTTAGTAGTATTAACGGGTAGCTGGGGGGGTCCGGTGTAGCCGTGGTGGCTAGGGCGCGCGTTCTTTAGACAATGAAGCTCACTAATATGAACTCAAACATGAAAAATAAAATTCCACTGGTGAAAACTAACAACTGTGGGAATTTTTTACTTCGGAAAGAATATTATTATAGGACATTTAACGCCGACGTCATTTTTCAAAACTTCAACCACTTGAACCAATCCCAGGTTACAAATAGCAGTTGAGGACTGGTCCATTGTATTTCGCTCACTGCGTTCAAGTCAGTTATCCTTGCTAAGCCACTGATACACCGTACACTCCTTGAGCTCCGTAGGAACCATTTGCACAGAGTCACGCTCTACGGCAAAAGCCATCCCCTCCCAGCAAAACCCATATTCGGATAGGTTTCTCGCCACGATTCACAACCTTCCCTACTTGAATACAAATGTTTGAGAAACGCCCGCGCCTAACAAATGACGCATTTGCATGAAACCGTCTTCCTGGTAAGCCGCACAACTCCACCTCCTTCAGCATAAAATCAGAAGCTTTCCACGAATATCGCTTCCTTTTTACTCGACTTTAAACATCCTTTACAGGCCACGTTTAATGACACTACGCTTAGACCTGCTCGATTTTTTCTTCTTTTTTGCACCAGACAACCAACAAAAACAAAGTTTCAGAGAGCGGTAAAAAAAACGATTCAGCTTCGAGCCTAACGAATGAGGAGGTAGCACTAATCAACCTGAACTTCTCTTGAAGGATTCCACTGCTTCATCAACGCTTGCAGCGACAGAGCCGTCGCTTGTCGTTAGTCGGGAAGGTCGTAAATTAATGCGGGATTCGTTCGCTACGGTGGCAGGTGCACCATGGTGCTTATGGTTTTATGTCATAGTTGGAAACGGGAACCCATCCCACGTGTCTTGTCTACGCCCCACGTGGTTTAATGATCTATTCTGTGATGGACGTTATAAAACACTGACAACTGCGGGTCGGTCGAACTGGTGTTATAGGTCGTGAAAATTTAATGCACGTGTATTACACGTGCAGTAGCTGCCACCGATATCATTTTAACGAGGGCTACCACGGATTCCCCCGATTCGTCAGTAAATCAACCCCCCATTTCAAGCAAGACATCTTCTTTGTTTCGCTTTTACCTTACTTTACTCAATAAACTATTTTGGTTTAATGTTTTCAATAATGAAACATTGGAATGGAGCAAAAAATTGTAACCCTACTCAAAATTTGATGGTATACCTATGATTCAAAGTACCTAGAATCAGAAAATCTAATTTAAAATGTTCCGTCCGTCCGCCGTGTGCGGCGCTTTGCCCATTTCACACGGACCGACCAATTTTAATGATATTTGGTATATCGGTCCCATTTTGGGTCTAAATGTGCCCCGAAGCTTTTGGTTATTGTCAGTCACTTCTAAGGGGTAGAAAGTTAGGGAAAAAATTTCCAAGACGCGCTAGCTCAAAAACTTTTGATAATCCTAGGTACAGGTAATACATTTTCATTTATTTGAAATTGGTGACGAAGATTTTAAAGAATTTTTCGACACCAACCAGAGCTCGGTGGGACCAACCATTTGCCTAATGAGGATAATCCTTTCCAAAATCCTACCCTTCTACCCCCTCCCCCTCTCCACCAAACCTACCCCTGGTCCTTAGAAGGTAGTTAAAAGTTATCTCAGTTACTCTGTATTGGACAAATGTTTAATCAGTGAGCCAAAGGATAACGATGTGGTAGGAATTAATGGAAAAACCGTGTTCTTCGCTGACAGGTGATCTAAAGAAAAATAATACACCGTTGCGTAATAATTTGCAGAGTTTTTGAAGTTGAGTATTGGAATTAAGTAGGTATTGGTATTGAAGGTCAATACCATTCCATGAAACTTAAGGGCCAATTTGGCAAAGTTGAAGAAGAAATCTCCAGCCCCTGCATGTCCCCAATGATTTCAAAGGGGAGTCAATATAAACCATTTGAAATTCTCCAAACAATCCCATCAGCCCAGAAAGGAATAAATTCTTCCTTCTCTCTGGAAACAACGCTGTTTACTCTGCTTTACCTTGCAGAAACGCTCAGAAGGCTTCGAGATGCCCCAGGAAAATCGCAGGCATCTAATCCGCTTAGTCTGAAAAGCCCTAATCTGTTCAACATTGAAGCAGTATTGTGCCGGGCACGGGAAAGGATTAGCGAACTCCACAAGCTGAAATTATTTACCTAATTCCATATTACGTTTTTTTTCTTTTTTTTTTAGAGTTGTTTTGAAAACTACTATTAAACTGAACATTATAAAAGAACGTTTTAAAATATTCTTTATAAAAGCTCAGAAATTTATTTATTCATGAGGTTAACAGAATTTCGAGTTGATATTCCAAATTCAACATTTTTTCTCCCTCACTATCGAAGATGTGTGGTTTTGTGTGTGAAAAACACCAATGAAAATTGGTTATCTGGATTTTACTTTCAGAATTTAACAACTAAACCGGGAAACTCCTAAAATACCCGTGCTATGAAGGTGGTGCAGAGGGAACTACAGGTGGAGGTAACATCGTTTGTTGGAGACCAATTACGTCCTATCGTGTGCCCGTGAGTGCTGCTCCATTAGCTAAGAGCATGATCACTGGCTCGCAAACCGTTCGAAAGCGAATGACTCCCTCAGGCCGCCTATTGCTTTGAATATTCTGCGATCCAGTGGAGAGCGATGTCAAGAGAAAATCGTAACCAGTCGTCCCACTGCGAGCAATTCGTTCCGTTTGAATGATGGGGGGTGATTGCTGTGTACTTCAGCACAAAGTAGATCCCACAAGTTCTATCGATATTTGTGACAAGGAACGCTGAATTCAGTAGTTCTGTTAAAGTACGTACAATACTTAGGTGAGATGAATTGAATTTGGTGAATGAAACTATCGAGCATTACCCCTAGGATAAACAGACAAACAGAGCAGGTACGAACTAACTCATTGACTACGAAGTTGTGGAAACCTATTTCAATACAATCGGAGTGAATTAGAACATAGTTTATTTCCATGCAGAACAACTACGAGTCTTATCATGGGTTGATTTCGTCAACACGATGGCAGATTTGTCCAGCGTTATGGCTGTTACAAGGATTTCATGTTTGTGCATGCGCAGCGGCTACTACTCGTATCAGTCCGGTGGTGTTGATTTTCATAGGGGACCATCTACACGACTACCCGCACAATCCCTAAAAATGTCATCAAAATCGGATGAAAAATGTAGAAGTTATGGCTGTGGCAAGGATTTCATGACAGATAGACAGACACGGAACCAAAATTATTCAGAAAGGTCTGAAACGTAAAACGCGAGTGGAAATTTTGATTTTGGAGAACATTTTTTTTTCAACCTTGAAAAGTGAAAATATAATATAATGAATAACAACAAGGATGAAGGATTGTTGAAATGCACTCAATTTCTTTGACTGAAGGTGGAGGTGATCTCTTCTAATGAACATTCTGCATGCATTCTGTTTCATTTCATCTTTATTCCAAACTAGGGTGGCAATTGTAATTTTTTAACTAGGGGCTGGATCGGTTATGAGTGGCAATCGTAATACGGGTTTTACTTGGAGAGTGCAACCATGGGTGGCATTCGTAAGACTTTCCTGAGGACGGGGGTCAGGCAATAATGCCCGGTTAGGATTTTGGCAACAGGGGTGGCAGTTGTAACCTATCTATGGGTAGTATTTTGTCCGGACGAAAGACAGTTATAAATCCTCAAAGGTTGGTAGTTGTGACTGCATTTACCTACAGGGGTGGAATATCAACTTCTCCAGTGTTCGAATTTATCAACATGATTGGTGGTTGTAATTGCAACTAGAGGTGTGTAAGACAAGGTCATTTGGCGGATTCGAATTCCAAACGGTCACTCATTACAGAGACCAAAGGTTGGTGCCTACCTTACTTATAAGGTGCTGGGTTGTGACTGCATTTACCTACAGAGGAGGAACGTCAACTTCTCCTATGTTCGAATTTATCAACATGGTTGGTGGTTGTAAGACTAGAGGTGTGTAAGACAACTAGAGGTGTGTAAGACAAGGTCATTTGGCGGATTCGAATCCCAAACGTTCACTCATTAAAGAGACCAGGTCTTTTGAATCCGTTCACCCGTTCATTATGTTCACATACAAGACAAACAACCAATCTTTGTTGGCTTGTTTAATTAGAGGTGTGTAAGATAAGGTCATTTGGCGGTTTCGAATCTCAAACGGTCACTCATTACAGAGACCAGGTCTTTTTAATCCGTTCACCCGTTCATTATGTTCACAAACAAGACAAACAACCAATCTTTGTTGGCTTGTTTAACTAGAGGTGTGTAATACAAGGGCATTTGGCGGATTCGAATCCCAAACGGTCACACATTACAGAGACCAGGTCTTTTGAATCCGTTCGCCCGTTCATTACGTTCACACACAAGACAAACAACCAATCTTTGATGGCTTGTTTAACTAGAGGTGTGCAATGCAAGGTCGTTTGGCGGATTCGAATCTCAAACGGTCACTCATTACAGAGACCAGGTCTTTTGAATCCATTCACCCGTTCATTATGTTCACACACAAGACAAACAACCAATCTTTGTTGGCTTGTTTAACTAGAGGTGTGTAAGATAAGGTCATTTGGCGGTTTCGAATCTCAAACGGTCACTCATTACAGAGACCAGGTCTTTTGAATCCGTTCACCCGTTCATTATGTTCACAAACAAGACAAACAACCAATCTTTGTTGGCTTGTTTAACTAGAGGTGTGTAATACAAGGGCATTTGGCGGATTCGAATCCCAAACGGTCACACATTACAGAGACCAGGTCTTTTGAATCCGTTCGCCCGTTCATTACGTTCACACACAAGACAAACAACCAATCTTTGATGGCTTGTTTAACTAGAGGTGTGCAATACAAGGTCGTTTGGCGGATTCGAATCTCAAACGGTCACTCATTACAGAGACCAGGTCTTTTGAATCCATTCACCCGTTCATTATGTTCACACACAAGACAAACAACCAATCTTTGTTGGCTTGTTTAACTAGAGGTGTGTAATACAAGGGCATTTGGTGGATTCGAATCCCAAACGGTCACTCATTACAGAGACCAGGTCTTTTGAATCCGTTCACCCGTTCATTATGTTCACAAACAACCAATCTTTGTTGGCTTGTTTAACTAGAGGTGTGTAATATAAGGTCATTTGGCGGTTTCGAATCTCAAACGGTCACTCATTACAGAGACCAGGTCTTTTGAATCCGTTCACCCGTTCATTATGTTCAAAAACAAGACAAACAACCAATCTTTGTTGGCTTGTTTAACTAGAGGTGTGTAATACAAGGGCATTTGGCGGATTCGAATCTCAAACGGTCACTCATTACAGAGACCAGGTCTTTTGAATCCGTTCACCCGTTCATTATGTTCACAAACAAGACAAACAACCAATCTTTGTTGGCTTGTTTAACTAGAGGTGTGTAATACAAGGGCATTTGGCGGATTCGAATCTCAAACGGTCACTCTTTACAGATACCAGGTCTTTTGAATCCGTTTACCCATTCATTACGTTCATACACAAGACAAGCAACCAGCTGTTTTCCGAAAAACTCGATTGGTGGGTTGATGAACGAATGACCGTGTTCATTTTGACAACCCGTTCAGTTCAGACAAGGTCGTTTTGAAGATAAGGTGTTTTCAATACGTTCACTCCTGAGTCAGGAATCCTGACCGACAAACCCCTAATTGCAACTTATCTAGGGGGACCAGTTAAAACACACATTGATTTGTTTTTGTTTTTTATTTAATTTTATTTTTCATTAATTGTGTGTCTCCTCCGTCTTTGAGGGGAGTTTTAAAAAAAATTTACTAAATATTACTTTAGACATCAACGAGAAATTTTCCTAAATATACGGTAGCAGTAATAAAAGTGGTCTCCTAGGGAAAACGCAATGATAAGAGTCACAGAATGGCGTTTTGATGATACTAGAGAAGCCTCACAGTCCTGGAGGGGTAATGGATTGCTTACCTCTGAACATCACGGCACACCTACACCACATAATCTAACCAGATATGTCAGCTACCGCTAATGGACTTTTTACGTTCTTTCTCTGCTCCCGCATTACGCTTTCAGATACCCTTCCTCTCTTTTTAAAAAAACGGTTTTTTTAGCTGTAAAGAAACGCCACCTCCTATTTCAACTCTGGCACCAGATAGAATCTTGCAGTTGGAACAGAATCTTGTTTGGTTTTATACGGGCGAGTCTTATACATTTCCTTTGTTCCTCTCTTTATTTTTCTTCCAACCGTTTAATTCGGCCGTAAATGGAAACGGTGGCTGTGTAAAAAGGAATGATAGTGCCTACTTATCTGTGTAGTTGAGGGGGTCTTTGCAGAAAGATTCAGAGGCAGTTTCCATGCTTGGAAGTCTGAATAAAATACATTTTCATTGCCTTAGCGGAGCTTTCCCAACCCTTCAACTGAACGTTACGGCTTATTATGGGAGAAAAAAGGTGCTCAGTTTTCCTCTTTTTAGCCCGATTGAAATTGCGAGAAAGATTAGCCGGAGCAATTATTGTACAAAACGAACGTAATATTACAGCGATGGTTAGAACCTGAATTACTCTTGTGAAATAGCGCAGTGATGTTTAACAACGATATACAGGGGTCCTAAATGTTTTGCCTCAATGCTTCAACTTTTTCTTAATCCTTACCCAAAAAGATCTAAACTTTGACTCATCTCAACCCATTCAAAAATAGAATTGGAAGCATGGGAAAGGAAAGTACAGGATTCAGTAGATTGCCTTGGAGTCACCAATTTGTGCATCTCGGCAGGAGTACTCCGCGATGACACCACAACCCTCTTTTTGTCATCTTCCCTTATCCCTCGAACCTTAAGTACTTAATTCGAAATAGTTCAATAAAAATAACCACAATTATTTAGTTACGACTGCAACCTCTGTAGACATCACAGAAAAATGCAAATTTGAGAATTTCTAACCTGCTTGTAAAGAAAACAAAATCGAAATGATGCGCACTTTTTTCAGCTTTTCTTCAAAACCTCTTACAATAGTTTTGCCCTGACGATACGCGTAGAATCGAAGAAAAAAAGCTGTTTCAGCTTCGACATTACTCTACTGGGGTAAACTAGCCCCGTGAAATAAGACATGAGTGGAACTTCGTGGCATTATAGTTTAACCATAAAACTAGCGGTCATTTTAATGGTATTTTTTATGTCAGTAAACAACTTCCAACAGGCTAGCTACAATGAAATGATACCTATAGGTCTAAACTTTATTGTCTAGAGAGGCTCTCGCGTTTAATGCTGTTTGTAAATACCGTAGTTGGGGACTTTTACGAGCAATTAAGCAGAGTTGACTCGTGCGGTTGGCTTAGTTGATCTCTCTTTTCTCATGTGTTTTGGAAAACCGTTTATTGTCTAGAAGTTCGTAAAGGGAATGAGACCCGTCAGGGACAGTAAATGACTAGAGAGGGGATCCTGGAACGAATTGGCGCTTTTGCCGGTCAAAACTCGACTGGATGATTGTCCAGAAGAACTCAAAGACGATAAACTTCGGCCAAGTCGGTAAAGCACATCGCTTCCTCTAGGTATCATTGGAAGATACCTAATAATGATAAGAAGAGATTTCTATCTTGTTGAAGTGGAACAAAGCTTCCATGACATCAGGTGACTTTGGAATGGGAAGCAGCGTAACTTTACTGGAAACATAAAACTAGCCTTGTCATATTGGGGTCCTTCAGTTGGAACCTTATCAAACTAAGATCCATACTGCATATTGATTGGGACATCCAGCTTCCAGCACATGTCTGGTCACTCAGTGACTGACAGGGGATCCTTTATGCAGCAGGTCAAAACACAACTGAACTTCATTCAGGGAGGAAGCTTACATCTGATCTTGTCAGCTCAGGGTACGACCTTCAACAGGAACTTTGTGTGACTAAACTCGAGACTGCGTAGTAGGTACATCTTAATTCCAGCTCATTTCTGTTAGTTGTTGAACTTGAAGCTTTGAAAATCCCACCCTCCTACCTGACATACTCATCCCATTAGTATTTCCTACTTATGTGCATGTTTCGATGACAGACAATTAAATAGAAAATTGATAGAAAATTAAATTTATTCGAAGTCAACTTTCTGAGCCTTGCAAGTGTTGCTGATCGGTTGGAAACTACCAACTAAATAATTAGTTCCGGCAAAGTTTGCACGTACGTCTTCATCAGTGATTTTCCATCAAACTTTTCGTTCTGATTGAGCAATACAAACTTGCTAAACCCTCCCTTGAGCTCACAGCAATTACCTCCTCGGATGATTAATTGCTACGAGTATAAGATGATCGTAGTTCTGAGGCTGAGTACCTGTTACTTATTGCTTCCTCACTACCAAAAGCAAGCGTTTTATTAATTTTTGAGTTTTTGTACGATATTGGTTTTCAATTTTTCTGCCAGTTCTTCGCTTCGAGATACCTGAATAAAATTATGGTTCAACTATGATGCATAAATAAAATTATGGTTGCAATTCTAAGAAAAACATACAAACCCAAAACGAACATAATTTCTGACCACACGCCAGAAAAATTTGCAATACGCTAAAAGGGGAAAGAATGGCGAAGATAGGTAACAGCGTTCTCTCAGAGAACGTTGAACGTTGAAAATGCGGCTCGTGAGCTGCGCTTCCAGCGGCGGGTAGAGGAAATACTATCTATGGGATGCAACCTTCACCCCTCAACCCCAGATGTCCTAATTTATTTCGACTCTTTCCACGCTTTATCGCCTCTTCTCCCCCTTGTGGCGGTCTTTTCTATTTTTTATCGGGGCTTTTCGTCAGTGAGATAAATGTATGACGGAGGAATGAACAGGTCAGAAGTCGACAAGATACGAAATGGCTCGTAATAACTCACCGGTATATACCACCTAGTTCCCTATTACACCCTGGCTATTGCTATATAAACCTTCTGCCTAGTTGGGTAAGCAGTTTTTTTTCCACATAAGGAGTAGTTCTCTCAGATAGCGTAATGTGGACGTAAAGCATTAGGCAGACAGTAGACAATCAAATTAACCTTGATAGTGAATAATATAAAGTGTATACAATATTTTTTAGTAAAATCCAAATAAATATGAAATTTAAATCATCATCATTATTAATTTTTCAACAACTTTGAGCTATTCTCAGAATAATGTTCATTTTGATGGGATGATCGTGCATAGGAAGACACTATCTACTCTACAAGCAGATAACTCGTGGCATGGATATGATTGCAATTTGAGAGCTCAACTGTATGAAAGACCAGGCAAATATGAACATGGAAATTATTATCTGCGTACCGTATTGGAGAATCCGTCGTAACCAGCAAGTCGAGTACAGGAGGCGAGAGCTTTCGATGTAAGTACATCATCTCCAGGCCGTCGAGAGAGTACTAAAGTTTGTCAGTCAGTCGTTCTATTTATATAGTCTGGGTGAAAGGGAGGTGAAAGGATCAGAAAGGAAAGGGGGCCACCTAGTAACGAGACCACGTGGTGAAAGGTTGTTTGTCTGTCATGTCAAGTGAAAGGGAGAGATAAAACTAATCCTATTAGCTAATTGTACATTCACCACATGGTGACCAAGTGGTCTTCTATTCTAAACTATGAATATAATATATTCATAGTTTAGAATAGAAGAAGTTTATGATATTATAAACTAGCTTATATAACTAACTTATTGCTAAAATTATTAACTTATATCTATTTCTATTTCTAACTTAATTCTTTTTTAATTCAAATTTTTATTTTTTGGTTAGTTGATTATTAAATAATAACAATAATAATAATAACAATAATACTATAATAATAACAATAATAACAATAAATTTTATTATTTATTGTCTGAAGTTATGATATATTAGGTCGTTTGGTTGTCTGGAAGTTAGTGGAGTCATAGGGGTGCTGTTTGCTTTTGTAAGGAGATAATATCTACCAACCTATCTAATACCAATCTAATATCTACCACTACCATATTATGGTAGTGTGTTCTGTTCGTTGTCTTTTGTTGTTGAGGTTGTCAGTAAATCCGTCTGTGGGTGTTTTTCGTTTTTGAATGAGTTTGTCCAGTGGTTTGAATATATAGTGTCTGAGGTAGTGTCAAGTAGGTTTTTGTTTATTATGTTCAAAATGATGAAGAAATGTTCAGATCGATATTGAAAAAATGAAAGTATATTCTTTACATGTGTGGATTTCTTTACATTTCTTGGCATGTGTGTCACTGTGTGAACTTTCGACATGTGTGACATGGTGTGAACTTTTTACATTTGTCAGTGTGTGAACTTTTGACATGTGTTTCATTACATCGATACCTTAAAGCACAAAGAAGCTATGTCCAAAAACAGAGTTTTGAGAAAAACGCAAAAGAAGTTTTCACCAGTGCACAATTGCTAAAACAATGGCTTGTTACACTAAACTCTTCAATTTCTTCAATACATTTTCAAGCTATAATCATGGAAGAAGTATTCTTCCATGCTATAATCATCAAGAAAGTCAATAATAGTTTTGTTGAATATGAGTTTTTCTGAAATTAAAAAAAAAATTAAAAATGTGGAAGATGGATGGAGGTAGCCCTTTTACGCTTTATGTATCAATATGAACTTTAGACATGAGTTTCATTGTGTGCACTTTTGACATGTGTGTCATTGTTTGAACTTTTGAAACGAGGTCTCTATAACGCAATCGAAGAGTGTTGATCATTGAAACTACAGTAATTTACTGGTATATATTTGTCCATTGATGTTTATATGTATCGTGTAGGCAACAAAAGTTTTCATGATTCCCAGCTTCCCGACATCCAAGAGGAAATAAAAGGGGTGTGGACGTTCCATGGACCAACCTAGTTTATTTCAGGACTATATGGAACGGACCCTGAATGTGATAGGGTTGAAGTCAGATCAGCTGGGTTCTCACCAGACCAATCTCATTCAAGTGACATATCATCGCAACATCACGTATCTAACTTCTGAGGAGGAGTATTGAACTTGTTTAAAACCGGGATTTAAATCGATGTTTTAAATGTTTGGAGTTCGTTCACGGTCTACTGATGTAATAAAATTAAAATCGGACAGGACATAATTATCGATCAATGAGGAAACGCCTGGATCCGGCGGCCTTGATCTCTGCATGCTAGAATGCGCTATTTACCGAACCAAAATGTTTACGCTTCTCGAGATAAACATAGACAGCTCGGTGCCCAGAGAAGGTTCTCCCGGCCAACTTCACCTTCGGAGTTTGGTTTCATTTGCCTCTTTTGAAAATAACCACGCGATTGGAATGCAGGCTTCCGTTTACTAACAGACAGAAGGTAACGATTAGTGCTTGAGTCCTCCAGAATCTTGGAAACTCAGTATTCAGAAGGTATCAAGCGAGGTATAATTTATGTTTTCGCGTTATCACAGAACATTAAAAAAAGCAGTCTTTTGTCAAAACTCATCAAAAAATGCCAGACCCTCTTTGGTTTATTATTTTTGATAATGAACCTATGGCGACCAAGAAAATTTTTTTTTTCGAAAACGCCCTAACTCGTGAGAATCGATATAAAGGTATTGTTTTTCCATCAATTCAAGAGATTATTGAATTCTTAGGATTTTTAGAGACCACGGGGAGCCCTGTAGGACAAACCGTTCGCTCCCTACGAGAACTTAAAGGAGCTCCCTACTCGATGTTTTCTTCACGTTGGTTGATGTAACAATGGTATAGCCGTGTTCTTTGCAGACGAGTGATCTATCCAGAAAAATAATTAACCTTTGTGTGATAATTTGCAGCGTTTGGTTTATTATTTTCAATGGTAAACCTTTGGATCGACCAAGAAAAAAAATTGTTTAGCCCCCCCTCAAAATTTGTTGGTTTACGTTTCAAGGTACGTAGAATCCAAAAAGAAAAATCGAATAAAAATTTGGCCGTCCGTCTGCCGTTCGCGGCACTTTCCTCACTTAGCATTGACCGATTTTGATGAAATTTGGTATGTGGGCTCCATTTGGGGTAGTTGTGCCCCAAAGCTTTCGGTTGATGGAGGTCACTTCTAAGGGTTGAAATTTTGAAAACGCCCTAACTCGTAAAATTTTGATGTAAAGGTATTGTTTTTCCATCAATTTAAGATAGCATTGAATTTATAGAATTTTAAGAGACCTCGCGGAGCCCTGTAG
Source organism: Apolygus lucorum (assembly GCA_009739505.2). NCBI lineage: Eukaryota > Metazoa > Arthropoda > Insecta > Hemiptera > Miridae > Apolygus > Apolygus lucorum. Next base: position 35,468,125 of record CM019173.2, read on the forward strand.
GACAAACCGTTCGCTCCCTACGAGAACTTAAGGGTGGACGTACGATAAATCAGAAACACGGGCGTGAATCGCAAAAGAGGCCTAATCTCCGTTCAAATTTTAGCTGACCAAGATGCGATTGACGTTTTTCTTCATGTTGGTTGGGGGCAACAGTGGCAAAGCCGTGTTCTTTGCAGACGTGTGATCTATTTTTTTTTTAAATAAACCTTTGTGTAATAATTCGCAGCAATTGTCAGATGGAAACCTGTAAGTTTGCTGTGCATGTACTTCAGCAACATGTGATTTCGAGGCAACCAGATCGCTACTGTTAGACCCCAAAGAGAAAACACGGTGGAAATTGAGACGGAACCATCGAAAAACACCGCTTCGGACAAAGAAACCCGATGCCCGACGTCTCTCCAGGTCCGGAGTCCCCGAGCAATTAAACCCACCCGAGTCTGTAACCCGGTGGGGAATTAGCTGTCAATACAAAAGACCTCGTTGGAAGCAGAAATAAAATGAGACGCCACAAAGGCGGAACCCCCCCCCCCCCCATGATTAAAGCGTTTGAGAGCTTTTCGACGAGATGGAAGGTCCAGAAGCGGTAATTAAGAGGTCGGCGCAAAAAGGACAGACGATGAGCTGGCGACGGGATGAAAGTGGGATCGGCCGTTTAGCGGGGCACCAAATCTCTGAGGGCGGAAAGCTATTGACATAATGAGCACATGATTGCTTGTTGAGCACTTCATCGAACACAGGGTTTCGGTCTTCTAACCTCAGCAGTCGGATCTAACGCCCCTACAAATTCAATCACGTTGGTCCCTTCTCAAAATTAGTTACGACCTTCAACGTCGTGTCTTGGAACTAAGGTTTGATTATATCATGAGTTCATGACTGATCCTGAGTGCTTCTTGAGCACTGATTTCTGAGTGTTTCGGTCTCTTGCCCCAGAAGTTTGATTTGTCAACTAAATTCAATCAAATTGGTTTCACCGTCATATTTCATATCAATCCCATAGTATCTAAGGTAACACTATACCTCACGATAGGAGTGAGGAATTCTCCTTACCTCCGAAGCAGAATCAAACATTACCAATTTACTCCAAGGGCTTTAAATTTTTTATATTCTTGAAGTATTCAAACCCCTTTGACATCCGTTTGACGTACACCAGGGAACCTGATATTCGAATCGGGCATAAAATCATTCTTTCATTTTCGAGGGTTTTGCATATTGAATGGTTCCCTTTCAGACGTTTTCTTCGACTTTTTTGACAGAGCGAATTACTGAGACGGTATTGTTTCAGATTGCAATGTTCTCTTCTGGGAGTCGGAACGAATATTTCACAGAATTCAGAATTTGTGGAGCTTATTCCAAAAAGTGTACATACACATAATGTATTACACGACATAATTATTCATGACATTTTGTTTAGATAGTACATCTAGACCGTTTAGATTGGCGAATAGTACAATAAATAATAGAGAGAAATTACTTAGGTAAACGCACTAGTAGTCGACACCTTCACAATAAATGAGAAAAGTAAGGATATAGGACACTAAAATTAAATTACACTATTAAATAGTGTAAAATTAAAAATTAATTTAAAAAAATTAAAATAAAAATTTGAATAAAAATTAAATAAAAATTAAAATTTTGCAGTTTCAGGTCATGGTTTTGATCCTCCAGTGGCTTCTGAATTATTATTAAAGTGCCTATAAAAGCAATGTGAGCTGTGATTTGCCCAAGAAAGACTGATTTAATCGATATTATGCTTTAAGTAAGACCCTAAACGTAATATTTTTTATATTGGGTTTACAATGATTTATTTTAATCAAAACGAAGTGAGTTTATAATATACTCTTATATTATAAGAACCTGCTTTAATTTTGTTCCTCAAACCTCAAATCATGACACCTGTCGATTACTGATACGAATCCCATGTCGACTAGTAGCACACCTAATGCAGTCCACTGTCGACTTCTGAAGAAATCTTCTTTCTCACTGTAGCAGCCATGTAATCAACCTTCCATAATTACGATTCCTTCACTGCGATAGATGCAACACTGTCTCGAACCTTCGAGAATATTTTTTTTCATGATTAATGAGATGTTCTAATGATTCTCTCTTCCAACTCGAACCTCGTTGTTTTACCTTCGAATTCCTACAGACATTACACTCACTACCGACTACAAGTGCAGAATTAGACTTTGGAAAAACTCTTTTTTACACTATTAAGCTCAAATTTTCACAAAATTGCCAGTTGAATCACGTGGGTATCGATACAAGGTGTCAGCTTGTTTACCTCAGATGTATACAGTTGTAATAATGAAGAGAGTACTTTAAAAACATCCGTTTAGATATTGGGATGTACAAATTTTAGTTCATAAAACGGGTTCGGTTTCTTGTGGGTTGCACAAAGATGGTAGCCCTTAAATTCCGTTGCAATCAAACCAGATCCAACGTAAACTAGAATACAATGAGTACAGCTGAAGAAGTCTACTCTTGAGTAGTTTTTGATTTTTTGGAAATACTCGAGCACCGAAAGCTCGAATCCATACTTCTCAATAACCATGTGGTTGGGGCTCTAAAGCTAATCAAATTCATGCTTGTAACAACCATAACTTTTATAGTTTTAATACGTACTCATTTGCTACTCCAGGGGTTTGTGTTATTTAGATTTTTTTTTTTTCTTACGGAAGTGGGGAAACTCTTTAAGAGCGAAGGGGAAGTTCACCCCAACAGTGTTGGACTCCCCATGAATTAGGGCTACCAACTAAAACCCCACTCCCTCTGCTTAGGACTCACCCCGGGACCACTTGTACAGTATTACTTCAGGGTGAGGCCTTTTTTTGTGCCAAATGGCTGCTCCTACTTCTGGTCTCCTTCAATTGTATTCCTCATCTTCTTCCTCCCATCTTCCATCCAGCTTTTTTGCTTTGAGGACTGATGTGACGAATACTGCCATTGCGTCCCAGCTCGACTTGTTCTTAATCATCTCATGTATGATTGTCTGTGGACGCAATGTTCCAATGACCTCCTCAGCACACCCCCTCATACCCTCCCATTGAGGACATGTGAAGAAGGTGTGGCAGACATCATCCTCCTCTATCCCACAGTATCTGCACTCTGGGTCAGTGACTTTCCCGATCTTTACTAGGAAGGAGCGGAAGTATCCATGCCCTGAGAGGAATTGAGTCAGGTAATAGTTCACCTCTCCGTGTTTTCTCTCCAACCAAGACTTTAGATCGTCGATTATGAGGGCTGTCCACCTTCCACGGGTTTCACAGACAAGGTCTGCTTGCCACCTACAGATGGTCTCCTCCCGCTCTTCCCTCTTTACTATGGTAATTGTCTCTGCCTTCCTCATTCTTATCCTTTTGCGCTCCAGTGCCTGGTGGTATATTGGGATAGTTCCCGCTATGACTTGTGATGCTGGACCTGAGACAGTTCTAAATGCACTACTGATTCTCAGAGCTCCTCTCCTCTGTACAGCTTCCATACGTGCCCGGTACTTTTGGTACCTAAGGGAGTCTGCCCACACTTCTGCTCCATACAGCATAATTGAATCTGCAGTTCGCATAAGGAGTCTCCTCTTAGCGGGTGATGGGCCCCCTAGATTTGCCATCAGTCGGCTCAGCTTATTTACGTTATTTAGATTAGAAGGTCTTTTAAGAAATTTACAAGGGAATTGTACACCACCTCCTTTGGTTTATTATTTTCAATAATGAACCTTTGGAATCGACCAAGAAAATTTTTTTTTTAACACCCCCTCAAAATTTGATGGTTTACGTTTCAAGGTACGTAGAATCCAAAAATCGAATAAAAATTTGGCCGTCCGTCCGCCGCCCGCCGTACGCGGCACTTTTGCCACTTAGCATAGACCGATTTTGATGAAATTTGGTATGTAGGCTCCATTTGGGGTCTAGTTGTGCCTCGAAGATTTTGGTTGATGTAGGTCACTTCTAAGGGTTCAAAAATGAATTTTGAAAACGCCCTAACTCAAAACATTTTGATATAAAGGTATTGTTTTTCCTTCAATTTAAGATTCTATAGACTTTTTAGAATTTTTTGAGACCACGCGGAGCTCTGTAGGGCAAACCGTTCGCTCCCTACGAGAATTTAAGGGTTGGACGTACGATAAATCAGAAACACGACTGTGAATTGCAAAAGAGGCCTAATCTCCGTCCAAATTTTAGCTGACCGAAATGTGATCGATGTTTTTCTTCATGTTGGATGGTTGGTGACTTTGCAGACGAGTGATCTATATAGAAAAATAATAAACCAATGTGTAATAATTTGCAGCGTTTTTTGTTTGAATGGTTGAGGAAAGTAAAAAATTTAGAAAGATCGGCTAGAATTGTATTTTCTGCCACTGTGCGTCTCTCATAAGGGGAGCTTCCTCCTCATAAAATACGGAACACGAGGAGGAAAACACTAATTAGGGGCGAGAAAAGGTGGGACGAAGAGAGACTTGAATTCCGAGAGGAAGGAGGGGGAATGATAAAGGAAGGGAATGAGGAGGCTCGAGAAGGCGACCTCAGGAAGAGGAAGGGACGTGAAAGAAAACTCCTTGGGTAATGAGATGTTCTCCAACCGAACACTTCGAGGTGGAAGGCATTTCCCCTCTGAACGGCGATACCACCACTCTTACCTTCCTTTCCCACTTCACTGTACCCACTAATTATAATTACACGAATGGGGAGAAGGAGAAGGGGAGATGAAACCTCTCACAGTCCCTCATTACCTTCCACCTTCTCTATCTGTCTCTTATTCACCCAAAACCCTTCCAACCTCGATGATCGACACAAATTAGGTCATGAAAGTAGGAGTGTGCGCATCAGCTTGTCATTGAATTAATGCACAAATACAAGAGGACGTAGCACATAGCTTCCTCGTATGGACGATCCAATCCATCACCAGCGGGTGTTAACAATACAAATTATGCTTATCACACGGATTATCAGATCACGATGAAATTCATGAGGCACCACCTTGAGTCCTGACCATACAATCTAAGAAAATTTCTTAAAATCGAATGAAAACCGCAGCACATTCAAATTTTTTTTAGATAAACATTGGCCTAGGTCGCAAGACATTAACGCAGAGAAACACGTCTGGACGATAACTTGAGGTAAGAAGTAGCAACAAATTGCAGCATGATTGAACAAAGTAAGTTTTGGGGAACTGATTCAAATTGACACGGACCTACCGACCTTGGACTGTACCGAGTTTCATCAGCGACAAAACTGTAGGTACTAAGCTGTAGGTACTAAGCCTCTAAGACGCCTATCTGACTAAATTTCGAGTTGGCCATTAGAATGCGCTTGGAGTCCCAGCCGCGACAAAAATGATTTTCGGCGGTTTTTGGACAATTTTGAAACTTTTGGACTTTGAAATAGCAACCGTGAAGGAAATTTTACGCACATTCGGAATATACGATACCTCAATGAGATTGAGTCGATGCATTTCACTAAAAATCTAAGAAAAACACTATTGATCCTATTTTTTGACCTCTTGAAGTTGTCTATGAACTTTGGCCAACGAACTCTTCTTATCTGTCATTATTATGGACATTCGCGCCTATCTGATTAAATTTCGAGTTGCCCAATAGAATGTGCTTGGAGTCCCAAGTCCCACAAAACTAATTTTTGGCGGTTTTTCGACAATTCTTACACTTTGAAATAGCAACTGTAAAGGAAATTTTACGCACATTCGGAATATACGACACCTCAATGAGATTGAGTCGATACATTTCACTAAAAATCTAAGAAAAACACTTTATTGATCCTATTTTTTGACCTCTTAAAGTTGTCTATAAACTTTGGCCAACGAATTCTTCCTATCTGTTATTATTATGGACAGTGTGGGACAAGTTTCAATTTTTCAATTATTTCCTACATCAAGTTATCGTCCAGAATGACTCATATTCAATTTTTGAGGCTTTATTCCCCTACATCTCCTCACAGCAGAATGAAAAACCAAAAGAATCCATCAAAAATCCCAGGCTATTGAAAAATTAAAAAAGGTGAAAAAACTGCTGTTTGAGACAAAATACTTTTGCCCCTGTAAGAGAAAGGATAAAATGATCCAAATGTGTTGAGGAAAGTAAAGATGGAGTCACATATCGACGCTTGGCAGGGAAAAGGGCAATATAAATATTCAAGTTACTTAAATTTTTCTGGTTATCCGGTATCCTTGGATTTTAGTTTCATCCAATAGATTTGAGATTATTCACATAAAAAAAATCTAGTACCCAGAGTGGCTTATTTGCCCTTTAATCGGTCATCTGATGTACCACAAGTCGTTTTCTTCTGAGTTTTCGCAAATACCTGCTCTATTTGTATGTTGTTCAACACGGTTCCTTCTTCATTTTGCTTTATACTCCTGCTGTAGTCATATTGTAGTTATATGTGGAGAAGGAAGCAGTAAGACCCAGTTCTCATTTGTTATTGTTTTGGCCGTAGTAAAACAATGACAAATGAGAACTGGGTCTTCATTTTGTAGAGGATCGAAAAACGAAAAATTTTAATCAACATGGCGTAATGACCCTTTTCCCTGCCGAGCGTCGATGTGATTTTCACTGAACGCTGGAAAAATACGAATAGTTGTACCGTTCGCTGCCATAGGCAGCTCAAATTAATTGTTTAGTGATCCAAAAATTAATATGCAAGATCATTTCTTGTCTTAAACTCCCCCAAAGTGAATTAAACTGATCCGTGACCCTGTGAGCGTTTTACTAAAACACGGTTGGAGATCCTAAGGTTGGAATGGTAAGGGAAGGAGTGGGGGGAAGGTGGGGGAAGACAGGTGGTGGGGAGAGGGAAAGAGTGGGGGTAAGGATAAGGCCGCATCCCTGTGGTTTTAATTAAGGGAGGAAACGCTAGGACGGGGAGGGAGAGACTACCTTTAATTCAAACATCTGCATAACATTCAATGATTGAACCACGGAGCCTGGAAGCGAGAAATGTACACAAGATTATTCAGTACCTAGTCAAGGGCAGCTTTCAATTTGGTTTTCAAGGCTGCGTTGCAAGTTGAAACCTGAACTATTTGTCATAATAATATAACATGACATTACATTTTTGAAACAAATTCTGCTATTATCTGTTATTTGAGGTAACGGGTATCATCGAGGAGCGCTTCTCCCAGTATTTGAGTTAGTACCTCGTTCTACTATGTACCTATACGAATATTCAGCTACTTGGTACCTTCATTTTAACAAAAACTCCAATTCCAATTTTTCAAAAATCTTTGTTTGATCTAACCGACATAACTACTCAATATATATATTTTTTTTTAATGTATAATTTGGTCATTGAACGGAATATTGGGACAGTGTACGGAATTTGTGACCATAGGCATTCATTATCGCTGGTTGGAATTCGCAGCTTCGGACTTCAGGATCGGAATTCATCATTAAAAGAAATCCCTCAGCTCCAATTTTCAGACAAAAATTGGCACTGAATTTTAGAAAGCCCGAATTAATTTTTAAATACCTCTCGAATACACTGTTTCTTTACTATCAGTAGTGAGGAAAATGGTTTATTAAATTATTGACCGATGTGCCATCGGGCGAAGAACTCACAGATTTAAATTCATCTTATGTAAGGCAATTCAGACATAAAGACGAGACGAGATAACGATTGCACCAGGTTCTTTTCAATAAGGTGACAATGAGCTCTCAACTCAAAGGACTTCCAATGAATGCTAGAACACCAATGACGGGTT
>CM019173.2:35475931-35611224 GCA_009739505.2 Apolygus lucorum
TTTCATGGCAAACTGTCCACTACGTACATAATCTCAAAACTAGATATTTACTTTATATATTATTTATTTAGAAATGGTTAGATAGGAGTATCAAGTACTTCTGAACATTATCAAAAAGAAGAAGAAACACTGTGGTGAGGAAGCTACTTTTATACTGCCCACCCAACTTTTCTGACGGATAGAGTTAATTTCTCACTAATAACAACGTGACTCGAACGAACAATAAGAGCGTTGTTTTACGACTATAATACAACTTTCCTTTTATGGGGCCTTCGAGGTGAGCAATTTGAATAAACTCCTTGGAACTTTTCCCAGGGAAAAGGCGAGCTTCCCGTGGTTTCTTCCATTATTTAACGGCCGAGTCTCCCCCTTTTCGCGCTTTTCGTCGGTCGATTAAAACATTAACCGGAGGGGTTTGAAATATTTACAGCCTCTTCTCTTACTGACCTTTAGCCTTTTTGAATGGGGCCGCTCGGCGGGGTTTCGTCCTCCCGTTTCCCACCATCCTCAGGACATTAATGGAATAACTAAGCGATCGAATTAATATTTCCGGGGTTTCCGTCGAGGAAATTAAGATGCCTTCAGGAAGGTTCAACTTGTTTTCAACGGGTTTGTCAGAGACAATTGTAGAGACGACACAGGACCTAAAACTAGAACTAAAATAATGAGCCTTCTATACTCCTTCAGGCTCCTGCAACTGTTGTAAAATGAAATTTCTTATTGCTCATAGGTACGTTCTGTCAAAATCTTGATTTGGTTGGCAGGGATTTGAAGAAGCTGAGTTTTTTGCAGACGTACGATGTACACAGAGAAATAATAAACTGTCGTGCAATAATTTTCAGCGTTTTTTGTTAGCTTCCAGAGAGGGAGATCATTGGCCCATTTTCGACGACCTCCCACTGAGCTTGAAACCAAGAATCAAATAATTGTAATAATTTGCCATAAATTTCAACAAATAATAAGTTGAATATACTCGATGTTCCATGCCTCTGAATTCTCATCTGTCCTCGTTTGAATGATCATTTTGATACTACATTTTTCTCAGCATTGCCAACCCCACGGATTATCCATGAACTAACGGATTTTCATGTCAAACTCCTTTTGGTTTACTATTTTCAATAATGAACCATTGGAATCGACAAACTTTTTTTTAAATCCCCACAAAATTTGATGTTACGTTTCAAGGTTCGTAGAATCCAAAAATAGAATTTTAAAGAATTCGCGGCATTTTTTTAGCAACCAAGGACCGATTTGGTTGACATTTGGTACCTGTATAGGCTTTATTTGGGGTCTAGCTTTTTCTTGTGTAAAGACCTTACTGGGTTTTTCTTGTGTGCTTTCTGAACGCATTCCCATGAGGCTGGGTAGTCTTGGTAAGACAACTAAGAACTATGAAAAAAGACACAAATAAGTTTTTTTTTAATACTTAACTTAAAAACGCTGCAAATTATTACACAATGGTTTATTATTTTTCTATATAGATCACTCGTCTACAAAATCACCAACCATCCAATATGAAGAAAAAAGAAAAAAAAAAAAAATCAAAATCACCAACTATTGATCGCATTTTGGTAAGCTCTAATTTTAACGGAGATTAAGCCTCTTTTGCGATTCACACTCGTGTTTTGATTTATTTATATATATATTTCAATATAAACCCTTAAATTTTCGTAGGGAGCGAACGGTTTGTCCTACAGAACTCCGCGTGGTCTCAAAAAATTCTAAAAATTCTATAGAATCTTAAATTGAAGGAAAAACAATACCTTTATATCAAAATTTTTTGAGTTAGGGCGTTTTCAAAATTTCAAAATTGATTTTGGAACCCTTAGAAGTGACCTACATCAACCAAAAGCTTCGGGGCACAACTATACCCCAAATGGAGCCTACATACCAAATTTCATCAAAATCGGTCAATGCTAAGTGGCAAAAGTGCCGCGTACGGCGGACGGCGTACGGCGTACGGCGTACGGCGTACGGCGGACGGCGGACGGACGGCCAAATTTTTATTCGATTTTTGGATTCTACGTACCTTGAAACGTAAACCATCAAATTTTGAGGGGGTGTTGAAAATTTTTTTTTCTTGGTCGATTCCAAAGGTTCATTATTGAAAATAATAAACCAAAATCAGAGTTTTCTGGAATGAATTTATAGATTAAGTTGGTAAATTATGATAAGCCGAAGGTCTTGTATTATTAATTTTTTGCCAAGTTAACTAGGTGTAGTGGCTTAACTAGATAATCCACTAACCCGATAACCCGACAATAAATCAAACCTTATAGAAAGCCCTTCCTTTGATTAATATTGATCCACTCAACCACGTTTCCGTGATTCCGTGTTCTTCGCGAGTCCTTTGTGAGACTAAGTATGCTTCGTTTGTTGAGCGAATCCCTCAGAAGTTGGCCAGCATTCGGGAGTGTCGAGGGGTCTCGCTCTTTTCGGCGGATTATCCCTTCAACGATTTTTACATGTTCTCCAAGTTTCCGTATAGTAAAGCCACCCCTTCCCTGAGGACTCCCCCCCCCCCCCCCAGACAACTCTTATTTTCTCTGGCATCCCTTGTGAGACGAGCACACCCTGAATCTTCAGCTTCTCTTCATGATCCCCTGCTAGTTCTAAGCCTTTTGGAAGCTCTTTTACTCTTCAGAGGTTTTTTTAAAGGGGATCCAACCAGTCCCATATAACAGTCTCGGTTTCACGCACTGTCGTGCGGTCTTACTCGCACAATACACTGAGATTGGAGCCGCATACACTTGGCGTTTTGCTTGATCGGTAGGTATTTCAGTAGATTTTGTTGGTCTAATTATTATTAATAAATGAGTTGATTTTGCTCAATCAGGATAAAGATAGTACCGAAAGGATGAAATTCCACAGTCAGAGAGCCTATTTTATTTTAAAAGCTTGGCAGCCATATTTTGAAATGATTCATTTTCTTCCATGAAAAAACAAAAAGTAGGTGAAAATTGTTTTATTAGATTCAAGAGTAGCTACGAAATTTTTTCCGATTTTGTGAAATACAGAAGTGTTTTTGGCTGCAGAGGGTGCGAGTGTACGTCGTGGGTTGGTATAAACACTCACACCAACAACGCTTGAGCAAGCAAAAGCAAGAACAAGAGCGAGAGGGGGGAGGGAAACACAAATACTTGAGTAATCAGCACTCGAACACAATCAGAGGCAGTTGGAGCCTGTTCCATAGTAAATGGGTGCGTGGGGGAAACTCCGAGCCGTGATTGGGAAGAGCTGTAGAACACGATGAAAAGCAAGGGGAAACGTGCCAAAATGAGCTGACGCAAAACTACCTGAACGACAAGGTACCATACAAATGCGGAATGAGCAGGTGACCCATTGTGGATGAATAGAAACCTTGTTTGGTTTACAGAGTATTTCCTCTTTCGGTCACAAAAGCGCACTTTGGGCACCACGATTCGACTCAATTTGGAATCCAAATCAATACAATATTATTATGCAATATTAATATCTGCAAACATGCAGAATATTATAAGGCAAGTCTTGTTTCCAAACATGTTCTGAGTTGAGGATGATAAATGGATGTCATGTAAATATTATAGTTGAGCCTGGTCACAAGTACACCTCTTTTATTTTTAATCTAGGTAATTTATCATATTTTCTTGGAAAGATTGACGTGAAAGATATAATGCAGACAACTTTATTGATTGAATTTGGGTGAAGACTTTGAAAACCGGCTAAGGTGATGAAGGAGGCAAAGTTAGCTCCCTATGAGGACTTAAGAATTTAATGATATAAATCAGAAACTCGAGTGTGAATTGCTTTTTACTTTTACTACTTACCGAGTACGAAGAGTTGAAAACTATTTATTAAATTTCATAATACAAGCGATATATTTTGTTTCAGTTTTTCAAAAAATGGTTTTAAGAACGTAGAATTGTTTGCTAACAACTGATCAAGGTCCTGTGGAAGTACTGGTGGGATGCTGCAAAAAATTGAACATTCCGTTAGCAGGAGGTAGACAGTCAGTTGACATCCACAGATGTCGCAAACTGGAGGAAGAATCCGTACCCTGTAGGTACATGAGATAGCCATGAGTCAGTCGGGTGTGAACAATTCGCAGTCTTGTCAAGATGACCTCTTCTTTTCTTGTGAATCGCTAAGTACTGTTCACTGATGAAACAGGCCTAATAGCAGTTGAAAATTCAGCTGATCATATAAGATCGTTGTTTGTTTCTTTGAATGGAGTTTCATGTTGTAATCAGTTGTGCTTCCTTAGCAACTAAGGTCCAAATTTCGTTATGATGACACCCATTACCCTCTAATAGCGATGATATTGCTAGTTAGTAGCATTAACCCATATTCGGCCACCGTTGCGTACACGCAACGTTGTCGTTGAAAAAATTAAGATGTCAATTAAAGGTAATATACTGCTGTTTTTGAAATCAAAATGTATCAATAAGGTGTTGTTCCACTTTAAAAAAAAATTGCATTAAATGTTTGACTGTTTCTGACTGCTTGGAGCAATTCCAAAGATGGCTCAAATTTTGGGTTCTAAAAAACCAAATTTCTTTCCTTTATATGATCGATTTATTCATCACCAAAATTGGAAATTTCATTGTGCACTTGTCTTCTATGATCTCTTCATAACAACACGATGGTTTTTAAATTTTTACGTTCTTCCATACACCAGCAGTTACAGGAATAAAACAACGTTGCATGAACGCAACGTTGGCGGAATGCAAGGTATTCGATATCCAGCAGAATGTAGTGAGCGGCAGGCCTGGTCACGTCGAGATGCATGTTTCGTCAGGCATCTTTCAGCTTGGTATTGTCGTCAGTCTCCCCCATTGTTTCATTCGTAATCAATCAAGTGCGTAGTGTTGTTTTTGAGATGAGTGCTCCTTCAAAAAAAATCGTTTCTGCATGGACAATTTCGGAAATTCACGAAATTTTAAATGATGATGTTGATACCAATAGTGAAATAATTGATGTGGTCTATGTTCCTCCGCCCGTTGATAACTGATGAAGAAGATGTGGACGATAACCTCATGGGAGACCTTGACGACGATCTGAACAAGGACATAGCAGGTACGTTCGAAGTTTCGGTAAATGGTGAAGGTGAATTGGGTTCCCAAATACCCCATGACGAACCGAATGAGTCCTCTGAATCCAGAAATGTTATCCCTCTAGGGCGTGATATATCTCCACAACCAGGCCCATCACATCTAGCCAACCCCGAATTGAACATCCCAGAATCAAAAAAACGAAAGTACGTTCCCACCAAAGAAAATCGGAGGTTTCAGAGAAAGAAAAATAACGTCATGAAAGTGAAATGGGAAAAACTAGATTCACAACCTAGTTCGTTTATGCCTTGTCAAGATGATCAGCGATTGTTGAGCACCGTCGAACAACGGAACATGTTGCAAGCATGTGAGGGTCTAACCCCGCTGGAATTGTTCCTTCTATTTTTCGATCAAGATTTGGTGGCAATGATCACTAAAGAGTCGAAACTTTACGCAAACCAAAAAAATAACTCCCAATTTGAGGTCTCTCACGCCGTCATTTTTCGTTTTCTGGGTATACTGATTTACTCTGGCTATCATTCACTTCCTCAGTGTGATATGTATTGGTCCCAAGACTCTGACAAGGGCCAACCACTCATAAAAGAGGCAATGTCGAGAAATACATTTCGAAATGTAAAAAGATATCTCCATTTTGCTAACAATGACCAGCTTGATAAGAACGACCGATTTGCGAAGCTCAAACCTCTTTTCGAACACCTGAATTCTAAATTTTTACAATTCGGAATATTTTCAGCAAACCTGTCGATTGATGAAGAAATGGTCCCTTATTTTGGGCGCCATTCGGCGAAGCAATTTATTCGAGGGAAGCCAGTCAGATTCGGGTTCAAGTTATGGTGCTTGTGCTCCTCGGATGGGTTTTTATTTCAGTTTATCCCATATGCTGGAAGCTCATCCTATTTCAGCTTCGAAGACCTCGGACTTGGAGGGAGCATAGTGATGCAACTTCTGGAAAAAGTGTCACCAGAGAAGCATTCAATATATTTCGATAACTTCTTCTCCTCCTACGGACTCTTTGAACATCTCCATGAAAAAGGATATCGGGCCACTGGTACTGTAAGGGAGAATCGATTGAAAAATTGTCCTTTGCAGGACTCCAAAGACCTCAAAAAGAAGAGAAGAGGATCGTATGATGCTGCCTACGACAAAAAATCAAACCTGTCCGTGGTCAAATGGAATGACAATTCAATAGTTTGCGTCGCTAGTAACTTTGACACTGTCCACCCTCTATCCAAAACCAAAAGGTTCGTCCGGAGTGAGCATAAGCACGTCTCCATCGATCAACCCAAGATGATTGCACAATATAATAAGAACATGGGGGGTGTTGATCTCCATGACAATGGAATCGCGAACTACAGGATCAAAATCAAAGGAAAGAAATGGTGGTGGCCCCTGTTCGTCAACGCCGTCGACAGCTGCGTCGTCAACGCCTGGAAAATTCACCGACTTGTAAACGACCATAAAATGTCACAAATCGATTTTCGCTCAGAATTGACTCGACAACTGCTACGATACGCTGAAGATTCTTCGGGTTGTAAGAGTACATCGGATGCTGATGAAGGATTATTACTTCAAAGAGGTCGTGGAGGGGGGGCAGTTGTCGATCATCTGAAGAAGGTCGATGGGAAAGGGCACCTAATCGTCCGATCAAACCCAGCTCAGAGAAGAAGATGCCGTCAATGCTCAAACCCATCAATATACATCTGCGAAAAATGCATGGTTCACCTACACCCCGATTGCTTCAAACCATTTCATGTATAACGCTTACGGCCAACGTTGCGTTGGCGCAACTTTTCCTATATTCTAAAATTCATGAAAATTTGAAAAATCCACTTCATTTATATGTTCAAGAGAGTCCAAAATAAAGTTGTTTACGAAAAAAAATTGAGTTTTATTATTAATTCACCCCTTGGCCGAATATGGGTTAACGTGTAGCTGGGGGGGGGGGTCCGGTGTAGCCGTGGTGGCTAGGGCGCGCATTCTTTGGTGGCGGGATAAGAACCGACTCCTGCGGGGATTCGCGGGTTCAAATCTCGCCGCCGACGTTCGTGCGTCCGGGCTCATCGCCCCCCTTGTCGAAACCCAGGGCAGTGAGGCAAAGGGAAGCCATGAGCGAAATCATCAGAACAAATTCTGATCTTCCCTTTGGAAGACAGCTGATAACGTCCGCAACGCCAGAAATGGTAACTATACAGTAAAATAATAAACCTAAAATAACAAATTTACAGCGTTTTGATGTGGTCACCACATTGTGGTGTAAAACATATTTAATTTTTCCAGACAATGAAGCTCACTAATATGAACTCAAACGTGGAAAATAAAATCCCATTGGTGAAAACTAACAACTTTGGGAATTTTTTACTTCGGATAGAATATTATTATAGGACATTCAACGCCGACGTCATTTTTCAAAACTTAAACCACTTGAACCAATCCCAGGTTACAAATAGCAGTTGAGGACTGGTCCATTGTATTTCGCTCACTGCGTTCAAGTCATTTATCCTTGCTAAGCCACTGATACACCGTACACTCCTTGAGCTCCGTAGGAACCATTTGCACAGAGTCACGCTCTACGGCAAAAGCCATCCCCTCCCAGCAAAACCCATATTCGGATAGGTTTCTCGCCACGATTCACAACCTTCCCTACTTGAATACAAATGTTTGAGAAACGCCCGCGCCTAACAAATGACGCATTTGCATGAAACCGTCTTCCTGGTAAGCCGCACAACTCCACCTCCTTCAGCATAAAATCAGAAGCTTTCCACGAATATCGCTTCCTTTTTACTCGACTTTAAACATCCTTTACAGGCCACGTTTAATGACACTACGCTTAGACCTGCTCGATTTTTTCTTCTTTTTTGCACCAGACAACCAACAAAAACAAAGTTTCAGAGAGCGGTAAAAAAACAACTCAGCTTCGAGCCTAACGAATGAGGAGGTAGCACTAATCAACCTGAACTTCTCTTGAAGGATTCCACTGCTTCATCAACGCTTGCAGCGACAGAGCCGTCGCTTGTCGTTAGTCGGGAAGGTCGTAAATTAATGCGGGATTCGTTCGCTACGGTGGCAGGTGCACCATGGTGCTTATGGTTTTATGTCATAGTTGGAAACGGGAACCCATCCCACGTGTCTTGTCTACGCCCCACGTGGTTTAATGATCTATTCTGTGATGGACGTTATAAAACACTGACAACTGCGGGTCGGTCGAACTGGTGTTATAGGTCGTGAAAATTTAATGCACGTGTATTACACGTGCAGTAGCTGCCACCGATATCATTTTAACGAGGGCTACCGCGGATTCTCCCCGATTCGTCAGTAAATCAACCCCCCATTTCAAGCAAGACATCTTCTTTGTTTCGCTTTTACCTTACTTTACTCAATAAACTATTTTGGTTTAATGTTTTCAATAATGAAACATTGGAATGGAGCAAAAAAATTGTAACCCTACTCAAAATTTGATGGTATATGATTCAAAGTACCTAGAATCAGAAAATCTAATTAAAAATGTTCCGTCCGTCCGCCGTGTTCGGCGCTTTGCCCATTTCACACGGACCGACCAATTTTAATGATATTAAATATCATTAAATTATCATTATCATTACCAAATTTTGGTATATCGGTCCCATTTTGGGTCTTAATGTGCCCCGAAGCTTTTGGTTATTGTCAGTCACTTCTAAGGGGTAGAAAGTTAAGGAAAACATTTCCAAGACGCGCTAGCTCAAGAAACTTTGATAAACCTAGGTACAGGTAATATTTTTTTCATTTATTTAAAACGGGTAGCGAAGATTTTAAAGAATTTTTCGACACCAACCAGAACTCGGTGGGACCAACCATTTGCCTAATGAGGATAATCCTTTCCCAAATCCTACCCTTCCACCCCCCCCCCTCCACCAAACCTACCCCTGGTCCTTAGAAGGTAGTTAAAAGTTATCTCAGTTACTCTGTACCTATTGGACAAATGTTTAGTTAGTGAGCCAAAGGATAACGATGTGGTAGGAACTGTCTGTCAAAATAAACTTGACAACCCTCCGCGGTAATATGGTTGGTAGGTACTATTATACTATTAATAGAATTATACTATTAATGGAAAAACCTTGTTCTTCGCTGACAGGTGATCTAAAGAAAATACACCGTTGCGTAACAATTTGCAGAGTTTTTGAAGTTGAGTATTGGAATGAAGTATTGGTATTGAAAGTCAATACCATTCCATGAAAATTAGGGGCCGAATTGGCAAAATTGAAGATGAAATCTCCAGCCCCCGCATGTCCCCAATGATTTCAAAGGGGAGTCAATATAAACCATTTGAAATTCTCCAAACAATCCCATCAGCCCAGAAAAGAATAAATTCTTCCTTCTCTCTGGAAACAACGCTGTTTACTCTGCTTTACCTTGCAGAAACGCTCAGAAGGCTTCGAGATGCCCCAGGAAAATCGCAGGCATCTAATCCGCTTAGTCTGAAAAGCCCTAATCTGTTCAACAGTGAAGCAGTATTGTGCCGGGCACGGGAAAGGATTAGCGAACTCCACAAGCTGAAATTATTTACCTAATTCCATATTACGTTTTTTTTTTTGTTTTTTTTTTAGAGTTGTTTTGAAAACTACTATTAAACTGAACATTATAAAATAACGTTTTAAAATATTCTTTATAAAAGCTCAGAAATTTATTTATTCATGAGGGTAACAGAATTTCGAGTTGATATTCCAAATTCAACATTTTTTCTCCCTCACTATCGAAGATGTGTGGTTTTGTGTGTGAAAAACACCAATGAAAATTGGTTATCTGAATTTTACTTTCAGAATTTAACAACTAAACCGGGAAACTCCTAAAATACCCGTGCTATGTAGGTGGTGCAGAGAGAACTACAGGTGGAGGTAACATCGTTTGTTGGAGACCAATTACGTCCTATCGTGTGCCCGTGAGTGCTGCTCCATTAGCTAAGAGCATGATCACTAGCTCGCAAACCGTTCGAAAGCGAATGACTCCCTCAGGCCGCCTATTGCTTTGAATATTCTGCGATCCAGTGGAAAAGCGATGTCAAGAGAAAATCGTAACCAGTCGTCCCTCTGCGAGCAATTCGTTCCGGTTGAATGATGGGGGGTGATTGCTGTGTACTTCAGCACAAAGTAGATCCCACAAGTTCTATCGATATTTGTGACAAGGAACGCTGAATTCAGTAGTTCTGTTAAAGTACGTACAATACTTGGGTGAGATGAATTGAATTTGGTGAATGAAACTATCGAGCATTACCCCTAGGATAAACAGACAAACAGAGCAGGTACGAACTAACTCATTGACTACGAAGTTGTGGAAATCTATTTCAATACAATCGGATTGAATTAGAACATAGTTTATTTCCATCCAGAACAACTACGAGTCTTATCATGGGTTGATTTTGTCAACACGATGGCAGATTTGTCCAGCGTTATGGCTGTTACAAGGATTTCATGTTTGTGCATGCGCAGCGGCTACTATCAGTCCGGTGGTGTTGATTTTCATAGGGGACCATCTACACGCCTACCCGCACAATCCCTGAAAATGTCATCAAAATCGGATGAAAAATGTAGAAGTTATGGCTGTGGCAAGGATTTCATGACAGACAGACAGACACCGAACCAAAATTATTCAGAAAGGTCTGAAACGTAAAACGCGAGTGGAAATTTTGATTATGGAGAACATTTTTTTTCAACCTTGAAAAGTGAAAACATAATATCATGAATGAACAAGGATGAAGGATTGTTGAAATGCACTTAGTTTCTTTGACTGAAGGTGGAGGTGATCTCTTCTAATAAACATTCGGCATGCATTCTGTTTCACTTCATCTTTATTCCGAATTTGGGTGGCAATTGTAATTTTTTAACTGGGAAGCAGGATCTGTTATGAGTGGCAATCGTAATACGGGTTTTACGTGGAGAGTGCAACCATGGGTGGCAATCGTAAGACTTTCCTGAGGACGGGGGTCAGGCAATAATGCCCGGTTAGGATTTTGGCAACAGAGGTGGCAGTTGTAACCTATCTATGGGTAGTATTTTGTCCGGACGAAAGACAGTTATATATCCTCAAAGGTTGGTGCTTGCCTTACTTATGAGGTGCTAGTTGTGACTGCATTTACCTACAGGGGTGGAATATCAACTTTTCCAGTGTTCGAATTTATCAATCAGGTTGGTGGTTGTATTTGCAACTAGAGGTGTGTAAGACAAGGTCATTTGGCGGATTCGAATCCCAAACGGTCACTCATTACAGAGACCAGGTCTTTTGAATCCGTTCACCCGTTCATTATGTTCACACACAAGACAAACAACCAATCTTAGTTGGCTTGTTTAACTAGAGGTGTGTAATACAAGGTCATTTGGCGGATTCGAATCCCAAACGGTCACTCATTACAGAGACCAGGTCTTTTGAATCCGTTCACCCGTTCATTATGTTCACACACAAGACAAACAACCAATCTTTGTTGGCTTGTTTAATTAGAGGTGTGTAAGACAAGGTCATTTGGCGGTTTCGAATCTCAAACGGTCACTCATTACAGAGACCAGGTCTTTTGAATCCGTTCACCCGTTCATTATGTTCACAAACAAGACAAACAACCAATCTTTGTTGGCTTGTTTAACTAGAGGTGTGTAATACAAGGGCATTTGGCGGATTCGAATCCCAAACGGTCACACATTACAGAGACCAGGTCTTTTGAATCCGTTCACCCGTTCATTATGTTCACACAAGACAAACAACCAATCTTTGTTGGCTTGTTTAACTAGAGGTGTGTAATACAAGGGCATTTGGCGGATTCGAATCTCAAACGGTCACTCATTACAGAGACCAGGTCGTTTGAATCCGTTCACCCATTCATTACGTTCATACACAAGACAAACAACCAATCTTTGTTGGCTTCCTGCCGTTGTTCTCGGATTTTTTTCCGGAAAACTCGATTGGTGGGTTGATGAACGAAAGACCGTGTTCATTTTGACAACCCGTTCAGTTCAGACGAGGTCGTTTTGAAGATAAGGTCTTTTCAATACGTTCACTCCTGACCGACACACCCCTAATTGCAACTTATCTAGGGCGACCAGTTAAAACATACCTACACATTGATTTGTTTTTTTTTTTTTTTTTTTAATTTTATTCTTCATTAATTGTGTGTCTCCTCCGTCTTTGAGGGGAGTTTTAAAAAAAATTACTAAATATTACTTTAGACATCAACAAGAAATTTCCCTAAATATACGGTAGCAGTAATAAAAGTGGTCTCCTAGGGAAAACGCAATGATAAGAGTCACAGAATGGCGTTTTGATGATACTAGAGAAGCCTCACAGTCCTGGAGGGGTAATGGATTGCTTACCTCTGAACATCACGGCACACCTACACCACATAATCTAACCAGATATGTCAGCTACCGCTAATGGACTTTTTACGTTCTTTCTCTGCTCCCGCATTACGCTTTCAGATACCCTTCCTCTCTTTTTAAAAAACGGGTTTTTTTTAGCTGTAAAGAAACGCCACCTCCTATTTCAACTCTGGCACCAGATAGAATCTTGCAGTTGGAACAGAATCTTGTTTGGTTTTATACGGGCGAGTCTTATACTTTTCCTTTGTTCCTCTCTTTATTTTTCTTCCAACCGTTTAATTCGGCCGTAAATGGAAACGGTGGCTGTGTAAAAAGGAATGATAGTGCCTACTTATCTGTGTAGTTGAGGGGGTCTTTGCAGAAAGATTCAGAGGCAGTTTCCATGCTTGGAAGTTTGAATAAAATACATTTTCATTGCCTTAGCGGAGCTTTCCCAACCCTTCAACTGAACGTTACGGCTTATTATGGGAGAAAAAAGGTGCTCAGTTTTCCTCTTTTTAGCCCGATTGAAATTGCGAGGAAGATTAGCCGGAGCAATTATTGTACAAAACGAACGTAATATTACAGCGATGGTTAGAACCTGAATTACTCTTGTGAAATAGCGCAGTGATGTTTAACAACGATATACAGGGGTCCTAAATGTGTTGCCTCAATGCTTCAACTTTTTCTTAATCCTTACCCAAAAAGATCTAAACGTTGACTCATCTCAACCCATTCAAAAATAGAATTGGAAGCATGGGAAAGGAAAGTACAGGATTCAGTAGATTGCCTTGGAGTCACCAATTTGTGCATCTCGGCAGGAGTACTCCGCGATGACACCACAACCCTCTTTTTGTCATCTTCCCTTATCCCTCGAACCTTAAGTACTTAATTCGAAATAGTTCAATAAAAATAACCACAATTATTTAGTTACGACTGCAACCTCTGTAGACATCACAGAAAAATGCAAATTTGAGAATTTCTAACCTGCTTGTAAAGAAAACAAAATCGAAATGATGCGCACTTTTTTCAGCTTTTCTTGAAAACCTCTTACAATAGTTTTGCCCTGACGATACGCGTAGAATCGAAGAAAAAAAGCTGTTTCAGCTTCGACATTACTCTATTGGGGTAAACTAGCCCCGTGAAATAAGACATGTGTGGAACTTCGTGGCATTATAGTTTAACCATAAAACTCGCGGTCATTTTAATGGTATTTTTTATGTCAGTAAACAACTTCCAACAGGCTAGCTACAATGAAATGATACCTATAGGTCTAAACTTTATTGTCTAGAGAGGCTCTCGCGTTTAATGCTGTTTGTAAATACCGTAGTTGGGGACTTTTACGAGCAATTAAGCAGAGTTGACTCGTGCGGTTGGCTTAGTTAATCTCTCTTTTCTCATGTGTTTTGGAAAACCGTTTATTGTCAGCAAGTTCGTAAAGGGAATGAGACCCGTCAGGGACAGTAAATGACTAGAGAGGGGATCCTGGAACGAATTGGCGCTTTTGCCGGTCAAAACTCGACTGGATGATTGTCCAGAAGAACTCAAAGACGATAAACTTCGGCCAAGTCGGTAAAGCACATCGCTTCCTCTAGGTATCATTGGAAGATACCTAATAATGATAAGAAGAGATTTCTATCTTGTTGAAGTGGAACAAAGCTTCCAGGACATTAGGTGACTTTGGAATGAGAAGCAGCGTAACTTTACTGGAAACATAAAACTAACCTTGTCATATTGGGGTCCTTCAGTTGGAACCTTATCAAACTAAGCTCCATACTGCATATTGATTGAGACATCCAGCTTCCAGCACATGTCTGGTCACTCAGTGACTGATAGAGGATCCTTTATGCAGCAGGTCAAAACAACTGAACTTCATCCGAGGAGGAAGCTTACATCTAATCATGTCAGCTCAGGGTACGACATTCAATAGGAACTTAGTGTGACTAAACTCGATACTGCGTAGTAGGAACATCTCAATTCCAGCTCATTTCTGTTAGTTGTTGAACTTGAAGCTTTGAAAATCCCACCCTCCTACCTGACATACTCATCCCATAAGTATTTCCTATTTATGTGCATGTTTCGAAGACAGTCAATTAAATAGAAAATTGAATTTATTTGAAGTCAACTTTCTGAGCCTTGCAAGCGTTGCTGATCGGTTGGAAACTACCAACTAAATAATTAGTTCCGGGAAAGTTTGCACGTACGTCTTCATCAGTGATTTTCCATCAAACTTTTCGTTCTGATTGAGCAATACAAACTTGCTAAACCCTCCCTTGAGCTCACTCACAGCAATTACCTCCTCGGATGATTAATTGTTACGAGTATAAGATGATCGTAGTTCTGAGGCTGAGTACCTGTTACTTATTGCTTCCTCACTACCAAAAGGAAGCGTTTTATTAATTTTTGAGTTTTTGTACGATATTGGTTTTCAATTTGTCTGCCAGTTCTTTGCTTCGAGATACCTGAATAAAATTATGGTTCAACTATGATGCATAAATAAAATTATGGTTGCAATTCTAAGAAAAACACACAATCCTCAAACAAACAAAATTTCTGACCAAACGCCAGAAAAATTTGCAATACGCTAAAATGGGAAATAATGGCGAAGATATTTAACAGCGTTCTCTCAGAGGATGTTGAACGTTGAAAATGCGGCTCGTGAGCTGCGCTTCCAGCGGCGGGTAGAGGAAATACTATCTGTGGGATGCAACCTTCACCCCTCAACCCCAGATGTCCTAATTTATTTCGACTCTTTCCACGCTTTATCGCCTCTTCTCCCCCTTGTGGCGGTCTTTTCTATTTTTTATCGGGGCTTTTCGTCAGTGAGATAAATGTATGACGGAGGAATGAACAGGTCAGAAGTCGACAAGATACGAAATGGCTCGTGATAACTCACCGGTATATACCACCTAGTTCCCTATTACACCCTGGCTATTGCTATATGTATAAACCTTCTGCCTAGTTGGGTAAGCAGTTTTTTCTACGTTAGTTTTTAGGACGTCCCACCGTAAGACTTGGGCGTCCTTATGCGATCGATCTGGGGTGGAGGAGGACAACACTCAACAGAAAAAAAAATAACCACACAGTAATCCGTTTTAGAACATTATGAATCCAAATCCGCGAAAAAAAAACAATAGGTGAATGTCTGTGTGTGTGTGTGACAAAATTCTTGTGTCGTCTGCACAGGCCTTAGTTCTCAACCGATTTTCCTGGTTCTTTTTTTGTTTGTTGCGGAAAACTATCTAGTTGTGTTCAAATTTTGCCTTTTAAGGGGGGAAAGGGGGGGTTAATTCTCAAAAAACGTGCGTTTTTGGGCAAAATCTTGGGTACTCTGCCCAGGCCTCAATTTCCAACCGATTTGAGTGTTTCTTCTTTTGTTCGACTCAGAAATCTTCCAAATTGCACACTATTCCACCAGAGTATCAAAATTAGCATGTGGAGGGGGCGATCGGACGGGATAATATTGAGAAAATATCCGGTTTTTCAATATTTCGGTTCCTTTATAGTTTAATAATTGTACCCAAGCTTTGAAACTCGAGTTCGCATGTTGGGTGTCGTAGATCATGGATTTCAAAATGCTCTACAAATTCGAGGCTCCCATGCCGCTAGAAATGTTGTCTTGGATAAGGCTGGAGGGGGGGGGGTTGTTGTGGTACCTAAAATACTTAATAAATTACATCGAGTGAAAACGTTTTTTCGCTTACCAACTGGTATTAATTAACCTAATGTTTTTCAAATGGGACGGCCCCTGGAATGCATGCATTACTAAACAATATGTTTTCCAGGAGTAGTTCTCTAAGATAGCGTAATGTGGACGTAAAGCATTAGGCAGACAGTAGACAATCAAATAAAAAAACTTATTTGTGAATAACATAAAGTGTATACAGTATTTTTTAGTAAAATCCAAATAAATATGAAATTTCAATCATCACCATTATTAATTTTTCAACAACTTCGCGCTATTCTGAGAATAATGTTAATTTTGATGGGATGATCGTGCATAGAAATACACTATCTACTTTACAAGCAGATAACTCGAGGCATGGATATGATTTTGCAATTTTAGAGCTCAACTGTATGAAAGACCAGGCAAATATGAACATGGAAATTATTATCTGCGTACCGTATTGGAGAATCCGTCGTAACTAGCAGAGCTTTCGATGTAAGTACATCATCTTCAGGCCGTCGAGAGAGTACTAAAGTTTGTCAGTCAGTCGTTCTATTTATATAGTCTGGGTGAAAGGGAGGTGAAAGGATCAGAAAGGAAAGGGGGCCACCTAGTAACGAGACCACGTGGTGAAAGGTTGTTTGTTTGTCATGTCAAGTGAAAGGGAGAGATAAAACTAATCCTATTAGCTAATTGTACATTCACCACATGGTGACCACGTGGTCTTCTATTCTAAACTATGAATATAATGTATTCATAGTTTAGAATAGAAGAAGTTTATAATATTATTATAAACTAGCTTATATAACTAACTTATTGCTAAAATTATTAACTTATATCTATTTCTATTTCTAACTTAATTTTTTTTTAATTCAACTTTTTATTTTTTGGTTAGTTGAATATTTTTTATTTATTGTCTGAAGTTATGATATCCTAGGTCGTTTGGTTGTCTGGAAGTTAGTGGAGTCATAGGGGTGCTGTTTGCTTTTGTAAGGAGATAATATCTACCAACCTATCTAATACCAATCTAATATCTACCACTACCATGTTATGGTAGTGTGTTCTGTTCGTTGTCTTTTGATGTTGAGGTTGTCAGTAAATCCGTCTGTGGGTGTTTTTCGTTTTTGAATGAGTTTGTCCAGTGGTTTGAATATGTGGGCGCGGGAAACTGGATAGTTCCTACCGATTCCGCCAGGCCTGAGTGCAGCACCTACTTACTTCTCCATGGAGTTTCGTATAGCAACCATGAACATCACAAGGACAGAAAGCAAGAGAGTTTAGGACAGAAGTTATTATTATGAACGGAAGTTCGGATGATTGTTGATACCGAAGTATTTGATGGCTAATTATTAAACTAATCTACTCGTTGAAGTCAGTATTGTGTTTGATTATGGAAGACCTTACATCAGAAGTTGGGATTCGATCTCAAGAGCTTCACGACAGACAAATGCAGCTATTTCTTCCGTCAAGTTCGACGAAAAGGTATGAGGAAAATCATTACAATCGTGAATTATTTCATGATGAATCTTAACCCCAAAATATTGGATCGTGGGAAGAATTCGCGTGTGAACAGATGTGTTTATTGCAAGAAGTTTTCGATGAGGAACCCCCCTCCCGTCTATGTTCTGTGTACCTGCGGAGCCTCGCACGTACGCACGCGCCTGATGTTGATGTGTTTACCAAAGAAAAGCACTGTACTTTTGCGTCGCTGAGTACGGCCCTGAAAGGTGCTGCTCCCAGTGGCTAATTCAAGTAGTTCAATCTCACTTCGAGAGTAATAAGTCGGATGAAGAGTAGTTCTCTTGTCGGGAGTAGCTACCGAGAGTAGTACAGAATGACACGCCCTCTTCAGTTTTTTGATGTGTTGAGCAGCCAATCTAAAGAAGTTATGTTTCTCACGCTACTGTAATAAATTTTACTCTGTCCTCAAAGTTTGAAGATACGACGAAACAAGATATTGTTCGAAATTTGAGTTTGGCCCCATGGAAAGTTGCATCCCCGAATTCGACAAATGGCTTACTCCAGAAAAATACTTTTTGAGCCCAGATTAAGAAAGCCCTTCAAACAGAAGAGAATGTTCAAATTTTTCATACTTTCGTCCATCTGGTATGGGTATGAGACAGAACTGGTAACCAAAATCCAAGAGTGATGACACCTCAGAACTTCAAGAAGCCTGAAAATCAAGATGAAAACTGAAAGAAAGAAACAAGATGAAACTGTAGACCTGATGTCTGCTACACCTGCAATACTCCAGGACATTTTGCTTGAAATTGATCCAAGAAGAAGATGGAGGAGTCGGCACCTTCCAGGACTGCCTACTGCCTGCTAGTTGGCCTTTGTGACATCCACGCTTGGGATCATCTTTTTCATAAGGGTGAGTGTATTAGTTACCAATTTGATAGTGGTTCAGATTCATTCGAAGGAACAAAACTTTGTAACAATTGGTAAAAAAAAAAATTGTGAAATTAATGTCTCTAAAAGTCTTTATGGATGGCGTTGATATGAAAAGGTGATTTCATTTAATTCCAGACAAATTTTTAATGTTTTCATAGTTGTTGGCCGTGAAATTATTTCACTCAAGTTTCAAGTTGTCATTGCAGATAAGCGTTGTTTTTTGTCAAGAGCTGAAAATTTCTTGCCTGAATGTTCCTATCAAGAGAGTGAACCTGACCATGAAAATGATTTGTCTTTTCAGCACATTTCTCCTAGATTTATGAAAACGCATGTTTGTTGCTTGACGACTGTACTTTCAGAGATGCATCAGGACTTGATTTCATTGATATTCATCTTGGCAATGAGAATTTATTTCAAACTTTTAGTGAGCTTGACTGGTTCATATTCCTCTCATTGATAAGAATTTATTTTCAACTTCTAGTGGACTGATCCTGTTCATTGGATAACGGGCAAAGCAAGCCCGATTCATGTGTTATTTATTTGATTTCAAGGAATAGTTATGGTTTCAAGGAATATTTACCCGAACTGATAGACCAAAACTCATCTCATTTTACAAAAGTTTGAGCAGTTTTTCATAGAAACAGTTCTGCAGGTTTTGATCAACGCAGTGTCTTCTCTGAATTTGGCAAAGTGTTCGTTGGTCGTTCAACAATTCAATGATTCTGAATAATTCATTGTCTAATTATTAGACAAAGAAATCCGTGAAATTTATGAGATGAGATCGGGTGTTTTGTGTAGAAAACCAGCGCAATGGTACGCCTCGTTGTCTCCTTATTGTCCCAAATAGCCTCAAGTAGGCTGTTCTCCAGCAGATTCAACACTTCGACGTTTGGATGTTTGTGGAGCCGAGTTTTGTAGTCCACAGCTCTTCTTTCTAGGACCTCATTCACCATCTCAACTTTGATGTCGCGGTGGAGGTCATTTGTTCGGATTTACTAGGAGGCATTCACTAAACTTCTGAGTATATCTGCACCAGTTGCAAGATTTTAGCATTGCTCTTTTTGGTGCATTCCCATATGGGACAGCCGTAGACCCATACTGGTTTTACCACTAGCTTAGAGTGGCACTTTGTTGTGCACAGGGTTGATTTCTTCTTCTTCACATGTTCTTTCCATTTCAGTTTGGTACCCAAGGTCGCACAGTACTTAGCTGTAATTGCACATAGTTTTTGAGGCTTCCTCAATTGTGTTTCCTACTTACTGCGTAATCTGCAAATAATGTTGCTGTGGTTGTTTCTGGAAGATTCCTTTTGTACAGAAGGTACAAAACCGGTCCAAGGAAATTTCCATGGGTACTCCAGCTGCTAGGTTCCTCAACATTGAGAAATCAACTTCATGTTTTATTCGGAAGTATTCCAAAGATTAGTATTCCTTGTCACACTGTGGACTTGGACATAACTGGAATACTCAGCGGGAAGGAATATTTGTCAAGGAATATTTGTTGGTTTATGTAGACGGATTCACAAAATTCACTTCTTTTGATGCTCAATCGAAAACTTGATGGTTTTCACGATGTGTTTGTTTAGCTCCCTCTTTATTGGTTTTTGATCAAAGTAGATCATTAGCTAATAATGGTTTCAAAGATTTTTGTACTCAGGCTCAGATTGAGTTGCAGTTTATTGCAGTTCAATTAAAACTGAAATTTCCCAAATGGGTAGACCAAGTTGCCTGGTTACTCGGTGCTACATTTTTCACTTCCTTGATATGGCCTGTGGTTTCAGAATATTTTGCTATTCCATTTGGTTTCCGAAATGCTTTCATGAATTTTTACTTTTTTATTCAAAGTAGACAAGGCATAATTAAAATTGCTAATAACCTACTGTTAAAAAAAAAAAAACCTATCATTTTGTGACTGAATTCTTTTGCTCGAGGAGTGTTGTGTGATTCTTGTCTAGTCTGATTGAGTAACTCTTTCTGCAACCATTAATAATGTTGATTGTATTCAAATAAAAACTTGAATAAAAGACCTTGAACAAAATAATAATAAT
Organism: Apolygus lucorum; assembly: GCA_009739505.2. Lineage (NCBI taxonomy): Eukaryota > Metazoa > Arthropoda > Insecta > Hemiptera > Miridae > Apolygus > Apolygus lucorum. The sequence continues at coordinate 35,496,404 of CM019173.2, forward strand.
AATAGTAAATGAATAGGTAAATGTTTTTCTTAGAAACAGTTATACGTAGGTACTTTAAAATGTGCAAAACAAAATGGCATAACGTTCCTTTGCTAAAGAATTCACTAAAAATTGAATAAATTTACAAAAGTGTGGAATTTGGTGAATCTACTTGAATTTAGATGGGGAGTCACCTTCAATTCATCATTTAAAAATGATAATAATAAATAAATAAAAATAAATTTAAAAAAATAAAATAAAAAAAAATAAAAAATAAAATAAAATAAAATAAAAATGAATCAAAATTTGATTCATTTAATGTTTAGGGGTGAGAAACATCAAAACGTAAAAACAAGGGTGCAAAACACTTACAAATAAAATAAAATAAAATAAAAAATTCAAGTGCGAGATACACTTGGACATAAAATAAAAAATTCAAGTGCGAGATACACTTGGACATAAAATAAAATAAAAAATTCAAGTGCGAGATACACTTGGACATAAAACAAAATAAAATAAAAATACAAGTGTGAGAAACACTTGAACATAAAATAAAATAAAATAAAATTACATTAAAAATAAATAAATAAAATAAATAACAAATAAATAAAATAAAAAAGATAGAATACCTAACTTTAAAAAAATTAAAAAAAATAGGTGTGGATTCACTTCATTACGTTCAAGCAATGTCTTGTTGTTGGAACACTGTTTTTCCATAAAATCCATTATTTTAATGAGAATTTCTTCCATTTTTGGAGCTTTTTCAGCCACGAGTTTCTTTGGATTTTGTTTTACACAGCTGGCGTAGGACACTCATGCCCTTCTCGCTTGGGTAGTGCTTTGTTTGGTTGATTATTTGGGGTACTCACAGGTTTCTTGGAATGATCCAGGAGTCTTTGCAATTCTTTTGCTATAATGCAACCTCGGAAATTTGCGGGATGCTGTTTCCCACAGTTCACACATTTGGGTGGTTCATTAGCTGTAGTAGGACAATTTTTCGCCTCGTGCCTTCCAGCGAATTTCACGCACCTTGGAGTTTCTTTTTTTTTTTCACAAAACGACTTTGTGTGGTTAAACCCCTGGCATTTTTTGCATTGAGGTATCTGTCGACCAGATTTTCTCGTTGGTTCAATGTGAACTACTAAATTCAAAATCGTTTTAATGTTATAAATCTTATCCATGTTACAGTTATTTCATCCACGTCAATCCTTTCACACCAATTTCAAATATTGAAATCAATCTTTTACTCATAAAAATTTCAATTTACTATTTTCTTGATCACTTGCGTCACGTAAGAAGTTATTGCTCACATTCATAAGTTAAATTTCCCTACAGTGATCCAAAGAGAACATCTAAATACCGTAAAAGATATTTTTTTGTTTTAGTCACTTAAAGTTATGTAATCAAACCAACTTTGGAAATTCCATCCATTTAAGCCAATAGCCGAGAATAAAACACCTTACCTTGGAAAGACTTTTTTTGATTTAAAATTATTCGAAAACTAAAATTATTCAAAACTAGTCGGATTTAGCCCTAAAAATTAGGGATAATTCACTTCAATTTTGATTCTGAGCAGAATAAATTGAGAAAACCTGATGTGTCCAGCACACATTTCGACACACTGATATGTTGCAGCATTCTGAAGGTTGAGGGATTTTATTAGATTGAATCCAGCCATTATCCGGTCATCAATTGACTTTCACATCGAGCACTGCCGTTTTCAATGACCTGATAATCCAACGATCTCTAATTTACTTTGAGATTTTTAAATTATTTAGAATTACAATAACCCAACGGCTAAATTGAGAAAATAATAATTCATTTGTGACATGATTTTGATAACAGAATTAAAGCTGATCACCTTGGTGAGAATTGCCAACATTGCATAGCTTCCATACTTATCTACTTCCAAATGATGACGTCAGGTGACTGCTAATAGTTGTCTAGCATCCACGCTGTAGCTAGCCAATAGTGGGTGTAAATTGTTTTCTAGCAATGACTTACTAACATTTTCTGCATGAAACTTTGTATTCTCAAAAAAAAAAAAAAATCATTTGGGGATTTAATCTGAGTCCTTCTTGTGACCATTACAAAATGATACTGGCGCCAGTTTCTCTACTTTCAGGACCTCGGGGGCGCGGTCAGTATCAGGCTGGCCGTGTGGGCGCGGGAAACTGGATAGGTAGTTCCTACCGATTCCGCCAGGCCTGAGTGCAGCACCTACTTACTTCTCCATGGAGTTTCGTATAGCAACCATGAACATCACAAGGACAGAAAGCAAGAGAGTTTAGGACAGAAGTTATTATTATGAACGGAAGTTCGGATGATTGTTGATACCGAAGTATTTGATGGCTAATTATTAAACTAATCTACTCGTTGAAGTCAGTATTGTGTTTGATTATGGAAGACCTTACAAATATATAGTGTCTGAGGTAGTGTCAAGTAGGTTTTTGTTTATTATGATCAAAATGATGAAGAAATGTTCAGATCGATATTGAAAAAATGAAAGTATATTCTTTACATGTGTGGATTTCTTTACATTTCTTGGCATGTGTGTCACTGTGTGAACTTTCGACATGTGTGAGATGGTGTGAACTTTTTACACTTGTCAGTGTGTGAACTTTTGACATGTGTTTCATTACATCGATACCTTAAAGCACAAAGAAGCTATGTCCAAAAACAGAGTTTTGAGAAAAACGCAAAAGAAGTTTTCACCAGTGCACAATTGCTAAAACAATGGCTAGTTACTCTAAACTCTTCAATTTCTTCAATACATTTTCAAGCTATAATCATCAAGAAATTCAATAATAGTTTTGTTGAATATGAGTTTTTCTGAAATTTAAAAAAAATTAAAAATGTGGAAGATGGATGGACGTAGCTCTTTTACGCTTTATGTATCAATATGAACTTTAGACATGAGTTTCATTGTGTGAACTTTTGGCATGTGTGTCATTGTTTGAACTTTTGAAACGAGGTCTCTATAACGCAATCGAAGAGTGTTGATCATTGAAACTACAGTAATTTACTGGTATATAATTGCCCATTGATGTTTATATGTATCGTGTAGGTAACAAAAGTTTTCATGATTCCCAGCTTCCCGACATCCAAGAGGAAATAAAAGGGGTGTGGACGTTCCAAGGACCAACCTAGATTATTTCAGGACTATATGGAACGGACCCTAAACGTGATAGGGTTGAAGTCAGATCAGCTGGGTTCTCACCAGACCAATCTCATTCAAGTGACATATCATCGCAACATCACGTATCTAACTTCTGAGGAGGAGTATTGAACTTGTTTAAAACCGGGATTTAAATCGATGTTTTAAATGTTTGGAGTTCGTTCACGGTCTACTGATGTAATAAAATTAAAATCGGACAGGACATAATTATCGATCAATGAGGAAACGCCTGGATCCGGCGGCCTTGATCTCTGCATGCTAGAATGCGCTATTTACCGAACCAAAATGTTTACGCTTCTCGAGATAAACATAGACAGCTCGGTGCCCAGAGAAGGTTCTCCCGGCCAACTTCACCTTCGGAGTTTGGTTTCATTTGCCTCTTTTGAAAATAACCACGCGATTGGAATGCAGGCTTCCGTTTACTAACAGACAGAAGGTAACGATTAGTGCTTGAGTCCTCCAGAATCTTGGAAACTCAGTATTCAGAAGGTATCAAGCGAGGTATAATTTATGTTTTCGCGTTATCACAGAACATTAAAAAAAGCAGTCTTTTGTCAAAACTCATCAAAAAATGCCAGACCCTCTTTGGTTTATTATTTTTGATAATGAACCTTTGGCGACCAAGAAATTTTTTTTTTTCGAAAACGCCCTAACTCGTGAGAATCGGTATAAAGGTTTCGTTTTTCCATCAATTTAAGAGATTATTGAATTCTTAGGATTTTTAGAGACCACGGGGAGCCCTGTAGGACAAACCGTTCGCTCCCTACGAGAACTTAATGGAGCTCCCTACTCGATGTTTTCTTCACGTTGGTTGATGTAACAATGGTATAGCCGTGTTCTTTGCAGACGAGTGATCTATCCAGAAAAATAATTAACCTTTGTGTGATAATTTGCAGCGTTTGGTTTATTATTTTCAATGGTAAACCTTTGGATCGACCAAGAAAAAAAAATTGTTTAGCCCCCCCCCCCCCCCCCCCTCAAAATTTGTTGGTTTACGTTTCAAGGTACGTAGAATCCAAAAAGAAAAATCGAATAAAAATTTGGCCGTCCGTCTGCCGTTCGCGGCACTTTCCTCACTTAGCATTGACCGATTTTGATGAAATTTGGTATGTGGGCTCCATTTGGGGTAGTTTTGCCCCGAATCTTTCGGTTGATGTAGGTCACTTCTAAGGGTTGAAATTTTGAAAACGCCCTAACTCGTAAAATTTTGATGTAGAGGTATATTTTTTCATCAATTTAAGATAGCATTGAATTTATAGAATTTTAAGAGACCTCGCGGAGCCCTGTAAAACAAACCGTTCGCTCCCTACGAGAACTTAAGGGTTGGACGTACGATAAATCAGAAACACGAGCGTGAATCGCAAAAGAGGCCTAATCTCCATTCAAATTTTAGGTGACCGAAATGCGATCGATGTTTTCTTCATAACAATGGCAAAGGCGTGCTCTTTGCAGACGATTTATACTATTCATAGTTTATTATTCAGAAAAATAATAAACCTTTGTGTAATAATTCGCAGCGTTTTTCAGATGGAAACATGTAAGTTTGCTGTGCATGTACTTCAGCAACATGTGATTTCGAGGCAACCAGGTCGCTACTGTTTGACCCCAAAGAGAAAACACGGTGGAAATTGAGACGGAACCATCGAAAAACACCGCTTCGGACAAAGAAACCCGATGCCCGACGTCTCTCCAGGTCCGGAGTCCCCGAGCAATTAAACCCACCCGAGTCTGTAACCCGGTGGGGAATTAGCTGTCAATACAAAAGACCTCGTTGGAAGCAGAAATAAAATGAGACGCCACAAAGGCGGAAACCCCCCCATGATTAAAGCGTTTGAGAGCTTTTCGACGAGATGGAAGGTCCAGAAGCGGTAATTAAGAGGTCGGCGCAAAAAGGACAGACGATGAGCTGGCGACGGAATGAAAGTGGGATCGGCCGTTTAGCGGGGCACCAAATCTCTGAGGGCGGAAAGCTATTGACATAATGAGCACATGATTGCTTGTTGAGCACTTCATCGAACACAGGGTTTCGGTCTTCTAACCTCAGCAGTCGGATCTAACGCCCCTACAAATTCAATCACGTTGGTCCCTTCTCAAAATTAGTTACGACCTTCAACGTCGTGTCTTGGAACTAAGGTTTGATTATATCATGAGTTCATGACTGATCCTGAGTGCTTCTTGAGCACTGATTTCTGAGTGTTTCGGTCTCTTGCCCCAGAAGTTTGATTTGTCAACTAAATTCAATCAAATTGGTTTCACCGTCATATTTCATATCAATCCCATAGTATCTAAGGTAACACTATACCTCACGATAGGAGTGAGGAATTCTCCTTACCTCCGAAGCAGAATCAAACATTACCAATTTACTCCAAGGGCTTTAAATTATTTATATTCTTGAAGTATTCAAACCCCTTTGACATCCGTTTGACGCACACCAGGGAACCTGATATTCGAATCGGGCATAAAATCTTTCTTTTCATTTTCGAGGGTTTTGCATATTGAATGGTTCCTTTTCAGACGTTTTCTTCGACTTTTTTGACAGAGCGAATTACTGAGACGGTATTGTTTCAGATTGCAATGTTCTCTTCTGGGAGTCGAAACGAATATTTCACAGAATTCAGAATTTGTGGAGCTTATTCCAAAAAGTGTACATACACATAATGTATTACACGACATAATTATTCATGACATTTTGTTTAGATAGTACATCTAGACCGTTTAGATTGGCGAATAGTACAATAAATAATAAAGAGAAATTACTTAGGTAAACGCACTAGTAGTCGACACCTTCACAATAAATGAGAAAAGTAAGGATATAGGACACTAAAATTAAATTACACTATTAAATAGTGTAAAATTAAAAATTAATTTAAAAAAATTAAAATAAAAATTTGAATAAAAATTAAATAAAAATTAAAATTTTGCAGTTTCAGGTCATGGTTTTGATCCTCCAGTGGCTTCTGAATTATTATTAAAGTGCCTGTAAAAGCAATGTGAGCTGTTATTTGCCAAAGAAAGACTGATTTAATCGATATTATGCTTTAAGTAAGACCCTAAACGTAATATTTTTTATATTGGTTTTACAATGATTTATTTTAATCAAAACGAAGTGAGTTTATAATATAAACTCTTATATTATAAGAACCTGCTTTAATTTTGTTCCTCAAACCTCAAATCATGACACCTGTCGATTACTGATACGAATCCCATGTCGACTAGTAGCACACCTAATACATTCCACTGTCGACTTCTGAAGAAATCTTCTTTCTCATTGTAGCAGCCATGTAATCAACCTTCCATAATTACGATTCCTTCACTGCGATAGATGCAACACTGTCTCGAACCTTCGAGAATATTTTTTTTCATGATTAATGAGATGTTCTAATGATTCTCTCTTCCAACTCGAACCTCGTTGTTTTACCTTCGAATTCCTACAGACATTACACTCACTACCGACTACAAGTGCAGAATTAGACTTTGGAAAAACTCTTTTTTACACTATTAAGCTCAAATTTTCACAAAATTGCCAGTTGAATCACGTGGGTATCGATACAAGGTGTCAGCTTGTTTACCTCAGATGTATACAGTTGTAATAATGAAGAGAGTACTTTAAAAACATCCGTTTAGATATTGGGATGTACAAATTTTAGTTCATAAAACGGGTTCGGTTTCTTGTGGGTTGCACAAAGATGGTAGCCCTTAAATTCCGTTGCAATCAAACCAGATCCAACGTAAACTAGAATACAATGAGTACAGCTGAAGAAGTCTACTCTTGAGTAGTTTTTGATTTTTTGGAAATACTCGAGCACCGAAAGCTCGAATCCATACTTCTCAATAACCATGTGGCTATTCAAATTCATGCTTGTAACAACCATAACTTTTATAGTTTTAATACGTACTCATTTGCTACTCCAGGGGTTTGTGTTATTTAGATTAGAAGGTCTTTTAAGAAATTTACAAGGGAATTGTACACCACCTCCTTTGGTTTATTATTTTCAATAATGAACCTTTGGAATCGACCAAGAAAAAATTTTTTTTAACACCCCCTCAAAATTTGATGGTTTACGTTTCAAGGTACGTAGAATCCAAAAATCGAATAAAAATTTGGCCGTCCGTCTGCCGCCCGCCGTACGCGGCACTTTTGCCACTTAGCATTGACCGATTTTGATGAAATTTGGTATGTAGGCTCCATTTGGGGTCTAGTTGTGCCTCGAAGATTTTGGTTGATGTAGGTAACTTCTAAGGGTTCAAAAATGAATTTTGAAAACGCCCTAACTCAAAACATTTTGATATAAAGGTATTGTTTTTCCTTCAATTTAAGATTCTATAGACTTTTTAGAATTTTTTGAGACCACGCGGAGCTCTGTAGGACAAACCGTTCGCTCCCTACAAGAATTTAAGCATTTAACGCGAGTGAAAATTTTGATTTTGGAAAACTTTTTTTTCGTCCTTGAAAAGTGAAAACAAAGCTGACAAAAAATTTGGCCGTCCGTCTGCCGTTCGCGGCACTTTCCTCACTTAGCATTGACCGATTTTGATGAAATTTGGTATGTGGGCTCCATTTGGGGTCTAGTTGTGCCCCAAAGCTTTCGGTTGATGTAGGTCACTTCTAAGGGTTGAAATTTTGAAAACGCCCTAACTCGTAAAATTTTGATGTAAAGGTATTGTTTTTCCATCAATTTAAGATAGCATTGAATTTATAGAATTTTAAGAGACCTCGCGGAGCCCTGTAGGACAAACCGTTCGCTCCCTACGAGAATTTAAGGGTTGGACGTACGATAAATCAGAAACACGACTGTGAATCACAAAAGAGGCCTAATCTCCGTTCAAATTTTAGCTGACCGAAATGTGATCGATGTTTTTCTTCATGTTGGATGGTTGGTGGCGTTGCAGACGAGTGATCAATAAAGAAAAATAATAAACCAATGTGTAATAATTTGCAGCGTTTTTTGTTTGATTGGTTGAGGAAAGTAAAAAATGTAGATAGATCGGCTAGAATTGTATTTTCTGCCACTGTGCGTCTCTCATAAGGGGAGCTTCCTCCTCATAAAATACGGAACACGAGGAGGAAAACACTAATTAGGGGCGAGAAAAGGTGGGACGAAGAGAGACTTGAATTCCGAGAGGAAGGAGGGGGAATGATAAAGGAAGGGAATGAGGAGGCTCGAGAAGGCGACCTCAGGAAGAGGAAGGGACGTGAAAGAAAACTCCTTGGGTAATGAGATGTTCTCCAACTGAACACTTCGAGGTGGAAGGCATTTCCCCTCTGAACGGCAATACCACCACTCTTACCTTCCTTTCCCACTTCACTGTACCCACTAATTATAATTACACGGATGGGGAGAAGGAGAAGGGGAGATGAAACCTCTCACAGTCCCTCATTACCTTCCACCTTCTCTATCTGTCTCTTATTCACCCGAAACCCTTCCAACCTCGATGATCGACACAAATTAGGTCATGAAAGTAGGAGTGTGCGCATCAGCTTGTCATTGAATTAATGCACAAATACAAGAGGACGTAGCACATAGCTTCCTCGTATGGACGATCAAATCCATCACCAGCGGGTGTTAACAATAAAAATTACCTATGCTTATCACACGGATTATCAGATCACGATTAAATTCATGAGGCACCACCTTGAGTCCTGACTACACAATGAATGAAAATTTGTTAAAATCGAATGAAAACCGCAGCACTTTCAAAATTGTTTAGATAAATATTGACCTAGGTGGCAGGACATTAACGCAGAGAAACACGTCTGGACAATAACTTGAGGTAAGAAGTAGCAAAAAATTGCAGCATGATTGAACAAAGTAGGTTTTGGGGAACTGATTCAAATTGACACGGACCTACCGACCTTGGACTGTACTGAGTTTCATCTGCGACAAAACTGTAAGTACTTGCCTCTAAGACGCCTATCTGATTACATTTCGAGTTGGCCAATAGAATGCGCTTGGAGTCCCAGTCCCGACAAAACTGATATACGGCGGTTTTTGGACAATTTTAACACTTTGAAATAGCAACTAGGGGTGTGTCGGTCCAGGTATTTCCCTGGAACGGTTCCAACGGTTACGGTGACAAAGATGTAACCGTTCCAAATTACCGGTACAGTTCCATTACCGGTACAGGCGATCAAAACCCCACTCACATGGCATGTGTGAAGGAGGCAGTCAAATCCCTATCGTCCTTCTCCCATGCTTATGATCTCAACTTGCAATACAATAGAATCATTTCCCTTGACAATTCGCTAAAAGGAAGGAATTTGAACAAGTGTTACAAAAGAGGCAATTTATTATAAATAATAGTTACCAAACAGTTCAAGGAAAGAATAATGACGTTGCAGTTTAAGAACTCAACATGACAATAATAAAATAATAATACTGGAAACAACTTCCATGCTAACCAGTCCAGAAGATAACTTCCCGCTCAAGAGCCATTCCATGAACCATTCTCAGTCCATGGAAGTAGTGAGGGCGCTTCCAGGTACAACATGGAACAGAACTGAGAACAAGATCCATGCTTACCGGTCCAAAACCCTTCCCGGTCCTGAGCCATTGAACCATTCTCCATGGTATCTTATCGGTCCGGTTCCATCCTTACCGGTCCAGTTCCATTCTCACCAATCAGAATGATCAGATTGATGAGATGATTGATCAGATCATTTTGATTGGTGAGGATGGAACTGGACCGATGGAAAAGATTCTCTTCCCAGTTCACAGCAATTTCAAGATATCTTATCAGTCCGTGGAACTGGACTGGTAAGGGTCGAGTTTTTGTCACTGCGTGGAACCGTTCCAACCTGATACTCGGTTCCACAGTCCCGGTACAGCTGTACCGACACACCTCTAATAGCAACTGTAAAGGAAATTTTAGGCAATTCGGAATATACGATACCTCAATGAGATTGAGTCGATACAATTCACTAAAAATCTAAGAAAAACACTATTGATCCTATTTTTTGACCTCTTGAAGTTGTCTATGAACTTTGGCCAACGAACTCTTCCTATCCGTCATTATTATGGACATTTGTGCCTATCTGACTAAATTTCGAGTTGGCCAATAGAATGCGCTTGGAGTCCCAGTCCCGACAAAACTGATTTACGGCGGTTTTTGGACAATTTTAACACTTTGAAATAGCAACTGTAAAGGAAATTTTAGGCAATTCGGAATATACGATACCTCAATGAGATTGAGTCGATACATTTCACTGAAAATCTAAGAAAAACACTATTGATCCTATTTTTTGACCTCTTGAAGTTGTCTATGAACTTTGGCCAACGAACTCTTCCTATCCGTCATTATTATGGACATTTGCGCCTATCTGATTAAATTTCGAGTGGCCCAATAGAATGCTCTTGGAGTCCCAGTCCCCACAAAACTAATTTTTGGCGTTTTTTCGACAATTCTTACACTTTGAAATAGCAACTGTAAAGGAAATTTTAGGCAATTCGGAATATACGATACCTCAATGAGATTGAGTCGATACATTTCACTAAAAATCTAAGAAAAACACTTTATTGATCCTATTTTTTGACCTCTTAAAGTTGTCTATAAACTTTGGCCTACGAACTCTTCCTATCTGTCATTATTATGGACATTTGCGCCTATCTGACTAAATTTCGAGTTGGCCAATAGAATGCGCTTGGAGTCCCAGTCCCGACAAAACTAATTTTTGGCGGTTTTTTGACAATTTTTACACTCTGAAATAGCAACTGTAAGGGAAATTTTACGCACATTCGGAATATACGATACCTCAATGAGATTGAGTCGATACATTTCACTAAAAATCTAAGAAAAACACTTTATTGATCCTATTTTTTGACCTCTTAAAGTTGTCTATAAACTTTGGCCTACGAACTCTTCCTATCTGTCATTATTATGGACATTTGCGCCTATCTGACTAAATTTCGAGTTGGCCAATAGAATGCGCTTGGAGTCCCAGTTCCGACGAAACTGATTTAGCAGCACCTGCGGGCCGCGTTCTAGAGGCTCCTATAAACTTTGGCCATCGAACTCTTCCTATCTGTCATTATTATGGACATTTGCGCCTACCTGATTAAATTTCGAGTTACCCCATAGAATGCGCTTGGAGTCCCAGTCCCCACAAAACTAATTTACGGCGGTTTTTGGACATTTTTTACAATTCGAAATAGCAACTGTAAAGGAAATTTTACGCATATTCGGAATATACGATACCTCAATGAGATTGAGTCGATACATTTCACTTAAAATCTAAGAAAAACACTATTGATCCTATTTTTTGACCTCTTGAAGTTGTCTATGAACTTTGGCCAACGAACTCTTCTTATCTGTCATTATTATGGACATTCGCGCCTATCTGATTAAATTTCGAGTTGCCCAATAGAATGTGCTTGGAGTCCCAAGTCCCACAAAACTAATTTTTGGCGGTTTTTCGACAATTCTTACACTTTGAAATAGCAACTGTAAAGGAAATTTTACGCACATTCGGAATATACGATACCTCAATGAGATTGAGTCGATACATTTCACTAAAAATCTAAGAAAAACACTTTATTGATCCTATTTTTTGACCTCTTAAAGTTGTCTATAAACTTTGGCCAACGAATTCTTCCTATCTGTTATTATTATGGACAGTGTGGGACAAGTTTCAATTTTTAAATTATTTCCTACATCAAGTTATCGTCCAGAATGACTCATATTCAATTTTCGAGGCTTTATTCCCCTACAACTCCTCACAGCAGAATGAAAAACCAAAAGAATCCATCAAAAATCCCAGGCTATTGAAAAATTAAAAAAGGTGAAAAAACTGCTGTTTGAGACAAAATACTTTTGCCCCTGTAAGAGAAAGGATAAAATGATCCAAATGTGTTGAGGAAAGTAAAGATGGAGTTACATATCGACGCTTGGCAGGGAAAAGGGCAATATAAATATTCAAGTTACTTAAATTTTTCTGGTTATCCGGTATCCTTGGATTTTAGTTTCATCCAATAGATTTGAGATTATTCACATAAAAAAAATCTAGTACCCAAAGTGGCTTATTTGCCCTTTAATCGGTCATCTGATGTACCACAAGTCGTTTTCTTCTGAGTTTTCGCAAATACCTGCTCTATTTGTATGTTGTTCAACACGGTTCCTTCTTCATTTTGCTTTATACTCCTGCTGTAGTCATATTGTAGTTATATGTGGAGAAGGAAGCAGTAAGACCCAGTTCTCATTTGTTATTGTTTTGGCCGTAGTAAAACCATGACAAATGAGAACTGGGTCTTCATTTTGTAGAGGATCGAAAAACGAAAAATTTTAATCAACATGGCGTAATGACTCTTTTCCCTGCCGAGCGTCGATGTGATTTTCACTGAACGCTGGAAAAATACGAATAGTTGTACCGTTCGCTGCCATAGGCAGCTCAAATTAATTGTTTAGCGATCCAAAAATTAATATGCAAGATCATTTCTCGTCTTAAACTCCCCCAAACTGAATTAAACTGATCCGTGACCCTGTGAGCGTTTTACTAAAACACGGTTGGAGATCCTAAGGTTGGAATGGTAAGGGAAGGAGTGGGGGGATGGTGGGGGAAGGTGGGGGAAGATAGGTGTTGGGGAGAGGGAAAGAGTGGGGGTAAGGATAAGGCCGCATCCCTGTGGTTTTAATTAAGGGAGGAAACGCTAGGACGGGGAGGGAGAGACTACCTTTAATTCAAACATCTGCATAACATTCAATGATTGAACCACGGAGCCTGGAAGCGAGAAATGTACACAAGATTATTCAGTGCCTAGTCAAGGGCAGCTTTCAATTTGGTTTTCAAGGCTGCGTTGCAAGTTGAAACCTGAACTATTTGTCATAATAATATAACATAACATTACATTTTTGAAACAAATTCTGCTATTATCTGTTATTTGAGGTAACGGGAATCATCGAGGAGCGCTTCTCCTAGTATATGAGTTAGTACCTCGTTCTATTACCTATAAGAATATTCAGCTGCTTGGTACCTGAATTTCAACAAAAACTCCAATTCCAATTTTTCAAAAATCTTTGTTTGATCTACCCGACATAACCACTAGATTATTTTTTTTTTTTAATGTTTAATTCGGATATTGAACGGAATATTGGGACAGTGTACGGAATTTGTGACCCTAGGCAATTGTTCATTATCGCTGATTGGAATTCGCAGCTTCGGACCTCAGAATCGGAATTCATCATTAAAAAGAAAAAAAATCCGTCAGCTCCAATTTTTAGACAAAACGCTGTAAATTATTACACAATGCTTTATTATTTTTCTATAGATCACTCGTCTGCAAAGCCACCAACCATCCAACATGAAGAAAAACATCGATCGCATTTCGGTCAGCTTCAATTTGAACGGAGATTAGGCCTCTTTTGCGATTCACAGTCGTGTTTCTGATTTATCGTACGTTCAACCCTCAAATTCTCGTAGGGAGCGAACGGTTTGTCCGACAGAGCTCCGGGTGGTCTCAAAAAATTCTAAAAATTCTATAGAATCTTAAATTGAAGGAAAAACAATATCTTTATATCAAAATTTTTTGAGTTAGGGCGTTTTCAAAATTTCAAAATTCATTTCGGAACCCTTAGACGTAACCTACATCAACCAAAATCTTCGGGGCACAACTAGACCCCAAACGGAGCCTACATACCAAATTTCATCAAAATCGGTCAATGCTAAGTGCCGCGTACGGCGGACGGCGGACGGACGGCCAAATTTTTATTCGATTTTTGGATTCTACGTACCTTGAAACGTAAACCATCAAATTTTGAGGGGGTGTTAAATTTTTTTTTCTTGGTCGATTCCAAAGGTTCATTATTGAAAATAATAAACCAAAATTGGCACTGAATTTTAGAAAGCCCGAATTAATTTTTAAATACCTCTCGAATACACTGTTTTTTTACTATCAGTAGTGAGGAAAATGGTTTATTAAATTATTGACCGATGTGCCATCAGGCGAAGAACTCACAGATTTAAATTCATCTTATGTAAGGCAGTTCAGACATAAAGACGAGACGAGATAACGATTGCACCAGGTTCTTTTCAATAAGGTGACAATGAGCTCTCAACTCAAAGGACTTCCAATGAATGCTAGAACACCAATGACGGGTTGAAAAAAGTCAATCTGCATGGCAAAGTCCTTTTTTCTCCTGTCAAAAGAAGAGTAAAACTTATATATTCCGACGAAAAAAAGGAAAAGATCCGCCTGATCACGGTGGATGAAAACAGGCAGAAGACCTTGGAGACGTTTAGTTGATCTCGAAAAGCCGATAGTGGTAAACAGGACCTCAGATTTGAAAGGGCACCTGAGCGATTTGACTCACAAATAGATTTCCCGCCCCTTCCAGTCATATTCAAAAACGAAATTAATTCCGGGGGCGGCGGCGGGTTCTTTGTCAGTTCGAAGTGGGCTGAGGAGGTTTTCCTAGGATATTAATAAACATGGAAATTATTTTCAAAGGGCTCTCGAGTTTATGAACTTGGAATTTCCTCGGCGATGAGATTACCTCGCGCGAGAACAAGCAGGACATATGAACAGGTGTGCATCTTTAGCGAGTACATCAAGGATTTGTACATTATAAAAGACCACTGTAGCACCTCTCAACAGAAGAATAAAATCACTCGCGAAACCATTTTAATAAAAATTTAAATGGAGATTGGACCTCTCTTGCGATTCACTCTCATGTTTTTTATTTATCGTGAGTCCGGAGCGAACGGTTTGTCCTACAGAGCTCCGCGTGGTCTCTAAAATTCTAAAAATTCAACACTATCTTAAATTGGTGAAAAAACAAAACCTTTATTTTTTGAAACACAAACGGTGGATACAGCTTTCGTACAAGTTGTGACGATCCTACTCAGGGGCGTGGCGTCCATAAGGCCACTTTGGGTCTAGCCCCGGCAAAATTTCTCTCACTGTAACCTAGATTTTTTACCCCAAAGTTGGAAAAACTCCCTTCAAAAAGTGTTCTCCACAAAGTAGAAAAAAATCCCTAGCAGAAAGTTTTTTCCTCAAAACTCACTCATGATCCATGGAAGCATGGAGCTTTTACAAGTAAAAAATAATTCTACACTGACATGCAGTTATTATGTCAAATTTCCATGGTAAAACCCGAGGCCATGGAGCTAGCTTCCATACCTACTACTAGGTCCATGCCCAAGGCTGTCTCCATGGCCTGCTACGAGAGAGAAGATGTAAGATGGAATCGATAGGTATCCAACAATCGATTTGTATCAAACAATCGATTCTCCACTCCCGAATTCCCAAGATCTGGGGCTAGACCCTACTAGACCCCGGCGTCGTCATGCCAACGTGTTTTTTATTTTTAGTTTTTCCTCGTCCGCACATGCGCAGTAGTGTTATTTTAGTTTATCCCCTCCCTTTCTCGGCCCCTGCCCTGGAAGACAAAATCGATTTTTTATTCTTTCTGGTGATGACTTGTTTTGATTCAACTAGATGGATGGATACTCTGTTCAGGTTGCCATGAAAGTTCATTGTGTAACAATGGACTCATCATAGGATGTAAACGCATGGAGTACTTCTGATATCAGTTATAGATGGGTTAAAAATTGAATGGATACTCCCCACTTTTACAGATTTTCACAGTATGTTGCCCAGACTGCACGATTAGGTGTTTTGTGTGTTTACCGACAAGAGATAAAGTTTATCTGATAAACAGGAGGGTGGTTACATCCTGACATGATACAATTTTGCTGATTGACAGCAAAATTATGATTTTTGGAGTGTTATCATTGTTGTGGATGGCGTTTGCTACACAGAGATTTTGTCACATAGGCATGAAAGTAAGTTAAAACTATTGTAAGTTGAAACGAAGTTTTAAAATACTGTTGAAGTTGTTATCTTTAGGGGTTTTTCTCCGAAATGACTAGTCTCTCTGGAGCTCTTTACCTACTGTGTTCCCTAAAGTGTCTTGAAACAATGACAGTTTACGTTCCTGGTCCTCTTATCATTTTCGGTTTTCCATTCCATTTTCCCTGCATTTCAAGTCGTCTTGGTGTTTGTTGTAATACGATCTGATGGAGTTGACCACTGATTAGACTTACCTACCTACTTATCGTATTTTTTCGTTTCTGTTCAACATTTCGGTATGGGGAAATACAATAGGCAGCCTGGTGCTCTTCAGTTCCACAACTTTTCATATATAAATGCTACGTAGGCGTTGCAAAAGACAATTAAAAGTCATCAAAGGGAATATGACCCTCGAAAAGCCTTATAGACATTTCGACTAATATGTAGAATTTGTTGAGACACTTTTTTTTATGATCTCGTCTTTATGATTAAGAAATTATGTGCTTTTCGTTTTAAAAAAATTGAATATTTAATGTTTTAGTAACAAATTAACATTTTTATCTTTTGGAGTCCCAGAAATGATTTTTTTTTTTTTCATCATTAACTGGAATGAAGTTGAGATGTGATGTTTCACCACCGGGTCCTCTGTTTGTCGCAAAAGTATGTAGGTATGTGTGATCCTAGGGTCAAGTTCATGTATTTTCTGGTATGGTGCCCCACCACTTTCAGAGGTCACCCAACGCCCCTGATCCTACTTTTACAGAAGGGGCAAACCGATTTGGTTTGTTCCCGATTTGTTGGAGCTACGCCTAGGGGGATATTTGATTCATAGAGATATGAATCGATATCCTCTTCGGGCCGGCTGATTAATCTAATCACTGGTTTGAAGGGGTAGGGTCGTCACTCTCCTTTGACTAACTTATGAACAATTAGGTGAATTTCAATCTGAAATTCAACCTATATTGTTACATGGTAGGAGAGCGTGGTTAGGTGGAAATGCACTGAATTTATTTCATCATGTCCCCTCCACTTTTTTCTTGGGTATTCCAGAAGGAATTACCCAAAGAGATATCCAGAAGGTATCTCTATATCAAATTCATTCCCTTATTATACTTCGCCAATCCGGCAATTAAATTCATTCATTAAACTTCGCCAGTCCGGCAATTAAACCCATTCCCTTGTTAGGCTTTGTCAATCTGGCATTTTATTAATTTCAATTACGTTTTTCTTTCATATAAGCCTTTTCTGCATTTGCCTTTTCAATCATTACACTTGAATGTTTCGTCGTTCGTGTTCTTTATTTAGTTTGCTTTCTCCTCAGTTCCATTGATTTATTCTTTTATGTATAAATGGCCCATTCGTGGCATAAATGACCCATTCGTGGCATTCTTCTTCTTCTTCTTCTTTTTGAATAGTACCATTACGATGGAGGAATTCCCTTGAAGCTTCCAGACGTCCTTTCCTGGGCTTCATGCTATTTTCAGTCCCTTTGATTTGTTTTCAAACATACTTCTGTTTGAAACCCAGAAGTATGTTTTAGGGAGGGGAGTGTGACGATCCTACTTTTACAGAAGGGGCAAACCGATTTGGTTTGTTCCCGATTTGTTGGAGCTACGCCTAGGGGGATATTTGATTCATAGAGATATGAATCGATATCCTCTTCGGGCCGGCTGATTAATCTAATCACTGGTTTGAAGGGGTAGGGTCGTCACCCTCCTCTGACTAACTTATGAACAATTAGGAGAATTTCAATCTGAAATTCAACCTATATTGTTACAAAGTACGCAACCACGAGAGACATCTTATGTCTTATGTTTAATAGATTGAGAGCTTTCCAATGAGTGGTGAACGATTTTTGAGGGGTGGAAAATGAGGAAGTTAGTTTTCCCTAGGAACGATTGGTTGTACGTGAAAATCATCAGAAATTTCCGCGTAACGCTCCCCTCGTAACGCTCCCCGCGTGACGATTTTTCATTTATGTGCCATAGTAAAGACATAAAATTCAAAAACGGAGTTGAGAAGAACGTTGTCTATTTCTACGAAAATAATGAGCTACAAGTTAAATCGATTTCGACGGTTATCATCAGTAACAAACGATAACTGAATGTGTGTTATTGTTTGTTACTGATAATGACCTAACTGTCAAAATCGATTCAACTTGTAACTCATTATTTTCGTAGAAATAGACAACGTTCTTATCAACTCCGTTTTTTAGGACGTCCCACGTCCGTTTAAGACCATTCTGAATCCAAATACGCGAAAAAAACCATAGGTGTATGTCTGTGAGTATGTGCGTATTTTTTTTTTTTTTACTTCTAAGGGTGGAAAGGGGGGTTAATGTTTTAAAAAACGTGCGTTTTAGGGCATAATCTTGTGTACTCTGGCCAGGCCTCAATTTACAACCGATTTTTGTTATTTTTTTTATTTCGACGCGGAAATCTATCTACTTGTGCACTACCTAGCTGGAATTTCAAATTTCGCCTTTTAAGGGGGGAGAGGGGGGCGGTTGAATGCTTCAAAAACGTGCGTTTGCGGGTATAATCTTGTAAACTCTGCACAGGCCTCAATTTCCAACCAATTTGCGTGTTTCTTTTTTTGTTCGACTCAGAAATTTTCAAATTGCACACTATTCTACCAGATTCCCAATTTTTCAATAATTCGGTTCCTTTAGTTTAGTAATTGTACCCAAGCTTTGAAATTGAGGAAAAATTCTCATTATGATGAATGAATCTCATTATCATGAATTATTCTCTGTATCACCATGGAACTAATAGTGGTGAAACCATCGTGCCAGGACACCAAAAACCGCATATTTCGTGGGTTTTGTGTGTTTCACCTTGAATACGCCAGCTTGGCACCATTGCCGGGGGGGGGGGGGGGTAGCTCGAATTTTGGTTATCTTAGATCATGGATTATAAAATGCTTTTCAAATTCGAGGCTTCCGTGCCGCTAGAAATATTATGGTGGATAAGAGTGAAGGGGGAGGAGGAAGAGACCACGGTTTTTGCCAAAAATACTAAATAAATAATGAGAAACAGTTTTATCGCTTACCAACTGGCTTAAATTGACCAAATGCTTATCCAATTGGACGTCTCCTGGAATGCATGCATTACTCAACAACATGTTTATCTCAACGGAAGGTTTTATAACACCGATCAGTGACCAATGCGAACTCTCTTCTCTGTGCAATGGTTTCCAGAAAGAAGAGGTCCACCACTTCTGGAGCGCATGTGCTGTGCTTTCAGAATTTAGGTTGTCGGCCTTTGGAAAGTCAACATTCACGCGTGACGAAGATTATCTCTGCTAAATGATGATGACTGGTCTCAGCTGGTTTTGTTTTGTAGAGCAACCTGGCATTACAGGTGCTTTCTTGTAAACGAATTCACCATTAATTTTCAACTTTTTGTTGAGAGCAACTGTTTCCATTTAGCTACCAATACTTTCAACAATGGGGTATTTCGGTGGGTCGGAAATTCAGGTTTTTGACCTCAAATTTGGATTCAGCACCCTTGAAAACATATATACTACAACTTTAAGCCCAATGATACTATAACATGTGGTAGAAAAATTAATTAAAGAGATCACACGTTTGAAAAAGGCGGGCCGCTATAAATGCACACACACTAGGCAAGGACTACGCCGCGGACTGCCCCGCGCGCGTGTGTGAGTTGAATTTTGTAGTATCCAAGAGGGGTTTCTGTGCATGGATACTTTTTCAAAGACAGTTGGCTAGCTACGTCACGATTGGCTAGCTACGTCACACCATTCAAATCTTCAACTTTCCTTAGCTTCTCTGATTTTTTAAAAACATTTTCTCGACGAACAGACCCGATTACCGTTATTCCTGAGCCTTACTCTTTTGGAAAAAAAAATAAAAAAAATTGACTGAAATACCCCATTGGTTGATAACCATGATGTAAAGTTTATTTAATTTTATCAGTGTGTACATTTAATTTAGTTTTCATTCAATAAAAATTTTTCTTCATATTCTACTTTATTTATCCATACTTTCCGATTTCTTCACAGACACACATCAGATAGATCAAACAGGATAATGGGGTAGTGGTGCACTATCAGCTGATCCCTAGTCAATTTTATACCAAAGAAGTCTCTGATTTCTGATTTGACAACTGAACCAAGGCATCTGTTGACCACCACAAGGTTACGAGGAATACAATCAGTAAGTGTATAGTAATTTGAAAATTGATACTTTCCATCGGAATATCCCTAGGCAGCGAAAGAGGTGTTCGTACCCTTGTCGGTACTCCTTGCAGCATTATGCTGAGACATTACCTAAAACTATGGTTCACGACAAGTGATGCTGGAGCAGTTCCTGGTCGCTGATGTTGAAGCTTAATGACTGCAGAAATTTTTTTATTTTTTATTTATTTTAATATCTTTATTTATGTCATGTACAATAATCTATATACAAATCAATTATAATTACTTACTTATAGGTACGTAATATTATTCTAATTTACAAAATAATACTCCCCGCTCGAGCTCTGCTCATATAGCGGGTGGGGAGTACAGTTCGATCGATCATGTGACCAATGTATTGCTGATAATTTTATGACTAGTAATTGAAATTACTTTATAATATATTCACATCCATAACCATTACCTATCTTTTCTCTTCGGTGTAGGTATAGGTATCTTACAAAATTTAACGGCAAAATCTTCATTGCTAATCAAATAGACAAAATAAAAATGAAACTTATATATAATATATTATATATACATAGTTAATATTATATTATAATATTATATTATATAGTTAATAGACACTGTTTTTTTATTGTAATTAAGAAACTATTGTTAATTTGGTTAAGTAATTCTAGTTTGAATATCGAGGCAAAGGCGTGATCCCGACTATGAGAAAATTGGCAAAAATTCAATAAATTTCTCCATAAATTTTTCATCAACCATCATACTATTTATGCAGGTTTTTATGTTTTTTGATTCAGATAGACCGGGAAGTAGGGCATTTAAGATTTTTGGAATGAGATAGCTTAGGTGTTTTTGTCCTGCTGCAGTATTCATAAATGGAATTTTATGGTTACAAAACATCTCTCCTCGTGTGTTTTTACCATGATTTATTATTGGGAGGCTGTTTTTGTGGAATATTGCAAATATGATCAGCGTTCTCAATGCTAGGTATTTTAATTTTAATATTTGTAACTTTTGGAAGAACTTATCCGATCTAGCTAAACGTGTTGCACGCGCCATTATTCGCACTATGGACTTTTGGGATGTAACCAGCTGGCGTAGGTATTTCTTATTTGCATTGGACCATACTACTGAGCAATAAATCAAATGAGATTGAACCAAAGCATAATATATGGTTTTTAGATTTTCTTTGTCCATAATATTTCTGACCATGAGAAATACATGACTCAGTTATATAGGTTGTTCTTGAATGAGCAGATGCTAGTCGTGGTTTGTGAACAGAAAAACCTGCGTTTGACCTTCGTGTCTATCCTATAGTTTGTGGTTTCTGGTCGGAAAAGCAGCTTTTTTGAATTGACATCCACTGACTAGGACCTCTGAAGAAAGCCAGATGGACTCGCTGAAACGAGCAGTAAAGTACTGCTAATTTGAAAATTGACCTTTTCAGGACACTCCACTGCTGCATACGAGATATTCGCAAGCCTGTAAGTACGTCCTCCAGTATCCAATTATGCTAAAACATTTCCTATTTTCCGTCCATCACTCCTTACCTTTCCCGTTTCCGTGCTGGCTCTTAACACGTGCCATCCGTTTTACATCCTGCAGTAAAAAAAGGGCCGTTAAAAGGGGCCCCTGTCGTCACGACACAAAAAGTCGCCTCGTCCATTTGGAAAAACTCCGAAAGGGAGAGGGAAAAAGGACGAAACTGAAAGAGGATATAGAAGAGGCTCACGAGCTGCTAACGAGCCGTGCTGTAGAGTCGGCTAACTTTTGTGTTTCAGCTTCACAACCTTCCAGAGTGCTCTATGGGGTTTTAAAACACTAATGTAGAGAGCTGGATCGAAAGAACCACGAAGAGGAAGCCTGGTGGAACGGGGTTGATGTGAGGAGGTGGCTTGACCTGTAAGTTGTTATTTGTAGGAGACACGCTACTACAACTCGAGGCGGAAACCCCTTTTCCTCAGCTAGACACAACATGGTATTCTCATCAAATGAGGAAGGGTTTTTTTTTTTTTATTATCCAATTTTATCAAATAATGAACTATTGGAATCGACCAAGAAAATAAATTTACCCCCCCCCCCCCCTAACATTTTTGATGGTTGACGTTTCAAGGTACTACGAAGAATCCGAAAATCTGTACGCGGCACTTTTCTTAGCAACCATGAACCGATTAGGATGAAATTTGGAGTATGAGCTTCATTTGGGGTCTAGTTTTGGTTTATTATTTTCAATAATAAGCCTTTGGAATCGAGCAAGAAAAATATGCAACCCCCCGTCAAAATTTGATGTTTTACGTTTCAAGGTCGTAAAATCCGAAAATCCAATAAAAAAATTTCCGTCCGTCCGCCGTACGCGGCACTTTTTTTAGACCGATTTGGTTCAAATTTGGTATATGGGCTCCATTTGGGGTTTAGTTGTGCCGCGAAGCTTTTGGTTGATGTCAGTCACTTCTAAGGGGTGAAAATTGAGGGTTGAAATTTTCAAGAGTGCCCTAGCTCGAAAACTCTCAAAATAAAGGTATCATTTTTATACCAATTTCAAATAGTACTGAATTTTTAAAAATTGTTGAGACCACCCGAAACTCTGCAGGACAAGCCTTTCGCTCCCTAAGAGTAATTAAGGGGTTTCTTTCGATAAAACAGAATCCCGAGTGTGAATCACAAAAGAGGTCTAATCTCCGTTCAAATTTTACCTGACTAAAATGCGATCGCTGTTCGATCGCATTTTCAATTCGATTTGTATTCAGTTTTGCTTTCTGAGCAACCAGGAATCGAATTTCCATATGCAGCTCTCTATTTTTCGAATTGAGTGTGAAGCGTTTAAGTAGTTCTTTCTAATAAACTTGATTGTGAAGGTGTGGAGGCATTAAGGTGAGGTAAGTAGTACCTATCAATGGTTGGTTGGTAGAAAAAAAACGCTGCAAATCATTGCCCAAAGGTTTATTATTAACACAGAATGTGTTTTTGCGATGACCTACCGAAAAAGCGACAGAAAAAACATCTGGTGATATGTTTATTGTTGTTTTTTATTTACCTAACGGATGACTAGTATCGCAAAAACACATTCTGTGTTCCTATGATTTCATACAGAGTATGGAAAAAGAAATAAACCGGGGGGTGCAGGGGGGCGGAGCCCCCCGCCGAGGCGCAAAGCGCCGAGTTTTCTGTATGGATCACCCTTCTGTATAGATCCCTTCCTACCAACCGTAGGTACCTACTACGTACTAGGGTATTTTTGAAAATTTCAACCATTCATTTCCATTTGGTTGGTGTTTGGGTGTGAAATTTTCAAAAATGCCCTAGTAGGTAGTAGGTACCTACGGTTGGTAGGGAGGTATCTATACAGAAGGGTGATCTATACAGAACATAATAAACCTTTGGGCAATGATTTGCAGCGTTTTTTAAATGTAATAGGTATTTAGTGAAAGATTTACGAACGGACAGCAAGTTCATCATACGTAAAGCCACAAAAGTGCATGTTGTTCAAGACAGGAAGCTCACAAAACAGGGGTCGTGCGAGAGCGTAGCTTCACCTGTAACGCAATGAATATTGTTTCTAGACACGCGATACCCTTTCAGGCTAAGGCCGATAATAATCTTCATATTAACTTTTTCCCTGGTATTCTCCCGATGAGGTATCTCCCATTTCGTGTTTTCTCATGGTACTCTCGTGTAATTTGTCCAAAAAAAGAGGGACATTTCTGTAGTTTCGACACGTTATTCGTGCATGATTACGGTCACTTCACACGTAGGAAACGATGCAAAACGTCGATCACATCTGATCAGACACATATTGATCCATCATTATAATTAAAATCAGCTCCACGAGTTTTTGAAGAATTAATCTGTTTTAATTGGGAAATATCCGATCGCTTTTTAAATTTTCTTTCTTGAAAGTCTTGTAAGGACTCTATCACAGGTTTTCCGTTGGAGACTTCATCAAGACTTCATTCATCTTTTGATCAGTGTCCTCCTGTTTGGTTTGCAGTCTCAAGAACAGATCGTTGAAAATTTTTGATCAAAGGTCTCACATGAATACTGAAAATGTACAACAGTGAATTTTCCATCCACTGATCTGTGTACGGAAAAGATAATTCTACGTTTCTAGTTTCTATGTTGCGCTGTTCAGTCGTTGAAATTCGAAGTCTTTGGGCGAGAAGAAGTCTCAAATCAAGACAATATCACGTCGAACATCCAAATTATTAATACTTGCTGCCCATGCACATCTCTAAACCTTTCTTTAATGACCAGTGTCTTCCAGCATGGTTTTCTGTCTCAAGAACTTGTTTCTGCTCAAAAGCAACCCTCATATGGATACTTCATAAATACATGATATTACTTTACGTAGTTTCCCATCGAAGTGAGCTGATCTACATAGAAAGATTGAGCTGGCATGTCTGTTTTACGCTGTGCATTTGCGGAGTTTCAAGTACATCACTTTCGGAACGCAAATGAAGTTGGAGTGTGTCAATAAGTTGATATTTCGTGTCGAGCACGTGGTTGTACCGGAACCAAATACAATTAGCACAACAGAACACCACTCCAGGAATTCAGCACTGCGGGAAAGCCAGTGTAGAATGGTCGATAGGAAGGTAGATTGGACGGAAAAACGATACCGTAAAAACAGAGACGCCTGACGGACTCGGGATTTTCCATGCCATTAACAAAAAGGCCGTCATGTGCCATATCCGCGAACTACCCAAACGCCAAAATATGCCCCGTTTCTCTCCGCTGTTCTCTTTCACAGGTTTGAACATGCCCTGTCACTGCGAATGTGACGTAATTTGCGATATTGAGCCTTTCCTAAAATCCGCATAAAACGCCGAACAGCAGGCAGGTTATAAGCTATTTCGTGATTGAATTGCCTCGGTCACCACAGTGGCTAAGCACTCATTATACTAGGAGGACTTCCTTTCGGTTTTTCTTACTGTGTTCTTACTGACATGTCTTCTCAAACATTCCATCAGTCTAACTACAGTCAAGAGTTGAGGGAACAAGAAATAATGTGCTGGGTGATAGTGGGTTCTTCTCATTGCCTGGGATCCCGCTGCTTTGTGTCTCTTGATGAAGCAGATCTTAGTTCACGATGAGGATTTCTTTACGACAGATTAAATTTAAACAACATAAAATAACAATTAGGAACTAGCTGATAAATTTCGAGCAAATGCACGGAAATCTCTCGATCATTCAAAAATGTATTTTTACACCTGAACATAACAAAATAGCAAAATTCTTCGAAAAAAATTATAACTTGATAAACATTTCCCATGATTTTTTACTCTAACTTCTACGATTAGTTACCTACCCATAATGGATTCAGGAAAGTTCGTTTCTGCCCTGACATCTCCAATGTTCTCTTTCACAGGTTTAAACATGTCCTGTCACTGCGAATGTGACGTAATTTGCGATATTGAGCCTTTCCTAAAATCCGCATAAAACGCCGAGCAGCAGGCAGCCAGGTTATAAGCTGTTTCGGGATTGAATTGCCTCGGTCACCACAGTGGCTAAGCACTCATTATACTAGGAGGACTTCCTTTTGGTTTTTCTTACTGTGTTCTTACTGACATGTCTTCTCAAACATTCCATCAGTCTAACTACAGTCAAGAGTTGAGGGAACAAGAAATAATGTGCTGGGTGATAGTGCAACTTTCTTTTCATTGCCTGGGATCCCGCTCCTTTGTATCTCTTGATGAAGCAGATCTTAGTTCACGATGAATATTTCTTTAAGGCAGATTAAATTTAAACAACATAAAATAACAATTAGGAACTCGCTGATAAATTTCGAGCAAATGCACGGAAATCTCTCGATCATTCAAAAATGTATTTTTACACCTGAACATAACAAAATAGCAAAATTCTTCGGAAAAAATTATAACTTGACAAACATTTCCCATGATTTTTTACTCTAACTTCTACGATTAGTTACCTACCCATAATGGATTCAGGAAAGTTCGTTTCTGCCCTGACATCTCCAATGTTCTCTTTCACAGGTTTAAACATGTCCTGTCACTGCGAATGTGACGTAAATTGCGATATTGAGCCTTCCCTAAAAACCGCATAAAACGCCGAACAGCAGGCAGCCAGGTTATAAGCTGTTTCGTGATTGAATTGCCTCGGTCACCACAGTGGCTAAGCACTCACTATACTAGGAGGACTTCCTTTTGGTTTTTCTTACTGTGTTCTTACTGACATGTCTTCTCAAACATTCCATCAGTCTAACTACAGTCAAGAGTTGAGGGAACAAGAAATAATGTGCTGGGTGATAGTGCAACTTTCTTTTCATTGCCTGGGATCCCGCTCCTTTGTATCTCTTGATGAAGCAGATCTTAGTTCACGATGAAGATTTCTTTAAGGCAGATTAAATTTAAACAACATGAAATAACAATTAGGAACTCGCTGATAAATTTCGAGCAAATGCACGGAAATCTCTCGGTTATTCAAAAATGTATTTTTACACCTAAACATAACAAAATGGCAAAATTCTTCGGAAAAAATTATAACTTATAAACATTTCCCATGATTTTTTACTCTAACTTCTACGATTAGTTACCTACCCATAATGGATTCAGGAAAGTTCGTTTCTGCCCTGACATCTCCAATGTTCTCTTTCACAGGTTTAAACATGTCCTGTCACTGCGACTATGACGTAATTTGCGATATTGAGCCTTTCCTAAAATCCGCATAAAACGCCGAGCAGCAGGCAGCCAGGTTATAAGCTGTTTCGGGATTGAATTGCCTCGGTCACCACAGTGGCTAAGCACTCACTATACTAGGAGGACTTCCTTTTGGTTTTTTCTTACTGTGTTCTTACTGACGTGTCTTCTCAAACATTCCATCAATCCCGAAACAAACAAGACAACAGGAGAGAGGGAACAACAGGGGGGGTCAACAGTCAAGAGTTGAGGGAACAAGAAATAATGTGCTGGGTGATAGTGGGTTCTTCTCATTGCCTGGGATCCCGCCGCCTTGTATCTCTTGATGAAGCAGATCTTAGTTCACGATGAAGATTTCTTTAAGGCAGATTAAATTTAAAAAGCATAAAATAACAATTAGGAACTCGCTGATAAATTTCGAGCAAAGACGCACGGAAATCTCTCGGTCATTCAAACATGTATTTTTACACCTAAACAACAAAATGGCAAAATTCTTCGGAAAACGCTGCAAATTATTACACAATGGTTTATTATTTTTTATTTTTCTATATAGATCACTCGTCTGCAAAGCCACCAACCATTCAACATGAAGAAAAACATCGATCGCACTTCGTTCAGTTTTAATTTGAACGGCGATTAGGCCTCTTTTGCGATTCATACTCGTGTTTCTGATTTATCGTACGTCCAAACTTTAAATTCTCGTAGTGAGCGAACGGTTTGTCAACAGAGCTGCGGGTGGTCTCAAAAAATTCTATAGAATCTTAAATTGAAGGAAAAAAATACCTTTACATCAACATTTTTTGAGTTAGGGCGTTTTCAAAATTTCAAAATTGATTTTGGAACCCTTAGAAGTGATCTACATCAACCAAAATCTTCGGGGCACAACTAGACCCCGAATGGAGCCTACATACCAATTTTCATCAAAATCGGTCAATGCTAAGTGGCAAAAATGCCGCGTACGGCGTACGGCGGACGGACGGCCAAATTTTTATTCGATTTTTGGATTCTACGTACCTTGAAACGTACACCATCAAATTTTGAGGGGGTGTTAAAAAAAAAATTTTCTTGGTCCATTCCAAAGGTTCATTACTGAAAATAATAAACCAAAAATTTTTACTTGATAAACACTTCCAATGATTTTTTACTCTAACTTCTACGATTAGTTACCTACCCATAATGGATTCAGGAAAGTTCGTTTCTGCCCTGACATCTCAAATATTCTCTAAAACTCGATCTTGAATATTTTCCGCTTTCAAAGATCTACATTGTAATTTATGGGTTCGTAATTCTTCAAGAAGTAACCCGTGTCTTAACTTCATAAGCCCCCATCGTTGTTTATAATGGGGGAGATTCTCTCGAGTTCTCCATCGATGAACTTCTGGCATCTTAATTGGAAAATATTTCGCCCTTCACGAAAAAGTTGCAGAAGTTCAAGTGGAAATTGGAGTAATTGAGCGTTAAAAATGTTTTCGCTTCATGAAGTTGTCATGAACAGCAAAAAGTCAATCTTAACATAGCTCTTAACTCTTCTGTAATTGAAGACCCACGAATACTCGTTCCTATGTCTTGGTACTATTCATAGAGAAGAAATGCACGACTAGGGATGTCCAGTATTAGATACTGGCAGTTTTGACCTTGATTTCATCAACAAAAGATGAAGAAACACATCCCATAAAGAGACCTCGGGCTGTAAAAGAGCTATCCGGAAAATGCTAGGGAAAATCAAATGCACACACAAAAACGCTGCAAATCATTGCTCAAAGGTTTATTATTTTCTGTATAGATCACCCTTCTGTATAGATCACTGGTTCTCCATCAATAGCACCTACCACCATCTGTATTCTCCATTGACCTTCCCTCTCAAATTTCAGCTTCCTGCGTTCAATAGGATTGAAAATGACTTCGGAGCTCACTCAGCTGATCAGTGATCTGAAGAGTGAAGAAGATCTCCTCGAATGCTGAAGACGCCTGGAAGAGCACTTTCATTCAATAGGATTGAGATTGGCTTCGGAGCTCACTCAGCTGATCAGTGATCTGAGGAGTGAAGAAGATCTCCTCGAATGCTGGAGACGCCTGGAAGAGCACTTCCATTCAATAGGATTGAAAATGGCTTCGGAGCTCACTCAGCTGATCAGTGATCTGAGGAGTGAAGAAGATCTCCTCGAATGCTGGAGACGCCTGGAAGAGCACTTCCATTCAATAGGATTGAAAATGGCTTTGGAGCTCACTCAGCTGATCAGTGATCTGAAGAGTGAAGAAGATCTTCTCGAATGCTGGAGACGCCTGGAAGAGCACTTTCATTCAATAGGATTGAAAATGGCTTCGGAGCTCACTCAGCTGATCAGTGATCTGAGGAGTGAAGAAGATCTCCTCGAATGCTGGAGACGCCTGGAAGAGCACTTCCATTCAATAGGATTGAAAATGGCTTCGGAGCTCACTCAGCTGATCAGTGATCTGAGGAGTGAAGAAGATCTTCTCGAATGCTGGAGACGCCTGGAAGAGCACTTTCATTCAATAGGATTGAGATTGGCTTCGGAGCTCACTCAGCTGATCAGTGATCTGAAGAATGAAGAAGCTTTTGAGCAATCATTTGCAGCGTTTTTTACCCACCAACATTTTTTTTACCTACCAACTTTTTTTTACCTACCAGCTAGGTACTACCTACCACACCATACTGGCTTCACACCTTCACAATCAAGTTTATTAGAAAGAACTAAACGCTTCACACTCGATTGGAAGAATAGAAAGCTTCATATTGAAATTTGATTACTGGTTACGCAGAAGGCAAAACTGTATACAAATCGAAGAAATGAACAGCGATCGCATTTTAGTCCGATAAAATTTGAATGGAGATTAGACCTCTTTTGCGATTCACACTCATGATTCTGTTTTATCGAAGGAAAACCTTCAAGTACTCGTAGGGACCGAACGGTTTGTCCTACAGAGCTCCGGGTGGTCTCAAAAATTTTTAAAAATTCAATACTATTTAAAATTGGTGAAAAAACGATACCTTTACATCGAGAGTTTTCGAGCTAGGGCACTCTTGAAAATTTCAACCCTTAATTTTCACCCCTTAGAAGTGACCTACATCAACCAAAAGCTTCGCGGCACAACTAGACCCCAAATGGAGCCCATATACCAAATTTGAACCAAATCGGTCCAGTGTTGCTAAGAAAAGTGCCGCGGACGGCGGACGGGGGACGGGGAACGGCGGACGGCGGACGGACATTGCAAATTTGGATTCTACGCACCTTGAAACGTAAAGTGACAAAGTTTGAGGGGGGGTTATAAAAATTTTTTGCGATACGATCACATAGGCTTATTATTA
This sequence comes from Apolygus lucorum, assembly GCA_009739505.2. NCBI lineage: Eukaryota > Metazoa > Arthropoda > Insecta > Hemiptera > Miridae > Apolygus > Apolygus lucorum. The sequence goes on from CM019173.2 coordinate 35,526,497, forward strand.
GAAATAATAAACCAAAATGATAAAAATTTACCAGCGTGGTTTTCAGTTTACTTGATAGCTCGAGAAAGTCTCATCTAAGAATATGGATGTCTGAGGTTTCAAGAAAAAATACTTTTCAGCGAGAAGGGCAAATGCCCTTCCCAAATGAAAATCGGCTCTCTTATCAATAAACAGTTCCCAAAATACGAAAATTCAACCACCTAAATTCACAGGACGCTAACTTTGAAATAAACTCAACTAAATCCGATCCCCCGCTTCATCAGAATATAATAGGCCAGAAAGGGGGAAGGTCGTGGGATCGATTCCCTCTCCCTAATTCGAGAAATTCTAATGAACTCATCTCTGGTAGCTTCCCATCCCCTAATTAAAACAAGGCCGAATTAAACTGGTTATGTACGAAGCCTGAATTGGGCCATCCGGTTTTCCGGATTGAATTGAACACTCCCCTCCACCAATTTACGTATGACGTCTACAAATTGGATTTCCTCCGATGAGAACTCGATTCCAAAGACCGAGCGCCTTTAAAAAGTGAGATTTGAATGAAAATACGGGTCCGAATTCAAAAGACGCCATGAATGGGCTCATTTGTCGCAGGAAATTCGAAGGTATTTTTGTCGGGATGATTTTTGTATTTCATAAATCAAACGTGATGCCTGAATTATTAACGTTGATACGTTGACAATACTAATTTACCTACGAGTTTTTAAAACGCTGCAAATTATTACACAATGGTTTATTTTTCTACATGGATCACTCGTCTGCAATGAACATGGCTTTGCCATTGTTACCACCAACCAACACGAAGAAAAACATCGATCGCATTTCGGTTGCAGATTAGGCCACTTTTGCAATTCACAATCGTGTTTCTGATTTATCGTAAGTCCAACCCAAGTAGGAAATTATTACGAACAAAAGAATATGATGAAAATAGTGGTCTTCAAGAAGTAGTGTACCAAATCTTGGCACTCAAATGAGAGAAGAAACAAAGCAAGCTTCATCAAAATTGTATACAATGATTTGATAGGAAAGGGGAGGAGGTAAGTAAGACAAAGGGAATGCAAGCTAAATACTCATAGTTACGGTCATCCCACGAAATTTAATCTGCCGTGTGAGCGATAAAACTGTTTCTCATTAAAATCGGACCAAGATTTCGAAAAGTTTTTCCAAGGACCATAAATAGACCAAAAACAGACTGATTGATCAAAATTGTCCTGAAAGCTCTGAATCTCAAAATTTGAATGATAATTTTGATCTTCAAAGAATCACTATTTTGATCCTACATGAATGTAAAGTCTTAGGGTAGCAATATATTATTTTTAATAGTAAATGTTTGGTAATTTTTCTACTGAAAATAGTTATTGGGTATGAAACTTTTATAATGTAATGAAAATTTTGAAACCCCAGAAAACGCTTTGCCTTTATTTGCGATTTCGTTTGCCTCAATTATATAAATCAGTGATAAAATTGACATTTGAAAGCTTCATTCATGTTTCAGTTTTTGGGAAAATTCAGGACAATCGGATTTGTTGGATGGCACGAATTATACAGGAATCCCCGAGTAAGCTGTACCGACAGACATGAGCATGACCGTGATGGCGATGACCTTATAATATTCCCATGACCTTACTTTGCCTTCTCTGATCAATACGTGCACTCATCCTCTCACAAATCCTACCTCTGATATGATTCAGCTCCGTCCCTCCGAAGCTTTTCATTTGATTACTACATTTACCGAAAAACCAACTCCCTCTAATGCATCCCCCGTGGTAACCTTTTACTAATGCATTCCCGGCGTCGTCTAGTTTTCAAAAACATGGGTGCGTTTTAAAGTTTAATTCGATTACAACGAGTACATCGTTGGTCGTTCAAAACGCGGGCTGTTCAGCGAGAAATTGCGGGTTTACGGTTGTTTCCAATGTTCACATTTTATTTGGATACTGAAACAAAGTGATGCGGCACTTACCCCACCCGTTTTGTATCCATAACATGATTGAACATGAACATACATTGTAGAACCCTCCACTTATCTATCAAGCATACGAGTATATAGGGATGTCCGATACTTCAAAAGTATCGATATAATATCGTATCGATACATCTAGAAAGTATCAAAAAGTATCGATACGATACTTTAAAAAAGTATCGATATTTTGAAGTATCGGTAATTTTCGATACTTTCAAAAAAAATTGGTGAAATTGTCGTTCATGTTTCTCTCTATCAGTGTGACATCTCTCCATCACGAGGATAATAATTAATATAGAATGAACAAAACAATAAATCACTCATTTTGTTATTTAAAACTTGTTTTTGTTTAGGCACTTGTTTGGGTTAACATTTTGGTGGTCCTTCCTCGATTATGGAGGACAGCAGGTTATCATAGAGAGCTGGAGGTGTTGGTACATCATCTTTGTTCAATTTGTTGAAGTGGTTGGTCTCCCAACAATCTACGTAGAGGTAGAGTATTGTCAAGTAGGTACCTTCATGTCGTAGGTGTTGAAACAGATAATATGTGAGATATAAAAAAGTATCGCCTCCGATACTGGAAAAAAAGTACCGATACTACGATATATATCAGGAAATTCGATATGTATTGATACTTTTTTCAAGAAATATCGATACTTTTAAGTATCGATACTTTTGGGACATCCCTACGAGTATATCCACGAATACTAGATTACGAGGTTGACACAATATTTTTCCTGAATCTCTATCTTTCCCTTGGGATAACCATAATGTCACTTCATCTCATATAAACATAATGTTATGTCATTCTTCAAAATGTCATGTCATAATGGGACTGATGTCTTCATCTGTAAAGAATTGAATAAGAACCAGTATTTACCCGGTAGCACACTAAGGTTGTCTGGAAAATACGTTTAATAATGCGATAAATCAGGTGCTGTGGAAACTTGCTCAAATAATTATTACTTCTTTTGAAGAATAAAACAATGAATCCCGGCCAAAAAACAGTACAAGTCGAAGAAACGAACAGCGATCGCATTTTGGTCAGCTAATATTTGAACGGGCCTCTCTTGCGATTCACACTCGTGTTTCTGATTTCTCTAAGTCCAACCCTTAAAGTCTCATAGGGAGCGAACCGTTAGTCGTACAGGGTGGTTTCATTCGATTCTAAAAAACGCTGCAAATCATTGCTCAAAGGTTTATTATTTTCTGTATAGATCGCCCTTCTATATAGATCACTGGTTCTCCATCAATAGCACCTACCACCATCTGTATTCTCCCTTGACCTTCCCTCTCAAATTTCAGCTTCCTGCGTTCAATAGGATTGAAAGTGGCTTCGAAGCTCACTCAGCTGATCAGTGATCTGAGGAGTGAAGAAGATCTCCTCGAATGCTGGAGACGCCTGGAAGAGCATTTCCATTCAATAGGAGTAAAAATGGCTTTGGAGCTCACTCAGCTGATCAGTGATCTGAAGAGTAAAGAAGATCTCCTCGAATGCTGGAGACGCCTGGAAGAGCACTTCCATTCAATAGGATTGAAAATGGCTTTGGAGCTCACTCAGCTGATCAGTGATCTGAAGAGTAAAGAAGATCTCCTCGAATGCTGGAGACGCCTGGAAGAGCACTTCCATTCAATAGGATTGAAAATTGCTTCGGAGCTCACTCAGCTGATCAGTGATCTGAAGAGTAAAGAAGATCTCCTCGAATGCTGGAGACGCCTGGAAGAGCACTTCCATTCAATAGGAGTAAAAATGGCTTTGGAGCTCACTCAGCTGATCAGTGATCTGAAGAGTGAAGAAGATCTCCTCAAATGCTGGAGACGCCTGGAAGAGCACTTCCATTCAATAGGATTGAAAATGGCTTCGGAGCTCACTCAGCTGATCAGTGATCTGAAGAGTGAAGAAGCCTTTGAGCAATGATTTGCAGCGTTTTTTACCCATCAACATTTTTTTTACCTACCAACTTTTTTTTACCTACCAGCTAGGTACTACCTACCACACCATACTGGCTTCACACCTTCACAATCAAGTTTATTAGAAAGAACTAAACGCTTCACACTCGATTGGAAAAATAGAAAGCTTCATATGGAAATTTGATTACTGGTTACGCAGAAGGCAAAACTGTATACAAATCGAAGAAATGAACCGCGATCGCATTTTAGTCCGATAAAATTTGAATGGAGATTAGACCTCTTTTGCGATTCACACTCATGATTCTGTTTTATCGAAGGAAAACCTTCAAGTACTCGTAGGGACCGAACGGTTTGTCCTACAGAGCTCCGGGTGGTCTCAAAAATTTTTAAAAATTCAATACTATTTAAAATTGGTGAAAAAACAATACCTTTATTTCGAGAGTTTTCGAGCTAGGGCACTCTTGAAAATTTCAACCCTTAATTTTCACCCCTTAGAAGTGACCTACATCAACCAAAAGCTTCGCGGCACAACTAGACCCCAAATGGAGCCCATATACCAAATTTGAACCAAATCGGTCCAGTGTTGCTAAGAAAAGTGCCGCGTACGGCGTACGGCGTACGGCGTACGGCGTACGGCGGACGGACGGAAATTTTTTTATTCGATTTTCGTATTCTACGTACCTTGAAACGTAAAACATCAAATTTTGAGGGGGGGTTAAAATTTTTTTTTTCTTGCTCGATTCCAAAGGCTTATTATTGAAAATAATAAACCAAAATTAAATTCTATTCTAAATTTATGAACAAACAATATCTTTATATCTAAAGTTTATGAGCTAGGTCGTTTCGAAAGTTTCAGCTCTTATTTTTCAACCCTTAGGAGTGATTGACTTCAACCAAAAAACGCTGCAAATTATTACACAATGGTTTATTTTTTTATTTATCTATATAGATCACTCGTCTGAAAAGCCACCAACCATCCAACATGGCGAAAAACATCAATCGCATTTCGGTCAGCTAAAATTTGAACGGAGATTAGGCCTCTTTTGCGATTCACACTCGTGTTTCTGATTTATCGTACGTTCAAACTTTAAATTCTCGTAGTGAGCGAACGGTTTGTCCTACAGAGCTCCGGGTGGTCTAAAAAAATTCTAAAAGTTCTATAGAATCTTAAATTGAAGAAAAAACATTACCTTTATATCTAAATTTTTTGAGTTAGGGCGTTTTAAAAATTTCAAAATTGATTTTGGAACCCTTGGAAGTGACCTACATCAACCAAAATCTTCGAGGCACAACTAGACCCCAAATGGAGCCTACATACCAAATTTCATCAAAATCGGTCGATGCTAAGTGGCAAAAGTGCCGCGTACGGCGTACGGCGGACTGACGGCCAAATTTTCATTCGTTTTTTGGATTCTACGTACCTTGAAACGTAAACCATCAAATTTTGAGGGGGTGTTAACATTTTTTTTTTTTTTTTTTGGTCTATTCCAAAGATTCAATTGTGAAGATAATAAACCAAAAGGGGCTCATATACCAAATTTCATCAAAATCTGTTCAAAAGGAAAGTGTCAAGTACGGCGGACGGACGGCAAAATTTTTATTCGATTTTCCAAAGGTTCATTACTGAAAATAATACACCAAAATCCGAAAATTACTAATATTTAAAGAACCACGTAAATCATGTTGGAATCGAGGACTGAGCAACGTACTCAAGATCTCGTGGAAGTTCGTCCCGGCATTGACAGATTTTAACACAGAATGTGTTTTTGCGATGACCTACCGAAAAAAAATCGTCACGAAAAAGCGACAGAAAAAACCGTTACGCGCCTTTTATAATGATTTTCACGTGCAACCAAGCCGTTGGTAAGGAAATAGAACTCCCGCAGTGTTCATTGCACAGAAATTGTTCACCATTCGTTGGAAAGCTCTCAATTTATATAGTATTTTTCTTGTAGTTACATATTTATTTATATAACATTTATAGGGTTTTAGACCAAATTAAATGCCTAACAATTATTTATTTTATTATTGCCAAAGACTCCACATTTATTATTGTTGTTTTTTATTTAACGGATGACTAGCATCGCAAAAACACATTCTGTGTTCCTATGATTTCATACAGAGTATGGAAAAAGAAATAAACCAGGGGGTGCAGGGGGGAGAGCCCCCCGCCGAGGCGCAAAGCGCCGAGTTTTTTCTTAAAAGGCAAATTTTGAAATTCCGACTATGTTTAGCACAACTAGATAGATATTCTGACGAATTATCAATCATTTAAATCAGAAAGAAACAGACATTACAATACAAGATGTCTGGAAACACACGTTCAAGAACTTGTTCAAGAAGTTATCGAACCGTTCAGGACATCCCAGCTGCCAGTGAATTACCGATTCAGACCTTCAGAAATATGATATATTTAAAACATGATTAATCAGTGCAGAATGCTGATTAATGATGTTGATTTGAATGCTTCAAATTATATTATTTCATTCAACATACCATACAGTAATTAATCACAAGGTAAAGGATCAATGGAAATGCACCAAACATGAAAAATGGTTGTTTGTAATCAACGAAGCAGCGTTAAACAAAGAAACACAGAGCTGATCACGTATTTGTAAAAAGCGGGGTAACCGTTGAGTTCATTAATTTTTCTTCCCTAACCATCAAGGAACCAATGATATCATTCGAGTTGTTCAATTTTGTTGTGAATTATTACTCAATTACTTCGAAACAAAAAACCTCGAAATTGATTGATTTGCAATCGCACATCTGAAAGATGTCACTACTTCCAATTATTTTGTTAAATACGTAAAAATTCTTTATTTAGGAATTTTGGAAGCAGATTCGTCATTTTACAATCAACGAAAGGAAGATGATTCACCACAAAAGAAGGCGGGTTAGATAAGAGAAGTGGAAGTTTCTTACCTACTTATGAACTCAACCGTCGTGATATTGCTGACAGTGATTGATTGTTTCTGGCCCACTGTGGAAGCTAACGATCGACACAAGAAAATTGGATAACACCCGAAAGGAGTCAGTGAGGCCTGAAGCTCTTAGTTAAGTAACGAGGTTTTTCTAGTAACATGCTCCCTGACCATTGGTGGATAGGGGGTTTTTGAAGATACGTTTGGGGGAATGAGTAATTGCAACAAAAAATTCGTTGACCTCCTGTTTTCTGTTTGATAGTGCTGTTTTTGAACAATTTTGATTCTTTATGAGATAATTTTGGAGTGGTAAACACGTTCCGAATCTCCCTCCGAGGAATTTCATAGGTACGTAGAGTGAATGGAGCCCGCAAGTACTAAAGACATTAGAAGATATTAGAAGAACCAAATCGTTGTTTAGGCGAGATTTGTATAGCCGTCTGTGTGTGGTGGTTCGGCAGTTTCGGACTCAATCCTACACAACCTTTCCAGTAAAAAACTACGACGCAAATCAGGGATCTGACTATAAAGTCAATAGGTATGGTAAATATACGTGGAACTCTGTTTTTGACGAGTATATGAACACTGAGAAAGAATAACGTCGAATGTTATATCGCGAACGGAAGACAATTTCTGAGTTGTAAACAACACGAAAACTTGAGGGGGACCAACTTCGGAGAACGTTAGGGATCGCTGAACTTTGCTCCATATTACTACCGATATTATACTGTTGAAGCCATTTGTAACTTGTGACGGATAAGGGTGGTCGTCTTTTCTTAGACATTTCTTATCTTGAGCTTGCTTTTTCATTCTTAAGTTCCCCATCAACCGAGGATAGGAAAACCTGGTATTAGATTTAGTAGCGTGAATAATAATATATTAGTCAAGCGACGGGCTCTTTTGAAGAAAAACTAGAAAAATTTTAAGAAACAACATTGGAATAGAATTAAGGTCACTGCTGGGCTCTAGCCGTCAATTAAAAAACGTCTGGCCAAGAGTGAGGCTAATAGCTTCCTCGATTCCAAGTTTGCAAGGATGAACCGAACACCATAATTAGACTCCAATCTGTGTACTTAATAAAAAAAATCAAAAATTTCTGAACTCCTTCAATTTTCACCCCATTGCAATAGCTGAATTTGTCTTCAAAAATTTTGAAAATTCGCTCATCCGTCTACACAAATGTAATTTTTCTACAGCTTGTCGGATCGCGAAATTTGACATGATTGCCTCTATTGAGTCATTGGTTCATTGAGTTCCATAAAGAGTCGTGGTTGGAGCAACTCAGCAATCCCAAAATATCTGGGCTCACTGATTCAACTTCGGGGAGCTCGCAGAACACGTCTCACGCAATTTATCGATGTTTGACAACTTCGAATGAAGAGGCGAAATGAAAGGGGAGGTGAAAGGAGAAGGGGTGAAAGGAAAAGTGAAGGGGAATCGATGGTGAGGGGTTAATGTGGGGAACGGCTGACATCACGAAACCCCCGACCCAAGCAAACTTGTTGGTTTGAAGCGGGAACTTCCCGAGCGGAAAAGAGAGAAGGTGGAACAAAATATAACGTCGAAGTTGTTGGCAGTTTAAAGACCTCTCACGTGAAAGATTTTGGGAGTTTTTTCGACTTTTTTTTGCAGGTTGAGAGGGTCAGGAAGTTGATAAGTTCTTTTAGATCGCAAGTGGTAATTTCCAGGGAAAAGAACAGCCTTGTCGAAGAAGGGAGGAAGTTTGGCGTATGTCCGTGACGTTAGAGTAGAAGGAATAGGAACTTATGCTTCGAAAGTTGGAGAGCATAACTCCTGGATGAGGTATCTGCACCGACCCTCAGCTGTGTTCCAGCAATCGCATTCCAATCCATTTTGCATGCGTTTTTCGAGTATTTGAGCACTAGCTAGACAAACTCTTTTTTCATAATCAAAAAGCATCATTCCTGTAGTTTTGGTCAACAAACTAATTCGATGAAAACTGATACATTTTTCTCCAATTGGGTACCCAACTTTTCAGAAACGAGTATTAGGATAAATAGTGATATTTCGATTTACTCGCTCCAAGTTATGTTCTCTGAACAGCTGGGATCTCGCGAATGGGAAGATCTGCCTCTCTGTTGTCAAGGGTCCTCGTGCCTTTGAGTAATTAGGTGATCAATTACCAACAATTGACAGGGAACTACAGGAATGTCACGCAGTGACAGTTAACGTCCTCCCGCAGAATCAATACTATTATCGTAATAGCCCTAATAGAATATCCAAATTGTCCGAAAATCTGGCTAATATAGGACTATCTACTTTTAATACGCAGATTCCTCAAGAATTTTATTCTTTAGGGGGAGAAAACGATTCTTTCCAGTCTAAGAGTATTCCCAAAAGTCCAACAAATGTACTTAAGTCTATTTCAGCAGGATGTTGTATGAGAGCCTGCATGGAGCAGCTTTTGAGCCCAAAATACACCACTCGCTCCTGGAAATCCACTCTTCTATATAGCTTGCTTTTGTAATTAGTCAATGTTTTTGAAATTTCGGATAATCAAAAATGATTATTTACTGGAAAAAACTATTGAAATTGCTGGAATTGTCAGTTATTTGGATAAGCACCATTAAGCGCAAATGCAGTTCCCTGAAGGAATTGAGCCTGACAGTCTCCTTTGGATGCTGGTACGAGTAGCTGTGGTAAGCGACGGTATAACGGGACGATTACCAGGATAATAGGGCAATATTACGGGCGGGTCAGCCTGTTCGCGGATAGTTGTTAGCATGAGAACAATATTGGCTGGACTACGACCGTAATGTGTGGTCGTACTGGTTGAAACAGTATCTAATATGGAGGCATCATTTGGTTCAGTTCCATAACTATCTACTATTGAGGCGAAAACCTACGCCGGGAAAACAACGTTACATGAATGTTAAACTAAACAATTTTCCAAGAAGTGCAAATTGGAAGAAGGGTTTCCTCTACACAAAAAACACATCGTTATTGATGAGCTGCCGTGGTCTCATTCGGCGTAGAATTTAATCTATTAAAGCTGCACAGTGTGGCATTCCAAAATAACGCGATTTTCAAATTTTCACCAAAAACATTTTTATTGAAATAACATAATTAGTCAAAATCTGCTCATTGTCGTTCATTAGATTGTGATATCTGCGACAACCTCAATAAGCTCCACTGAGCAGGCAAAAATTGGGTTGTCCCAAAAATAGGAAATATGTTAGTTTACAAAAATAAAGATTGATAGACAAGCGACTCATTTATGTACCTACTCGTCCTTAAGTGGAAAACATATTGTTTAGTAATGCATGCATTCCAGGGGACGTCCCATTGGATAAGCATTAGATCAGTTAAACCAGTTGGTAAGCGATAAAACTGTTTCACTCGATGTAATTTATTCATTACTTTAGGCAAGAAATACTGACCCCCCCCCCACCATTATCCACCTTAACATTTCTAGCGGCATGGGAGCCTCGAATCTGAAGAGCATTTTAAAATCCATGATCTACGATACCCTACATGCGAATTCGAGTTACCCCCCCCCCCCCCCCACCTCCCCAACGCCAACAATGGTGCCAGTCTGGCACCAAAGCGGAAATACGTCGTAACATTGAACTTTCATCTGTTAGTTTTGGTAGGCAGTCCGTCGAAGTTCACATCCGTATTCAAGGTGAAACACAAAAAAAAAACCACGAAATAAGCGGTTTATGGCATCATGGCACCATGGTGGCACCACTATTAGTTCCATGGTGGTACAGAGAATAATTCATGAAAATTCGGAGGTATAATGAGAATTTTTCCTCAATTTCAAAGCTTGGGTACAATTAGTAAGTAGTAAAGGAACCAAAATATTGAAAAATCGGATATTTTGTGAATATTATCCCCCCACTCACCCCCTCCCCTTGCGAATTTTGGTACTCTGGTAAAATCATGTACAACTCGGAAGTTATTTGAGTCAAACAAAAAAAGAAACACGCAAATCGGTTGAAAATTGAGGCCTGGGCAGAGTTTACAAGATTATGCACGCAAACGCACGTTTTTTAAGCATTAACCCCCCCCTTCCCCCTCTTAAAAAGCAAAATCCAAAATTCCGGCGCCGTAGTGCACAACTAGATAGTATTACGCGTCAAACGAAAAAAGAACCACGAAAATCGTTTGAGAACTAAGGCCTGGGCAGAGTACACAAGATTATGCCCAAAAACGCACGTTTTTCGAGCATTAACCCCCCCTTTCCCCCCTTAAAAGGCAAAATTCGAAATTCCGGCGACGTAGTGCACAACTAGATAGTTTTCCGCGACGAACAAAAAAAGAACCAGGAAAATCGGTTGAGAACTAAGGCCTGGGCAGAGTACACAAGATTTTGTTACACACACACACACACAGACATACACCTATGGTTTTTTTCGCGGATTTGGATTCAGAATGGTCTAAAACGGATTACTGTGTGGTTATTTTTTTTTCTGTTGAGTGTTGTCTTCCTTCACCCCAGATCGATCGCATAAGGACGCCCAAGTCTTACTGTGGGACGTCCTAAAAATTAGAAATAAAAATCCTGAAAAAATCGACATATTTCAGCTCCCATATCGTCGGGTGATTGCAAAAAGTGACCAAGTGACATTTCGCTAGTTTTCAGGAGAGCCGTCTGAAGTTTACTACTTTTTCCAGTCAGAAAATTAGCATATAAAAAACAGTTTGTAACTTCAAAAACTATTATACCATATTCCTAGGGACCTCTAAATGCTTATTGTACTCGAAATTAATGAATTTTTCACGCCATTTTGTCATAATAGTTCTTTTTTTAGAAAATTAGGACTTGGTCATTTTTTCCAGGAAATTTTCAGGAAAACGGTTCACTTGATCATTCCTGCAAATCGGGTCGAATGGTGATTATTCAATAATAATCATCATGATTTTTTATGTTTCGTCAAATTGAAGTCTCATCGTGGCTTAGTTATCGTTATTGGCTAGAAATTACTATATAAAGCCCTAAAATTCACGAAATTTTACTTGGTCAGTTTTACCGAGAAAATCTGGCCTCAGAAAAGCACTTGATCAGCGTTTGAGAAAACTTTGTATTTTGAGGAAAAACGGTGGAAAACTCTATCAAAACGATGCTAACTGTAGCTTCATGACTTGGGGTGCCAATCTTAGGAGAGAAAAAATTGACCACTACAACAACAACATGAAATTGAAGTGGAATGAGTGGCTTCTCTTGAGAGTGCAACTTTCAGCCCTCTCGTTTTTTCGTAGAACACTCACCATCGCAGGCTTGAATCCTATCTTAGGTTTTTACTAAAATTTGTACGTCAACATTAAAAAACATATTGTTTAGTAATGCATGCATTCCAGGGGACGTCCCATTCGATAAGCATTGGGTCAATTAATACCATTTGGTTAGGGGAAAAACGGTTCACTCGATGTAATTTATTAGGTATTTTAGGCAAGAAATAGTGATCCCTCCCTCACCCTTATCCACCATATCATTTCTAGCGGCATGGGAGCCTCGAATTTAAAGAGCATTTTAAAACCATGATCTATGACACCCAACATGCGAATTCGAATCCCCCCCCCCTCCGGCAATGGTGCCAGTCTGGCACCAAAGCAGTAATACTTCGTAACGTTGAACTTTCATCTATTTGTTTTGGTAGGCAGTCCGTTGAAGTTCAATTCCGTATTCAAGGTGTAACACGAAAAAAACTATTAAAAACCCTTGAAATATGCGGTTTATGGTGCCCTGGCACCATGGTGGCACCACTATTAGTTCCATGGTGAGACAGAGAATAATTCATGAAAATCCGGAGGTATAACGAGAATTTTGCTTCCTCACTACCGAAGGTAGGGAAGCTTTGTATTCGTGAAAGAAGTGAAAAAAAAAAATGTCCTCCGAAATCAAAATTTCCACTTGCTTTTTGCGTTTTAGAGCTTCCCGAACAATTTTGGTTCCGTGTCTGTCTGTCTGTCTGTCTGTCGGTCTGTCGGTCTGTCGGTCTGTCGGTCTGTCTGTGGTCAATCCTTGTCCCGGGCAAAACTATACTAACCTGTGGTCCGATTTTGATGAAATTTTCAGGGATTGTGCGGATTAGGTCCTAGACGGTCCCCTATAAATTTCAACACCTTCGGACCAATAGGAGCGAGTGCGCATGCGCAAACGTGAATTTCGACAGGAAAAATCGACAGTAAAAAGCGAGAGGAAAAAGCGACAGGAAAGTAGCGCTATGATTTATCATATGATTGACGACAAATATGCTTGACATCCTCTCCTGTTGAACGCAGGAAGCTGAAATTTGAGAGGGCGGGTCAATGGAGAATGCTAAAGGTGCCTGAGTGGTCACTGATCAGCTGAGTGAGCTTAAATATTACAGTGGAAGAAAGATAAAGAGGGAGAGGGAGCAAAAACCTTTTCAAGGTATGTCACATTTTAGCCATTAGGCTCTAAGCGGAAATCATCCGGGGGTGCAGGGGGCGAAGCCCCCGCCGAGGCGCGCAGCGCCGAGTTTTCGCCAACTGATTCTATACGTCCATGTTACAATGAGTGAGGAAGCTATACTGCCGTGCTAAGCCAGAAAGTCGTATAGTGAAAATTTGACCAAATTGAGTTATTGGTACCCGGGGGTTTATGAGGTCGATTTCTATCGATTTTCGAAGTTTCAGAGTCGTATCTCGACTAGAAATGCCTCAAACAAGCCTCCCGATTTTTGCGTTAAGGCATGTTAACTTGATTATGCTAAGCAACTAGTCGTATCAGAGCGAATCAGAAGAAGAAAACTCGTATCTTGACACAGTTACGAGAATCGGCCTTAGTATTTCGACGATACGACTTCTTGCATTCTGATTCGACATGATACGACTTTTTGCCTCTGAAAACTCAGCATTTAGTGGTGACTTTAGGAACCTTCTCACTGTTACCTATCCAAATACTGCCTTGCTAAGCCAGAAAGTCGTATCTTGGCTTCACCCTACTTTCGGGAAAACGACCTAATAGGTTTCGTGGTGAAATAACTCTTTCACGGGATTATTTTTCCTCCTTTTACCGCAACTAATAGTTTTTCTTACCGGAAATTAGTTGCTGAATCGATTATTGAGATCAAAATTAAACATTTTTTAGTGTATATTGTCAAAAAAAACTGTAACGGAATACGGTGAATTCATTGTAACGGCCATAACTTCTACATTTCTCATCCGAATTCAATGAAATTTTCAGGGATGTTACAGATTAGTATTTAGATGGTCCCCTATGAAAATCACCGCCTTTGGACTGATAGTAGCCACTGCGTATGCGCAAACGTGAATTTCCTTGTAACGGCCATAACTTCTTCATTTTCCATCCGATTTCAATGAAATTTTCAGGGATGTTACAGATTAGTATTTAAATGGTCCCCTATGAATATCACCACCTTCGGACTGATAGTAGCACTGCGTATGCGCAAACGTGAATTTCCTTGTAACGGCCATAACTTCTACATTTCTCATCCGAATTCTATGAAATTTTCAGGGATGTTACAGATTAGTATTTAGATGGTCCCCTATGAAAATCACCACCTTCGGACTGATAGTAGCCACTGCGTATGCGCAAAACTGAATTTCCTTGTAACGGACATAACTTCTACATTTTCCATCCGATTTCAATGAAATTTTCAGGGATGTTACAAATTAGTATTTAGATGGTCCCCTATGAATATCACCACCTTCGGACTGATAGTAGCCACTGCGCTTGCGCAAACGTGAATTCAAGATCGAGATACGACTTCAAGGCTTAGTATATCAGACCTAAATGTAAGTAAAATAAGAATAGAAAAATGTTATACAGTTTTTTGACAATATACACTTAAAAATGTTTAATTTTGACCTCAGAAATCGATTCAGCAACTAATTTCCTATAAAAAAAACTTTTAGTTGTGGTAAAAGGAGGAAAATAAATCCCGTGAAAGAGTTATTTCATCACGAAACCTATTAGGTCGTTTTCCCGAAAGTTGGGTGAAGCCAAGATACGACTTTCTGACTAGCACGGCAGTATACTGCCCACCCAACTTGGCAGACGTTTTTTTTCTCAATTTCAAAGCTTATATACAATTAGTATATATATTATATACAATTAGTAGGTAAGCTATAAAGGAACCGAAATATTGAAAAATCGGATATGTTGTGAATATCATCCCCCCACTAACCCCCTCCTCTTGCGAATTTTGATACTCTGGTGCAATAGTGTGCAATTTGGAAGATTTATGAGTCGAACAAAAGAAACACTCAAAACGGTTGGAAATAGAGGCCTGGGCAATTTTTACAGGATTATGCCCGCAAACGCATGTTTTTGAGTATTAACCCCCCCTCTACCCCCCTTAAAATTCAAAATTTGAAATTCCGGTGAGTATTGCACAACTAAATAAGTTTCCGCGTCGAATAAAAAAAGAACCACGAAAATTGGTTGGAAATTGAGGCCTGGGTAGAGTACACAAAATTAGGCCCAATAACGCACGTTTTTTGAGCATTAACCCCCCCCCCCTTTCCCCCCTTAAAAAGAAAAATTCGAAATTCTGGCGACGTAGTGCACAACTAGATAGTTTTCCGCGTCGAACAAAAAAAGAACCACGAAAATCGGTTGAAAATTGAGGCCTGGGCAGACGACACAAGATTTTGTCTCACACACACACAAACATTCACCTATGGTTTTTTGCGGATTTGGATTCAGAATGGTCTAAAACGGATTACTGTGTGGTTATTTTTCTTTTCTGTTGAGTGTTGTCCTCCTCCACCCCAGATCGATCGCATAAGGACGCCAAAGTCTTACTGTGGGACGTCCTAATAACTGAATAAAACTGAGCAGTTGAATGATAGAAATTCGAATATAAACTTTAACCCTCAAACTTATTTTAAAAAAAAGTTTGAGTTCTTTGAGAATCAAGGAAAAATTATTATTTTTCGAAGTTGAATTGTAAAATTGGAGCTTTACTCTTCCATGTCTTCGTCATTTTCGGAGAAACTTGGCTCTGGGGCGCGTTCCTTGGTTTTCACTGCTGAATGTAAACCTGCAGCCTGGAATTATTTGATCATGTGGTATTTGATCAACTGTTCCCTGCTTGAAGCCATTGTTTTTCCTAGTTCAAATTTTAAAAATAGTGACTATCTCCCACTTGGTCAGTTTTTCCAGTGAACATATTCACGCACCAAGCATTTGTTTCAACCATAACCTTCGCCTTTCTGGTACTTGGTCACTTTTTCCAAGATCGACTTCATAGGCATCACTTTTCTTCCCTGGAAAAACTGATCGGTTGGCATTTGGTCAATTTTACCGGTATGGAAAACAACTCCTTTTGCGTCTTACTTGCCCATAAAAAATATCTTCTGGAAAATGGTCAGTTTTTGCAGCACGCATTTACTCATTCCGATGACTAAGTTTTCCCAGGTAATCGTGCTCAAGTGCCACTTGGTCACGATTTGCTACATTTTTCGGCAGTAAAAATTGAATTACCCTCATATTCTTTTAAATAATGAAAATAATCATTTTAAACTCATAGAATTATGTAGGCAACGTTATTTTCTATCACCTGACATCAAAACCTCGATTTCGAGAAAATGTCACTTGGTCACTTTTTGCAAGCACCCGACGATATATTTCTATACATGAAACTATCAACTGGTTACTAGTGAAGTAAATCAAGATTTCCCTTACACTAGCAGCTCTGAAATTCCAAGTGGAACGTGGCGAACTCGTTATTCTGATAGGGTACCGACGAAATGCCTTTTTGCGTTTTCCTACACGTTTCCAACTTTAATTTTCGCGCTCTCCCTCTTCATCCGAACTGCACAAAGGGCCTTTGTGCCCTTCTCCCCGACACCTTTGGAGCAACAATGTTTGGATTTAATTTTCGAGTGAGAGTGGGGGAAGGGGTTATGGCACCACGCCAAATTGGATTAGGCACAAAGTCGAGTGAAATAATTAACAAGGGGATTAATGAAACAAGGGGAAAAAACGCGCGAAGCAAACAATGCAGAGGCGTTTTTAGTGGGTTCCTAATTTGGTCAATCAGTAGGTAATTTGTTCTGGAAGTATGGCAAATGTCCGAAAAATGTAACTGAGGCGTTGCATATTATCAAAAGAGAACCATTGCCAAAATGTTCATAATCATTATGAAAAGAAAGGATGACGAGAGTTTTTGGACAACTCTGAGGGGTAGAATGAAAAGTGAATTCACGAGGTTTTGAGTTTTTGAGGTTTTGACTTAGTCCGTGACTTTGAATCATTTTCCCAAACGTTACTGTGGTACTTCTGCGTATTGAACTACAAAGCGAATGACAAAAGAAATTCCTCGGCGAGTGTGTATGTCCTGTAAACATTTCCTTTGAAGTCGATAGTTTTTCACAGGTACATCCCTTCCATATTCGTCGAAATATTTCCACAGCACTGCCGAGTTGTATGCTCTTTGACCGCAAACAACATTATTTTCCAGCGACCCCATAAACTGACAAATTTGACCGCATCGTTGAAACTCGAGGGAAAAGGGCAGTTAGGTGAAGAATGCCACGTTAGACTGAATAAAACGTATGATAGAACGCGAAACACCACTCGGAACTACGACCATTGCAATGAAGTTACTTGCTGGAGTAATGGACCGAAAATGGCCAATGGAACGTACAAAACCCGAAGTTTCGTAGTCAAAGGAATCCGTTTGTTTGGTTTTATGGAAGAATTTATCGTCGCTCCAAACGGCATTACCTTGTTTTCAAGAGAATGGGCTTCTGTTTTCTTTCAGTAGGAAAAACGGCTCACCGACTACGAAAAAAATATTCCGTGGCTCTCAACGTTATATTTGCGTATGTTATCAAAAGACAGTGAAATGGAGGGGATAACACTTGAATGAGTGGGTTCTGTTTTTATTTCAGCTGTTGTTTATTGTTTTTTTGTTTTCATCTAAAGCTGTTTTGAGGTCGTGTCGGTCGGACATTAAATGTCCGTCGGCAAAATGACAAAGGGGCGTATCTGCAAATTTTGAAATTTTGAGATAACTTCATTTCAGATACTAGAACACTCGTCTCTATCAAGTTATGATAACCTCCAGGCGTTAAACCCCTTCGAAACCCAAGAAAAAATCCGTAACCAAGGGACGTATCTGCGATAGTCGCACTGTTACTGTTTTTTACTGATGATGACCTAACCGTCGAAATCGATTTAACTTGTAACTCATTATTTTCGTGGAAATAGACAACGTTCTACTCAACTCCGTTTTTATTAAAATGGTTTTCCACAATCTCATCGCGAGTGACTTTATTCGTATCAAGACGGTAAATTACCAGTATCCCAAAGGTCGACGCCGGAGCAACGACTCTTTGCCAAGAGCGTATCGACAAAAACTGCAAATTTCCGACGTCAAGTTCAGAGACCTCAAGAAAATGTGTTAGGATGGTATAATTCAGGCAGAATACCACCCTTACTACCCAAGTCTTCAACCTTCTGTTGAAGTTGAGGACAGGTTCCTGAACCTGACCTGGATGAAGACTCAGAGTACGAAGACGAAGAAGAGTGGAAGTGCAGTGGCCTGGTCAGCTTTTAGTGGTTGAAAATGAGAGTTTCAAACAAAGATTATTGGCAATGATTTTAGTAGTTCCTATCTTTATTAATTTTTCCGTGATCCTTTCAACTACTTGGTACATAGTTTTAGTTAGTTTCTCGAATAAAACAATTATTCATTCTATTTTCTCTTCGGTTTCTTCGCTTTTCAACAATAATAATTATTGTTGAAATAATAATTATTATTCTGTACAGCAGAATTGACAGCTCAGTAATTTAACGGTCGCTAAAGAAACAAAAAAAGCATTCAAATGAATAAAAGGTAAAGGAGTAGGTATAATCTTTACAAAGGAATATTTTTATGATACGAATGCAGTGGATGAGCAATTGCTTTCTCAACACAGTCATAAAACTTTCTAGTTTCATCAATACAGCAACGGCTTATGGCGTTTTTCCAGTTGTTTCTCAAACTACCACAGTTCTTAATAATAATGATTAGTCTAATTATTATTAGACTTATAATTAGACTAATTATTAGTCAGTGAGCCAGTTATCATGAAATACGATGAATAAAATTGTTGCAATGAAATTAATTACTCACTGGATGCAATAGAACAGTGAAATCACCAGGGGTCGTAACTGTAATGATAGCAAAAGGCGCTCTGACAGAAAGACGTAAGTGTTTTTGAAGCACCCTTGAAGGGTTCTAGGTGTCAAATTACACGTCAAGGCCTAAAATGAAGCAACCCGAGTTGAATTAGTCGATGAGTGGTTTAAAATTTCCATCAGGTGATTTTTAGGACAGCCGAGAACCTTTGATCGATAATATCTCGGAACTAAAAATTTTCAGATACGTCCCTTTGTCAATTTGCCGATCAAATTTTGATAAATACGGGACCCATCCCGACTAGTCGAAGAACCGCAGAACAGTGGTTTTACGGAGTAGTCAATACGTAATGAGAAAAAAATCACATACTGAGCTCTGCGTAAGCTAAATGAATTCGCTCTTGGTGGCCCCGCGACCCTGTAATATCGCAGAGAAACTCTTTTTGGACTGCTGAGTACGAATAAACAGCTCATCTCTCCCCTGACCAGCATCAAATCAGTAATCATTCAAGCCGTAAATCATGTTAATGATGTCTTTTTTACAAAAATAGAAACGAGTTATGACCTGAGTGTAAAACACGACTCAATCACAATTCTTGGAATGCAATTTTGTGAATGTTCAAGGAAAAAGCATTTTATACTAAGCTTTCTTGAAAAAAAACGCGTTACATCCTGTTTTACGGAATTTTTAAATTGAGAGGTTACCACCCGGCTGTACTGTACAAGGTACTTAACGTTAAGACTTCGTTGAGTGGTCGAGATTACGTTTTTCCCCTCCATATTTCCCCCTCGTCTTCGCGAACCCGTCAAATATCCATTTATCTCCTTCCTTTCCTCTCCATTTTGCCTTAAAAGAGGGGATGAAAAAGGCTACTTCGGAAGGGGAGAAAACTTGGTGAGGGATCGCGATTGTAAAATCTCTTCCCTCTACGAAACATTGCCCGTCATTAAGAATGAGCCCAAACAATGGGGTTCCCTCCAGCTCTTCGGGGAATTTCGCCTTTAAACGATTGTTTGCACTCAGTTTAGTTCCCAAGTTCCCCAACCTTGAAAGACAATGTCCGATTCCTCTTTTCCTCATCATTATTTAAATCTATTCCATCAAGGCCTCCTCCATTTTTTTCCCAGCTGCGAGGAAACTTTTTCGCTTTAAACCCACAAAAGCTGAGTTTCCACCTAGTAAGCCAATTGTTCAATTGTTTTGGAATTCGGATGGTTTTTGGACTTTGGATTAAAATCAGTAGGAGGCACGAGTTTTGTTCCTGGAAAAACTATGCTGTATAATTCATCTGAACTATGCTGTATGATTTATTTCATCTGAAGTTACATACTTCATTAAAGAAAAAATTATAAAGGGTCAGTTGTGGCCGAGCGAGCTACGGCATGTGTCTCTAGAGACGAGACTCGGACCGGTTGCAGGGACCGTGAGTTCGGGGCTCACCTCGGGAGCATATTTTCGGGCAAGTCGGTCGCAGTTCCCCCTCGTCTCAAGCCAGGGCGGTGAGGCCAATGGGAAGCCATGAGCGAAATCATCAGAACAAATTCTGATCTTCCCTCAGGAAGACAGCTGATGACGTCCGCGACGCCAGGAATGGCAGTCGGACGAAAATCCAACCTGAGATGGTTGTTACTGCTGCTATCACTACTACTACTACTACTACTATATTATAAATCTCAAAGCGGCATTTGCAGTTTTAGAGAAGAAATTGATGAGAATGAAAATATTTTATGAGTAAAATGAGGTGAGGTTTTAGAGATTGGCCATTCTTAAGTGGCATGGCTTATGAGCAGCTTATTGTTACATAGAAAATTAGTGGTCTTGAGATTCCCCTAGAAATACTGATTCAGTATAGGAACACTGAACGTAATCAAGCTCCATTCGAATCACATTGGACGCCTAAAGATGTCAGCAAAATGACAAGCTGCGCTGCATATCAAATTCGCTCATTCTACTCCACCGCCCGAAGTCTCGAACATCGAGTAGGTACAGCATACCCTGGTCCCCACAGCTTTCAGTCCTGCAGTCTAATCAACAGTCATCCCTCGAGAGATGGTCGGACGTGATCCTCGGAAACCCCCTCAGGGCCTTTCCAACAAGTACCAGACCTTCCCCACTCCACCACCTCACTCTTCCTTAATTAATCTCGACTCCTTCTGTCTTTCTGGGTGATTATTTAGGATGCAAATTTAATGAAAGGGAAGTTGAGAACTCGACTCCGATGTAAGTCAAGGGAGCCGTATTACTTTAGAGTTCATTTATTTGAATAGGAAAACTTATTCCACCAGTTCGCCAGAGTTGGTTACTTGGCGAAAACAACAGTAAACCCATTGTGTAGAAGGGGTTGTTTGTTTCTATAAATCTCCCTCGAAGGACCATTTCGGAATCTCCCGTTTTGTAATATCTCGATGATTAAATTTCAGAAAGCTTCAAGTCAAAGTGACAAAGTTTCCTTCCATATTGTTCTCCTAGAGTTGGGAAGGATCGGGAGAGGGAAGTTTTTTACTGTAGGCTCCCCAATATTCACAGCTGTCCCCGTCGTCAAGTTTTTACCAGGATTCAGTGTCCTAATGATGTCAATTTCAGAGCGACGAAAGTTGTTATGTTTGCTACAAATGTTGCCCGAACATTTATTGGATTAGACGTCAAATCAAAAGAAAATTATATATTCTAAGTAGAAAAATCAAGCGGCACAAAACACATTATTATTTACTCATTAAAAGCTATCTTATGTTAAAAAATAAAAGCCCAACCAATTCATGTTAATGAACGCTAAAACTGCATTATCAAAATTATTGTTCTGCGTTACCTAACACATGAAAATAATTCCAAAGGTTCATTATTGAAAATAATAAGCCAAAATTGATGATTGTGGGAAAAAAATAATTTTTCAATATTCGGACCAATGTTGAAAAGAGGAGGATTCTCCTGGGAGAGGGAAGGTGGAGCCGATGTACCCATTTTCATCAAATTTTCCCATTTTTATCAAAATTATCACGCGCATAACGAATATAATAGAAGAACTCTCAATGGCCCTATGGTGCCTCTTCTGTGCTCATCTACTAGCTTCTTCCTTGTTTATAAATTGTGGTGAATCATAAGTACCTACCTATTTGAGAATTCAGTCACTATTTGGCGCAATTTCAGACTGCTCAATTGTTTGCCCAGTCTTCACAATAATTCCACTCAACCTATAGGAAACATCTCAAATAAAGCATAACAGTTCCAAGGGAAAGACTGGGAAAGAGCCGTATGGCGGACAACTTTATATTGGATTTTGTGATTCTAAGTAAAAGATCAAATTTTGAGGGGAGGTTGCTGTTTTCTGTTTCCATTCCAAAGGTTCACCATTGATAATAATAAACCAAAACTGCGTTGAAGTTTCCGATCCTTGAAGTAATCTTCTCGCTATCAACAACTTGAGTGCAGAGTTTTAGGTGGAATCTGGTCGAAGTAACTATCCAAGTATTTCTGTACGGTTACTTGCAACCCCTGAGACAACCCTTGAGCAAATGAAAACAAGAACCATTTGAAGATACGTAAGCGTTTTGGGGTCTAACTTGCTCCTGATCCTTCCTGGCATCCGAGCGGATTACGAAGGGACCAACCGAACTTCTGACTAACTAAGTTCTTCATAGTTAACCCGCTCCACTGCTTCCTTCAGAAGCTGTCCTCAGCAGGAAGGACAGAGGCTACTCAAGAAACCCGTTGGACCAAATCAACAAGGGGAAATAGTCCTTTGATTTTGATTAGCCAAAGTTTTCTCAACCAAGCACAAACTTTAATTCTTCAAGGTAGGCAAAATTTCCAATCATCCAATAAATTTTATGTGCGAATTTTCCATACAAAAAAACTCCCGGTATTGGCGTTTTCTAGTACGTTTGGATGGGTTATCATTAGTGAAAGTTACTCTGTCTTTTAGGTTCCTTGAATCTAAAACATGTTCCTTGTTATCTGAAAGGACTTTGGGTTAAGTTCCTACAAGAGCAAGAAGGTTTGTCACACAGTTTCCTACTGCTTTGAGTATCTGTGATACATAGGTTCCAATTAGAGGAAATAGAAAACTCAAACTCCCCCCCCCCCCCCGTAAAGGAAGCCACCTGGAAATACTGGACCAAGTCCACACCGATCCAGTGGCCAAGTCAGTCCCTGACATTATGTCAGAGAGAATGAACTTTTACCTACCCTTTAGAGTGATCATGTGTTGACCCCCCTTTAGTGTGTGTGTGTGTTGTGTCTGCCATGATATCCTGCCTGGACACTTCAATAAACCACCACCAAGTGAACTGTGGTGGCAACACTGAAGACATGTTTACTTGTTTTTCTACCATTGATAATTCATTCATGGATCTCTTTCACCTGTGTTTAATACGAAGTTATTTTCATTTTAAAATTACATTTTGAAATTATCATTTTCGGTGTGTTTTATTTACATAAAACCCGAAAAGTGGCGCAGCCGGTTTGGTAGAATTTACCTACATCATTCTTCCAACTGATCTACAAATTAAAATACATCATGCAAGGTGCGGTTGGCGGTGAAGTTACCGGTTTGGAGCAAATTTTGCTATCAAATACGCAGATGAACATTACAATGACTGCAATTTTGGAGACAATGAAACAACAGCTGTCAGCATCTCGAACTGAGGTTTCTACAAGTACGCAAAGACAACGAAAGTTATTCGAAAAGTACGACGAAACGGAAAATTTTGAAGACTACGTCAGTCGAATGGAGACATTTTACCAGTTCGACGATCCAAATAACACCATTTCTGACGCTGACAAGGTAAGTTTGTTGTTGTCAACTCTTCCCGCGACTACCTATTCGCTCGCAAAAAACCTTGTATATCCCTCGGACTTGGAAACAAAGCCATACAGGGATTTGAAACATCTTATTGTCGAACATCTTTGTCCAAAACCCCTCATCATTCCAAGCCGCCATGCCTTCCTTAATCGCAAGCAGAAGGAAGGGGAATCCATAAACGATTATGTTGTTGAGCTCCGTAAACTAGCAATACATTGCCAATATTCCACGGGAGTATTAAAAATTATGCTTAGGGATGTTTTCGTGAGTGGGCTTCGATCAAGAGCAATGCTTGATCGTCTTTTTCTAGAAGAAGACCCCTCTTTTGAAGATACTTTGAAACTTGCCCTTAGCTTAGAAAAAGCAACGAGCAGTACAAATGAAATACTTCCAACAGGAATAAACAAGGTTCATTATCACAATAATACACAACACAAGGTGATTCGTAACTTACCCATAAATAACCAAATACGTTGTTTGCGATGTGGAAATCAGTCACACAAGGCTCCTGCATGCCGTGCTCAGAATTTATATTGTAAACTTTGCAATAAATCGGGTCACGTTTCAGCAGTGTGTTTAACACAGACCAATAAAGGTAATTTACCCAATACGAATAAAAACAATTCGCAGAATCCAAATCGCAACAAGAAACCCTTCAAAAAGAGGTATGTCAACACAAACACATTGACAGCAGAAACACACCGTGTCGAGGAATGCATTCCATTACACAACATAAATTCAAATGACATTAACAATCCTTTACTGATTAATGTTGAAATCGAAGGGAATCCCGTTAATATGGAACTCGACACTGGTAGTGCAGCAACAGTTATCAGTCTAAAAAAATTCAGGCAATTAACCAACAAGCCTCTTGAACCTACAACAGTTAAATTCAGAAGTTACAGTAATGAGATTTTAATTCCTATTGGTTGTTGCAGGGTAAATGTAAAATACCAACAGCAGTCGGCGACATTGAATATATTTGTTGTTGAACGTGACCTGGCGACCTTATTTGGACGTGATTGGCTCTCCAAGCTACAAGTGGACTTGAAAGACATCAAGATGTTGGAAAGAGACGAAGGGAAACCAGCAGGTTGGGAAGAAATGCTCCAGAAAACCATTGATGAGTATTCTGAAATATTCGAAAAAAAGGTAGGGTTGATCAACTCATTTTCTTTCGATGTGAAACTGAAACCAAATTTTCGCCCTGTCTTTCACAAGGCCCGTACAGTACCACTCGCACTACAAAGCCGTGTGGCAAATGAATTACAGCGCCTAGAAGACGAAGGAATCATTGAAAGGGCTGATTTCAGCCAATGGGCTACTCCCATTGTTCCAGTTGTGAAACCTAATAATGAAATCAGAATTTGTGCCGACTATTCACGCACAGTTAACTTGTACTGTGACGTACCTCAATACCCTTTACCGAGATTGGAAGACGTACTTGCGTCTTTGCGTGGAGGTCGACATTTCTCTACATTGGATATTTATAACGCTTTTTTACATGTTCCAACTACATCTGAGACTTCGGAAATTTTAACTATAAATACGCCAAAGGGGTTGTTCAGACCGAAACGAAATATCCGCAGCACCCGCAACTTGGCAAAAGTATATCCACAACTTGCTAGTGGACATACCTGGATTATGCGTTGTACACGACGATATTATACTTACTGCATCTACATTCAACGAACACTTGCGACGTCTTACTATGTTGTTCAGAAGATTAAAAGAGAACAACTTACATGTAAATTATGAAAAATGCAAATTTATGCAGGACACCGTAATTTATTTAGGATACAAACTAGATGCTAACGGTATCCACAAGACATCTTCAAAAATTGAAGCGGTCATCAATTTTCCCGAACCGAAGGATGTCAAGCAAACTAAGTCATTCCTCGGAATGGTTTCATTCTACGGTAGATTTTTCCCACAACTAGCAACCATGAGCTATCCACTCCATCAGCTTACGCACAAAGGAGTCCAATTTATTTGGTCCAAGGAATGCGCCTCGGCATTTTCAAAAATAAAAAAGGAAATTACATCGGATCGGATACTCGCTCATTATGATCCTGAAAAACCTCTATATTTAAGCGTTGACGCTTCCCCAGTTGGAGTTGGTGCCGTGCTAGCCCATCTGATGCCTGATGGCTCGGAAAGACCAATAGAGTTTGCTTCCAGGACCCTAACAAAGTCTGAGAGAAATTATTCAGTACTGGACAAGGAGGCGTTAGCGATAAAATGGGCGGTACATAAATTCTTTCACTATTTGTATGGTAGACGGTTCATTTTATTCACCGATCATCAACCTCTTATTCACATATTCAGTAAGAGGAACCAGCTACCTGTGTTGTCAGCTACACGACTTTTACATTATGCCTTGTTTTTACAAATGTTTGATTTTGATATCAAATATCGTCGCTCTGAACACAATGGCAACGCCGATGCCCTTTCAAGAATGCCTCAAAATTCATCCGAACTCTTCATGATAGATGACGTTGAATTGTTTCAGCTCAAACAACTCAACCAGCTTCCTCTCACTTGCAAGGATATCTGCAAGGCTACAGTAGCTGATCAAGAAATGAGAGAGCTGTACGAACGCATACGAGTTGGGGCGACCTACCAGAAAGGCGAAATGGGACTATACTCATTACAGTCAGGATGCATTATGAGAGGTGTACGTGTCTACATTCCTGCTGTTTTTCAAGATACAATCCTCCAAGAACTACATCGTGGACACTCAGGTATCCAAAAGATGAAGGGATTGGCTCGGTCTTTCGTCTATTGGCCCAAAATTGACACTGATTTAGAGAATATAGCACGCAACTGCCCTGAATGCATTCAATCACAGAAGAATCCGCCTAGGGTAACTCATTTTTGGGAGTATCCGTCCTTTCCATGGGAACGTATCCATGTGGACTTTGCTGGTCCCTTTCAGAGCCAGTATCTTTTCTTGGTCATTGACGCTTTTTCGAAATGGCCAGAAATTCATATTGTAAAGGACATTAAGGCAAGTACGACTATAGGTATACTACAAGAGCTATTTGCACGCTATGGCCTTCCTCGTATACTTGTAAGTGACAATGCGGCAGTTTTCACCAGTGCTGATTTCCAACAATACATGAAAAGCCTCGGTATAGACCATGTGACGTCAGCACCATTTCATCCATCCACCAACGGACAGGCTGAACGGTACGTGGATACTATGAAAAGGAAACTGAAGGCCCTGAACTCTACGCATCAATTGTTCAAATACGAGCGCAATTCAACAATCAATCGATGTTTCGGGAATCCGTCGTTGGTGGCGCGTGAGTCACCTCCCGAATTAATCCAATTGTCTAGTTATCAGTGCTCTTAAATTATACCGTGTACCAACAGTTTTCATTTGTGCTTTATTAATATTTTTTCCCGTTCTTGAGGTTATGGGCCCAGTGAGTATTCGGGGTGATCATTTGTGCAATTTCGGTAAAGTGTTGGCGGAAAATTCGCGCGAGGAAATCGACTCGGAATTGGCGAATTCCCACACAGGAACCCAACCCGGTATTGCAAGATGGCCACAGCTCCCAACCAACAATTTCTCGTGAAACCATTCGATGGAAATGGATTTTCGAATTGGGAATTCCGAGTAAAACTTCATTTAGAACAGAATGGTGTTCTCGAATGTCTGAAAGAACTACCAGCTACTGCTAGCACTGAGGAAAAGGAATTACACAAAAGGCAAGACCTGAAAGCACGAGATCTAATTGTTCGAGCTCTCGATGATAGTATTCACTCAACCATCATAGACAAGAATACTGCCAGAGAAATGTTGGATACACTTCAAACCACGTACGTCAAGAAAGGTTTGAGTGCTCAAGTTGCGATTAAGAGAGAATTGAGCATGATGAAATTCAATTCTAGCGGAAATTTGGCCGCATTTTTGGAGAAGTTCGAGCGGAAAGTCCAAGACCTTCGATCGAGTGGAGGAAAGATCGAGAACTCCGAAGTTATATCGCAACTACTCATGTCAATGCCTGAATCCTATCAAGTTGTCACAACATCTATTGATATCGCTTATTATGGTGATGAAATGAACGATTCAGTAACTGTTGAATGGGTGAAACAAAAACTGTTGATGGAAGAAAGCCGACAGAAGAGAAATCGCGGAATTAATGAAAGTGGAAATGAACGTTCTGAAGTGGTGTTTTACTCACATGGGAATCGTGGTAGAGGAAGAGGAAATTGGCGAGGAAACAGTACGAGAAGAAATTGGAATGGAGGAAACTCACCAAGAAATTTGACTGGTAATTCCAACTTTAATAAATCGTCTACAAAGCAATCTCAAACTCCCAATTCCGTTCAGAATTCCAGCTATTTTCCCTACCCTTGCCATGCATGTCACCAAGTAGGACATATGAGGAAAAACTGCCCAATCAAATTCGCTAATAATGCCGAAAAACGGGAATTTGAGGATGAAATCGCGTTCGTTGGCAGATTAGCATCCGACTGCTCTCCTGAAAACCCGATCGTGTTATCATCCAACTCTTTTATAAACGGCACGGTTAGATTCATTGTTGATTCCGGAGCTACGAATCATTTGATTTCAATGAATAATTTAGCTTTCCTAACAAACGTTGTTGATGTAGACTTCAAGATAAATGTAGCCAAAAGAGGTGAACAGTTGATAGCCTCGAAAAGTGGTGATTTAAACGTCTCAACGGAATACTGCAAGTCTGTGACTTTGAAGAACGTTTTGTTGTGCAATGATTTGGAATACAATCTGCTATCAGTTTCACGAATGGAATCTCATGGAATGAGAATAGTTTTTCAGCAGAATTCTGTCTCGATCTATTCTACAAGAGGAATACTTGTTATGAAAGGTAAGCGTTGTGGCAGTTTGTATACTGTAGACTTCGTGTTGTGTGCACTAGCTGCGGGAACTGATAACGAACTGACACATCGCAGAATGGGACATTCTCATGTGTATCCCACTACTAAGTCAGTATGTGAAGTATGTCAGCAAGGTAAACAGACTCGTGCACCCACAAAACCGCTACCTGAAGATAAGAGACCTTCTCGTATTCTGGAAGTCATTAGTAGTGATGTTGCAGGACCCATTACACCTGCTACTTACAATTCTAAACGGTATTATGTCACGTTTACTGATCACTATTCTCGGTTTACTCATGTATACCTATTGGAACATAAAAGTGAGGTCTTCGGAAAGTTTGTTCATTTTGTTGCAAAAGTGACTGCCAAGTTTGGTAAACAGATTTCAAGACTAAGAGTAGACAATGGAGGAGAATACAAATCGAATGAATTTATCCAGTTTTGTAATTCTAAAGGTATTCAAATTGAATTTACCATTCCTCGGAACCCTCATCAAAATGGAATCTCGGAAAGGGCGAATCGTACTATCATGAACATGTCCAGATGTCTTATCATTGATTGCCAAGATGAACAAAAACATGTGGGGAGAGGCGGTGCAAACTTCCGTCTACCTGATAAATCGCCTACCTACATCATCCCTGAATAATGAAATTCCAGCAGAGATTTGGTACAACAGAAAAGTGGATCTCAGTAATATCCGTGTTTTTGGATCAGTGGCGCATGCTCACGTACCTGCAGAAGATCGATCTGGAAAACTTGACGCAAGAAGCAAGCAGATGATCATGGTTGGCTACACAGCCAATGGGTACAGGCTATGGGACTCATCAGCTGGAAAAATCGTCACTGCTCGCAGTGTTGTATTTGACTAGCAACTACAGCAAAATCAAACCCGGGTCATCACTCATGAAGTATCTGACGACCCATCCTATGAACCAGTGAAGGAATCAGAAAGCGAATCATCGTCTGAGTCATCAGACCTAGACACCTCACTGGAACCAACTCCAGAATCATCTCCGACCTATGATTTGCGCCGTAGAAGCAGACTCCAACAACCTAAGAGATTCCATCAGGAGTTCAATCTAAACTTCATGGCAGCTCTGTCTACAGGATGTCTCCCTTCTGAAATTCCGAATAGTTTTCCGGAAGCCATGGAAATGGATGGCTGGAAGGACGCTATACAGGTGGAATTGGACAACCTGGAAAGGAATGAAACCTGGGAAATAATTCCAAAATCATCGATGCCACTCAACCAAAGACTGATCGATACGAAGTGGATTTTCACTATGAAATATCAAGATGGTCAGGATCTAAGGAAAGCCAGACTTGTTGCGAGAGGTTTCCAACAGCAAATCTCGACGGAAGAGGACATATACGCTCCCGTGGCTCGGATGACTACACTCAGAATTCTCTTGTCCCTGAGTGTGGACATGGACTTGGGAATACACCAGATGGACGTGAAAGCGGCTTTCTTGAAGGGCGTTCTGAAGGAGCCAGTTTATATAAAGGTCCCTGAAGGTCTGAAGTGTGACAGAGAAATTATGGTATGTAGACTCAGAAAATCATTATATGGATTAAAAAATGCTCCTAAAAGTTGGAATGATATGCTGAATTCTGAATTGCTAAAACTATCATTCGAAAGATGTCGTGTTGATCCATGTTTATATTTCATGAAAAATTCGTGCACCTACCTATTAGTTTGGGTTGATGACATACTCTTATTTTCAAACAATGATGTGGAAGCAAATAAGATTAAAAACTCGTTAAAGACAGTGTTTGATATAAAAGAATTTAAAAATGATGATAAATTAAAATTTTTGGGTATTAATATTGAAAAGAAAAATGGTGAAATTTATCTTTCACAGCAAGATTTGATTTGCAAAGTTTTGAGGCAATTTGATATGGATAATTGTAAATTGTCATCTATACCAATGGAATGTCGTTTGAATTTGCCTATTGGGAAAGGTAATGAAAATTTTAAAGTGCCTTATAAAGAACTGATTGGTAGTCTAATGTATATTATGATTGGTACACGACCAGATCTGTGTTATTCAATTACTTTCTTTAGTCAATTTCAAAATTGCTATGATTTTTCGCATTGGAAACATTTGAAGAATGTTTTGAGATACTTAAAAGGTACTGTGGATTTGTCTTTGAAATATACCAAGTCAGGAGGTAGTTCTAATGAATTTGTTATTCAGTCATATGCAGATTCTGATTTCGCTTGCAATATTAATGACAGAAAGAGCATCTCAGGTTATATTGTTAAATTAAATAACAATACTGTTTCATGGAAATCTAAAAAACAAAATGTAGTAGCTTTGTCGACGGCAGAAGCCGAGTACGTTTCACTTTCAACTTGTGTTACAGAAGTTCTATTTTTGAAACAATTGATTGAATCCATTTTGAAAATTAAATTGATCAACATTGTAGCATACGAAGATAATCAGTCATGCATTAAGATGGCTAGGACAATGGAAACTAAAAGATCAAAGCACATAGATGTGCGTCATCATTTTATAAGAGAATTGGTAGAGAAAGGTGTCATTAAATTGTTGTATCTCCCTACAAATGAGCAAATTGCAGATCTCATGACCAAATCTTTGTCATATCCTAAGTTTTCTTATTTTCGCTCACAAATAGGTATGATATGATACCATAAAGTAGGTTTTTGATAAGATTTTGTTATATACTTACTGAAAGTCTGATTACTATGTGGTCTCAATCTATTTGATATTATTTTTGTAACTTAAAGTGATTGTAGAATTGGGGGTGAGTGTTCAAATATGAGCGCAATTCAACAATCAATCGATGTTTCGGGAATCCGTCGTTGGTGGCGCGTGAGTCACCTCCCGAATTAATCCAATTGTCTAGTTATCAGTGCTCTTAAATTATACCGTGTACCAACAGTTTTCATTTGTGCTTTATTAATATTTTTTCCCGTTCTTGATCAATCACTTCACAACAATCTACAGGAGTTCCTTTACACCTACAGACGTGCTCCTCATGCCACTACAGAAGACAGCCCTGCACGACTATTTTTGGGACGTGACATCCGTTCAACACTTGATATATTGAGACCAGATATGCGTCAAACAGTGAAAAAGAACACTATAAAAGACAGATGGGATCTGGCATGCAAAAATTTCAAGGTAGGAGAGTCAGTTGCTTTCAGGATGTACAACAGTCCAAATTTGAAATGGAAGATTGGCACCATAATTGCTCAAGATGGCAATCTACATTTTACTGTCTCCACTGATGGACAGACTTTCAGGCGACACGTCAATCAGATGAGGAGCACTGGTATTCCGCAACCAACCAATCTGAGAGGTCCTATAGGAGGTCCAGGAGTTCCAGCTGGCACACCTACTAGTTCCTGTACATTGACTAGTCCTCATACTCCAACATCCTCTCAAGCGTCGAACCAAGATACCAGTGGAAACCGCAGCAGTGGAAACCGAACTGGATCGACTTCCTCTTCCGCTGAAACCGTTATCTCGACAGGAATTCAACATGATCCTCCAGGCAGCAACCTGACTATGCCAGGTGGAAGTCCCAGCACTACACTAACACTGCCTCGTGTTCCAGTACCACCAATGGCCCAGAGCACTCCAGTTGCTCTCCGTCGATCAAAAAGGGACCGCAAACCTCCAGCAAGGCTGGTCCTGTAGATGCTGTAGCTGCTACAGGGGGGAGGTGTTGTGTCTGCCATGATATCCTGCCTGGACACTTCAATAAACCACCACCAAGTGAACTGTGGTGGCAACACTGAAGACATGTTTACTTGTTTTTCTACCATTGATAATTCATTCATGGATCTCTTTCACCTGTGTTTAATACGAAGTTATTTTCATTTTAAAATTACATTTTGAAATTATCATTTTCGGTGTGTTTTATTTACATAAAACCCGAAAAATTAATGATCTTGAATACTGGAAAAGAGGCACGCCTCAATATGAACCAAATTCACTTCTGTAGTACACAGATGGATCCATGATGAATGGAAAAGCAGGCCTAGGGATCAAAGGCCCAAATTTCAGCCTAACTAAACCCCTAGGAACAACAGCGACCATTTATCAGGCTGAAACCCATGCCATAGAAATATGCGCACAAGAGATCGCCAAAAAACGACTCAAAGGTGCGAAAGCAGTGCCAGGCAGCCCTAAAGGCCGTTGCAGCCTACTCAATAACATCCTAACCTGGGATTGTCTGGACTCCCTGAAGGCTGCGGCTCGGGGCAATAAGTTAACTTTGGTCTGGGTCCCTGGCCATGAAGGAGTAGATGGCAATGAAGAAGCCGATCGACTCGCTAAGCAGGGATCGGAATCCCAATGTTTTGGTCCTGAACCCCTACTCGGGGTTACTAAGAGCTTCCATTACTCAACAGGTCCAAAAGAGGGAGGACATCAAGAGAGCTGCGTACTGGTGCAACACTCCAAAGCAGAGGCAAGCCAAACAGCTAATCACCATCTCTAAAAAAAGAGCAAAAGCTCTGCTGTCGCTAAGGAGGAAGGACCTTCGCACCATTGTGGGTCTCCTGACTGGCCATTGCCCCCTGAGATACCATCTCAACAAGATGGGCAAGGCCAGGACAGTTGAATGTCGGCTCTGCTGCGCAGGAGTCGAAACAGCAGAACATATCCTCTATGAGTGTCCTGCTGTAGCCAGATGTAACCAGATTCCGGCATTTCGGTAAGGGTACTCTTGTCCCGGCCAAAATTGCTCGGGAAACGCCCGAAAAACTTCTTCACTTTGTGAAAGAAGAGGTTTTCAAACGGGCACGTTAGCAACATACAAATTATGAACAACAATGCCGATCTCTTCACGAAGCCTCTTTCCAGGATGAAGAACGGGCGGATACTGGAAAGAATGGGGAATTTGCCTCAATTTTAGATTCTGGAATTTCAAGGCAAATCCTATTATAGGGCCCTAGAATAACGTTTAACACTAGGAATAACCAACGGAAAAACGCTTGCATACGAGTCTGCAACACATTGAAACATTTTCATGCCCCCCCCCCCCTCCCCTCCCGACACATGAACTACATCGCCTCAGCTAATCAGGGAGCTCGATTTTCGCCTCAGCTGATCTGGGAGCTCGATTTTCGCCTCAGCTGATCTGGGAGCTCGATTTTCGACACAGCTGATCTGGGAGCTCGATTTTCGACTCAGCTGATCTGGGAGCTCGATTTTCGACTCAGCTGATCTGGGAGCTCGATTTTCGACTCAGCTGATCTGGGAGCTCGATTTTCGACTCAGCTGATCTGGGAGCTCAATATTCGAGTCAGCTGATCTGGGAGCTCAATTTTCGACTCAGCTGATCTGGGAGCTCAATTTTCGACTCAGCTGATCTGGGAGCTCAATTTTCGACTCAGCTGATCTGGTAATATCAAACTGTAAAGTACCTACCTACCTAACAACTTCACTTCTGATGGTCATAATCATCATTGTGGCGACTTGGGACAAATATCGTTGCAACAAATATCGTTGCAACAAATATCGTTGCATCAAATTTCGTGACGATTTTTTTTTTTATGTGCCATATGAAAGTACCTACCTACCTAACAACTTCACTTCTGATGGTCATAATCATCATTGTGGCGACTTGGGACAAATATCGTTGCAACAAATATCGTTGCAACAAATATCGTTGCAACTAATATCGTTGCAACAAATATCGTTGCATCAAATTTCGTGACGATTTTTTTTTTATGTGCCATATGAAAGACATGAAAATGTCAAAAAATGGCTGTGGTACATAGGCTCACCCCAAAAGAAGTTTAAGAAAGCTTTTCCAAGACAATTTTCTAAAATTGTTTTTAAGTTTTAGTACTTATAAGTACTATAGTACTTGGATCAAAACTCTATGTGTCGTTAATAGTTGCTCCTCGATATTGTTTTTTTCTGTTAGTTGGTACGTTTTCCACTATTTCTATGGTTTCTTCTAACTTTTTTGCTTTCATTTCGATTTAATATGATCCACTCCCGTTATCCTAATAAAAATGATTTCCCCCAACTTTCTCCACTAAGTTCCATTACTATCCAAGCAAATGACCCTAAAGAGGGAAACTATTCTCGCAAAAATTATTTTGGACCAAATTTCACCTTTCCCGCTTCGGATTTGCTCAGTTAATAAGTTACCTTGTACGGTTATAGAGTTGGTAGGTAACATGCAAATGCAGAAGACACTCACCTGAAACCAAAACGAATAAGTTGAAACATCGAAAATACCAACTCCGAGAGAACAAGAGAAAATTTTACTTAAAATATCGTTATAGGTAGGTAATACATGTATGAGAAGATAAAATATCCTGTCTGGCCTGTGATGCAAATCGGGAGAGAAAATTTTTATTCCTAAAATACAAACGTAAGAAATATAATTATTCCGCTCGTTTTCCTTTTTTTCCACATTGAATTTTAAATTCTTCTCGGGGTCACACAAGAATAGTACACTTCAATTCTCTTAACAATGCTTTTTACCCTCTCATTCGTGAATTAGTCGATGATAAAACACTTTGTAGATATCTAGCAATGTGGGAAAATCCCAACAACTTAATTTGTAGGTAAATTGCACTACGTTCAGCAACCAAGTAGAAAATCAAGACTTCTACGAACCGAAGAGGGAGACAAGGCAGCTCAGCGAGAAAATAGGATGAAATCCCAAAAAAGACAATGCCTTCTCTCAGACAACTCTGAAACGACTTTTCACCGACTAATTCACGACTTCTGAGGGTTCTGGGTTGCCTCTGATAACCCGAATTGTTCCTTTGGATAGATAAATTTCAGGGTGGAAAGTCATAAAAGGATGCCCTTACGCCCGGGTTCAAAGGGAAGTTAAAATTACCCCAACGCCCACCCTCCGTTTTTACCCCTTAATCTCTTCAAACATTCTCAAGGAATTTATAAGATTGTTTGAGAAAAGGACCACCGGCTTTCAACCTGACCTTTTTTTCCTACCGGACTGCAAACTAGAAGGTCGAAATGGTAACTTTTAATTGTTTTTCGCTTGATTAAACTTTTTTCAAGGAATGTACTTGAAATACTCGTTTCAACATTGTTTAGTCAATTCGAGAACTGTGGATTTTTTGGTGGCTTTTCAACGGAAAGCGAAAAAAGTGTAGGTATCAAGAGGCATGATTATCAAAAAAGTTTTGAGGTCGGAATATTCATTTTGCAATGAGAACCGGGAGTTTTGATTCATCATTACTTCTGAAGTGTTTTGAGGGGCATTTGATGATGAGAAGAGTTCATTAAGTTTTACAATAAAGTTCAACAGTATTTAATGAGATGTAACTGGTAGGTTCCAAATGATCGATGAAGAATTTGAAATCTTTAAGGGACTTCACTAATGTTTGAAATGAAACTGAGTGTAATAAATATGTTATTATGGATTATCAGGGGGATTTTGGTTTATTATTTTCAATAATGAACCTTTGGAATCGACCAAGAAAAAAAAATTTTAACACCCCCTCAAAATTTGATGGTTTACGTTTCAAGGTACGTAGAATCCAAAAATCGAATAAAAATTTGGCCGTCCGTGCGCCGTACGCCACTTAGCATTGACCGATTTTGATGAAATTTGGTATGTAGGCTCCATTTGGGGTCTAGTTGTGCCCCGAAGCTTTTGGTTGATGTAGGTCACTTCTAAGGGTTCCAAAATCAATTTTGAAATTTTGAAAACGCCCTAACTCAAAAAATTTCGATATAAAGGTATTGTTTTTTCTTCAATTTAAGATTCTATAGAATTTTTAGAATTTTTTGAGACCACGTGGAGCTCTGTAGGACAAACTGTTCGCTCCCTACGAAAATTTAAGGGTTTATATTGAAATATATATATATATAAATCAAAACACGAGTGTGAATCGCAAAAGAGGCCTAATCTCCGTTCAAATTAGAGCTGACCAAAATGCGATCGATGGTTGGTGATTTTGATTTATTTTTGATTTTTTTTTTTTTTTTGATATATTTTTTTTAATATTTTTTTTTTCTTTTTTTTCTTTTATCACTTCATATTGGATGGTTGGTGATTTTGTAGACGAGTGATCTATATAGAAAAATAATAAACCATTGTGTAATAATTTGCAGCGTTTTTTACTATTTCTTTGTATTCTGAAACGTTAAGGGGGATTGAGTTAATTAACAAGAAAAATCTGATGGACGCTGGGTAGATTCACTTGAATACCTACTGTTTGATGGAACCAACCCAAGGAAGAGGAAAGATAAACAATTCATATAGTAGTATGTAGAAAATATAGATGGATATTTTATCCTATAAGCTATGAGGCTTCAACCTATATGTTGGGGGAGGAGAAAATCCAAATAGATATTAGGTAAGTAGTAGATCCTCGCATTTGAACTACGAAGATACGGGAAAAGGATAAGAGACAGGGGGGTTTTATAATATAAAAAAAATGTTTAAATAATTTTTTTTTAATGAATTTTTTATTTTATTTATTTATTTTTTTTTTCTTAATCTTTATAATTTTTTTAAGGGTCTCAAATATGACCACGGTGCGCATTGAGCACGTGCGCAACACACACCAACTTTGTTGTCTCAAATGTGAACCCCTATTTTTTGTTGCAAATTTCGATTGTACGTGAAATTTCATGAATTTTAGACCCCTTAACACGTTCATACCGGCTGCTTCCACCCTGGATCCACGCGAAACCTTTGCCTGGTACGGCTGCTTGCACGGTGGATCCATGAACTCATGATTCGGTGGATCCATGAACATTTTTCAAAACGCTCTGGATAGTTCATTTTTCCCCCAACAGGGCTCTTTTTGGTCTCAATCGCTTCGGAATGAACCCACCTTACCGTCCCAACCTTTCGGTTTCGGATATCAGTGCATGTTATCACGCAAAAATGCCGGCTTCTCATCAGTGCGACTGTTTTGCTGTGAAGTTCCAACATTTTCCTAGGTCCTGAGGACAATCTGGGTTTTGAGCCCCGGTCTGAAGGTGTTAACCGGTTTTTTTGGTTGCGCACAACCCGCCCAGTGAGCGCGCCATCATGCGCAACCCCTGGATTTTTCATTAATTTTCGACGCTGAATCACGTGGTGATATCTAATTTTGGGTTTTACTGGAATTTTTCGAAACGGCGGCCGAAAATTAGGTGGTTTTTAATGGGAAATCGCTCTTTTTCCATCCTTATGAGTTACGACGCAATTTTAATTAGTTTGGATGGCTAACTCTACCCCTAAATTTGGGAGGAGGGAAAGACAATACATTTCTTAGGTATTGGGGCAATTCGGCTCCTCAACTCAAAATATCCAATCGCATTTTGAGTTTATCGGCTTTCTGAATAATATTGGTTAGTCTGTAACCTGTAATAATGGTTCGATTTTGATGACATTTTCCGAGTGACCTCAACATAAATATCAATTTTTAGGAAAGAAAATATTAAATTGAGAATAACTTCTCTCTAAGGTAGGTACTTTCGTTTTCCAATTTCAAAGCTATCAACATGATACTAAAAAGTGACTCTAAACTACTCTTTGAAACCAACGAATTCTTCAAGCCCCTGTAGAGCCAAAATGACCACCCAACTTTACTAACGTTTCTTTACGATAAAACTACAAACCCCAAAAAAGCTAATAAACCCAAAAATAATTAAGGAAAAAAATCGTGTAATTGAAATTAAATAATTTTTTTCAAAACGTACTTAACTAATGAGATTGGCCGTTTACCAAAAACTCGGAAAATCGCATAAAACCTCATCAACATCGTATTAGAGACGAAAGTTTTTTCTCGCAGGGCAACAAACGGGGGAAAAGACCTGCCTTTGTACACTTTGGTCTGGATCAGTCAGCAATAAAATGTTCTCCCCTCCTTTGAGGTTTTAATTTTCAAGTAATATCGCGGGGTAAAGGAAAGGAAATTATTAAACGTTTGAAGAGTCATGAAAAAGAAAAGAAAAAAGCAAGGAAAAAATTTAGCATAACCTTTGTTGTGAAGCGGGCAGAGCAAGATGGAGAGCCTGGCTATTAGAGTAAATATAATCGCAGAGGGATTTCGTGGATTTTAGTTGAGTTTCACAATTCCTTGACTGGAATTCACATTGGATATTTAGATTCCTATGCCTAAATCTGATACCGAATGCTGGCCTAATAACTCCTCTCTCAATTCTCTGTTTGATTAGGTATTTTAAACTATGTTCTAAAAAAAATTCAGTTTAGAATGTCATAATTCAATCAGTATATTCAAATTCTAAATTGCAAACACAGTCAGAAATTAGGCATTTTGATTCCCAAGTCATGATTGGGAGAATGGGATGTTTGGGATAGTTAGATGTTTCGTTATCCAAACTGAACATTATGATGCTGATTGCCGCAACATTGTGGAGTTGATTCATGATGTATGAAGACTACACAGATTTTAGAACTATGAAGCTATATCCCCAAAACATCTTCATTATTTGTCCGTAGAGACCGACAGATATGCCAGAGTTTCTTTTCGACTCTCAACTATAGTTAGACTAACCGTCGAATCAGATGTCTAAACGACCGAGAAGACATCTCTAGAGAGCACAATCGCAGAAAGGGGAACCCGGAGACACCGCTAATTACCCCGTTACCCACGCACCCTTCCATCGTGAAGACATCCAACGGAAAGCGGACGGGTTATCTTCTCTGTGCGGCGGGAGGTTTCAAGCTGGTTATCTCGTGAACCACTTTACCTTCTCCTCTCTCGACGTTGTTTCTATCTCACAAAAGCTTATTCCCGTTCTCCTACCCCTGTCTGTTTTCAGAATAATGGGGACATACTCGGTTCGTATCCTTCTGTTGCAACCCTCACGAGGGTTTTAATCGGATTGTAGAAGCGGTTTCGAGGTTCTTGATAGGTTTTGAATCTGAGCCTCCTCTTGACCTTGCAATCGTACTTGGATTAAATCTTCAGTTCTGTGGTTCTATTATAATATTTTTAGGCTCAATAACTATAACATTATTGCATTATACCTTGGAAACTGGAACAAGTAACTCATTTCACGTTTTTGGGATGTGACCTGAGTTTTGAACGCGAGAATGATATCGCCAATAAGATTGGAAGATACCAGCGTATGTGCGGCACCATTCACAGTACTCTCGGTAAAAAAGTAAGGAAAGAAACCGAACTCAAATTTTACAAAGTGATGGCAACCCCGGTTTTGTCCTATGGGAGTGAATCCTGGACGATTACGCAGCGAGACAAGCAGAAAATTCAGACTGCAGAGATGAAGTTTCACCAGCGAGTGAAGGGTTGCACTCTGCGAGACCAAATACGCAATGAACATATTAGGGAGGAGTTGGGAGTCTATTTGGTGAATGAAAAGATTGCGGAAGGCAGGGAAAAGTGGTTGCAACACATCGACCGGATGGATGACTCCCGGTTGGTCAAACAGGTGCTCCAGTATAGACCACGAGGGTACCGGGATGGAGGCCGACCAAGACAAAGATGGGTATAGGTTTGGTTTGTTATTGTTTGTTATTCATTGTGAAGACGGAACAGGCTGCAAGCCTACTCCTTGAAGTGAAGAAGAAGAAGACCTTGGAAACTATCGACATACAACGAGGGACATTTTTTCCACCACCATGATACATTCGATGTAATCAGTCAAGTACAACAAACTCATCAACATTCCTCTACTTGAAACCACTGTGCAGCGTCTTTTACCGATCTTAAAACCTTTCCGTTTATTACCGTCCTTTTAGAGACCGTTCTTTACTCTTATTCCGCGTGCAAATAGTCGTCCAGGGTGGTGGAAGCACTTAGCAGAGCCACAATACCGTTAGTTGGAGGGTAGTTAATACGACCTATCGCTTTCAGGATTCCTATCTCCGGTGAAACAACTCCAGCGCTCCAGTTTCTGTTTCGTTCGTATTTCGCATTAGTCTTCAACAAAATCTGTACTCTCCGACATATCGCGGTACACTCCGTAGTTTAACTCCACAACTGGCGGGAATATTGAAATATCTCTACGCTTTACATCTGCTCATGGGTATAATGATGATGATCACTGATTTAGGAGTCAATAAAATGGAGTAGTTCACTGATATAAGAGAGATGATATTGACCATCTAAAAATCCATTCTGTGGCACACCGTCCACCGACCAACTGGACTTTTGCTTGATTAATGCGGACCAAAATTTGGCGTATAGAACCCGCCTGAGTTTCAGTTTTGCAGTGTGGTTTACAGACATATTTTCTAAAGAACAAAAATTGTATGAATGGAATTTTTAAAATTTATCCAAAGATTATACGACCTTTAAAAAAGGCCCAAGCTCAAAAACTTTCAATAGAGAAGTATGGAATTTTCATGTATTCAATAAGTATAATCTACAATAATTGTAGATTATTATTATTATTATATAGATTAATTATTAATCTATAAGTTGAGCTGCTATTGTCAGGGCTTTATTTATGGCGTAAAGATGGAATATATAGATAGTGTGCTTAGGTAGAGATCTTTTTCTATGAGATGCCTTGGATCCATCGTAGTGGGCTATGAGCAAGACGTATTCTTGAGGGAAGTACAATGCTACAAAGGTACAATAATGGAACCATTACTTCCTTGCAGAAGGGTACCTAGACAGTGAGATAATAAACTTTAGTTTAATTATTTGCAGCATTTTAAAATATTTTTGAGGTCATTTCAAAATCCTAACCATGCTCCTTTGAAATGTAGCTCATTATATAACTGCGTGACTTACATACGCGTACAACATTGCCAATCTACTCTTTAGCCAGACATCTTTTGCTGTAGGTCCTCGGCTCAACTCAACCTTCCTTAAGAAGAGCTTCCACCAGCCCTCAAGGTGCCCTAGGGTTTGGCCCTTGACCACGGACGAGTGCCCTTCAAACTTGAGTTTCCTTTCGCCTAACGAGCCACCTTGAGATTCCCACAGTAACGAACTCACTTCTTATTCCGCGTCATGGATCCCCGCATAAATACGTGGAATATCATTTTTCACTCTATTCGTGAACTACGTCACTACGCAGAACCGATGTCAAAACACGCCAAATTGTTACACAACGTTTTATCAATTTCCATAAATGAACATTTCTAGGTTGAATTTTGCTCAGTGTTTTGAGGGTACTATAAACAGCTTTTCAACTGTTAAGTATAAATATAATTATAAGATGCAGGTAAAACCCAAAATCAGTTTTTGAGAAGAAAAAAGTAACTAGTAGTGATTTGGCAAAACGAGTTGGTTTCTAAAGGTTTCTAAAACCTTTTAGCTCTAGCTGGGTTTTGACGTAATTTTACGTTTCCAATAAAAATGATTGTTTTTATTATTGGAAAATTCATGAAAATTTAAGTATTTCTTGAGCGCACTTGGATCGTTTCTTTGCATTTGTGAGCGGTTTATGAAATAACACCAGCTTTTCATTAAATTGTTGTATATTTTGTATAGGAAATTCGAATATTACCATTAAGATTCTTGTAGGTATTTTGAGTGGGTACTAATTTCAACGAGTATTTTACGCATGAATCTATCTATTTCTGATCAAATACGTTTTGATCCACAAACCTTTCGTCTTTCTGTGGAAATGTAAACGTGTTTATAAGGTTATAACCGGCGTTCGTCAATATTATGAAACGATATCAGCTGAAGATTGTTTTCTAAAATAACAATTAACCGGAATTAACAATATCCACAAGACCGGAATATCAAATAAAAACTTGCCTCGCGAAATTACTCGATTCATCAATGAAATGGAGGCCTTCCAACCACAGGTTGGGTACATACAGGTTCAATATTTTATGCCGATCGGTGCGTGCTACAGTGAAACCCATAGATGATGCGGGTAAGAGTGTAAACAACAGTAATGTTTGCAAGAGGTTTTCTACCGTCGAGGAAACAGCAATTCCGCATATCAAATTAAATATCAAACGAAGGATTTTCCGTCTCAATACATACGTTTTCCAGGGTGGATTATGTTCAACCATCGGCTCTCAATCAACGGAAAAACGTTCGAGGTAGGAAGAGTAGGAAGATAGCTGTAAATCCCCTCTGTTTGTCCAGTTGTGAGTGTTTATTTGCACAATTTCTTGCAGGATAGCGGAGATCGGCAAGTGCTGACGTTTGAACAGGTATAGCGACGGAGCAATAAGTTCAGTAATAAAATAATGAACTCTACCTAATGTATTCCTTATTCATGGATTCATGAGGACTCTATAGGTTTCAGATTTCGGTTAAATTGGAATAACTAAAGAAGATTTGGCAACTTGAAGGTCGCCTACACTATCCAGATGTAGAGGAGAAAATGCAAATCAGGTGAATTTTTAGAAATCGAGCCGTTTTGTCTCTGTTTATCGGAGTAGCCTCAAGCCATTTTGAATTGGGGATGATGGCTAGTTCGACTGGCGCTTCGTTTGTAGCGCTTTAACCCTAGGACCTCACACATAAGTTTTTGTGACATGGAGCTCACACAGGGGTACAAATGTACCCCAACTTACAAAAAATTAAAATCTTGTGTCTGTTGCCATTTTTAAATGAAATTATTGTTGCTTAGAATTCTATAAGCATCTAAACAATGATAAAAATTATTGGGAGTTCAAAAAGGTAATAGTTATATTTTTTATTGGACATTCCTGTTGAAAACCAATTTTCAAAACTGTTAAATATCGCTTCTCATTCAAAATTCGAAATAAAATTTGTTCGATATGGAATGACCTTTGTTACTTTTGATTATGCAAGTTTGCAATATTCTGAGTTGGAGGAAAAAATTGGCTTCCAAATCCAATGAGTAGTTTCCTTATTCTACCACCCCAAAGATCACCCTTCTGTGATGCACTTGAACCCCTATTCTGCTACTTCTGAGCGTTCCCTTCTTCCCAATAAAGGTCATGTGCAATATTCTTACGTAGAAATTGTAGTAGGGTAAAATGAGCGGTTCTGGCACAGTTACTAGGCATCCCGGCATCAGTGATCTGTGGTGTCGTGTAACCTCCATGTCAACTTGACCCCCTTCCCCAACCACCTTCCAATTCCGTATCAGTGCTCTGTGGTGTCATGTAACCTCCGTGGCAACTCCACCCCCTTTGTCCACCATCTCCCAAATCATAAGGGATCATCTCCCAATTCATAGGGGACCATCCTCTAATTAGGATGTAACCTCAGTGGCAACTCCACCCCCTTCCCCAACTCCTACCAATTCATAGGGGGTCATCCTACCATTCAAAAGACATCATCCCCAATTCATAGGGGACCATCCTGTAATTCTGCATCACCTGTGGTGTCATGTAACCTCCGAGGCAACTCCACCCCCTTCCCCCACCACCTACCAATTCATAGGGGGTCAACCTACCATTCAAAAGATACCGTCCCCAATTCATAGGGGGTCATCCTACCATTCAAATGAGACCGTCCCCAATTCATAGGGGACCACCCTCCAATTCCTCATCAGCTGTTGTTTCATGTAACCTCCGTGGCAATTCCACCCCCTTCCCCAGACTCCTACCAATTCATAGGGGGTCATCCCATCAATTCAAAAGGGACCGTCCTCAAATCATATGGGACCACCCTCCAATTCTGGATCACCTGTGATGTCATGTAACCTCTGTGGCACTTTCACCCCCTCACCAACAAATTGATGTGGCATGGTGGCTCGGAACAGTGAGGATCCAAAAAAGAATTGGCTTACCTATAATGTTTCCAGGGATTCACGCTGGGGTAAATTTGTACCTCAAAGAGTTCGAAAATACACACTGGGGTAAATTTGTACCCCAAAGAGTTTGAAAATACACACTGGGGTACATTTGTACCCCAAAGAGTTTGAAAATACACACTGGGGTAGTTTTGTACCCCACCACGAAAAAAGACGCGAACCACACGAATTCTCAGAGCCAAGTGGACTCGGCACAGTGCGTTTCCCGCTCACAGGGGTACCAAGATAATTTACGTGGAACCCATTCAGGCGGGAAAATTTTTATTGCGAATGTGCACCCAAAAATAGGAACAGTGGGGTACAGCTGTACCCCAGTGTGAGGTCCTAGGGTTAATGGACTG
Source organism: Apolygus lucorum (assembly GCA_009739505.2). Classification (NCBI taxonomy): domain Eukaryota; kingdom Metazoa; phylum Arthropoda; class Insecta; order Hemiptera; family Miridae; genus Apolygus; species Apolygus lucorum. The sequence goes on from CM019173.2 coordinate 35,571,039, forward strand.
CCGCCAACTGTAGAGTCTAATAGTAAAGTAGTCGTTTAGCACATAGCGTAACAGTGGAATCCCTAGGACTAATGTTCAAGAAGTTTTCTCCTGAGCAAGAAAAAATAAAAATTGCTCCTACAAACACGGACTCAATCAGTAGGAGGCTTAGTACGTAGTGTTTCAGTGGATTTCAGACTATCTGGAAACGATCCAGTCGACAGACAAGGAAAGGTTAACCTGAAGGAGTAGGAAGAAAATTAATCTGCCTTTAAACTACTGTTCGTTTATATTTCTGCATGCCCAATAAAAATGGACGTCAGGCATTTAGGATCTATGTAAACGCCATTAACAATTTTGGAACTATTATCGAGCGTAAGATAAATTTCTCACAAGTTAATGCCCAATCAGTAGCATTGTATGCATAAATTGCATAAATTGTAATGCATAAACGATGTACAAGTTAATGTGTGGCTAATTATACAGGCACATCAACTCTCAGTGAAGGGGATACAGATGCTTCCATTCCAGGGTTGACGGAAACGAGTGCAAGAAGAAATTTTTCGTGAACTTCTGGGAGAATATGGGATAATTCTTTTACTCGAAATTTACCAGACGTTTTTACTCCCCCACTTCATACACTCGCTTTTTTGTTCGACCCACCTCTTTTATTTAAACCGTAGCAGAGTCGGGGGAACGCTAAAGGAATAAAACTATCAGAAAAACGGCCGAGTTTATATGAAGAATGCGCTGCACGAGAAGACAGAGGGGGAAGGAGAGTGTTAACTTAATTTGAAACACTTGGCACTTTTCTCTGAAGGAAAAAAAGGGAGGTTATTATGTCCCGAGACTGAGGACCTTGTGAGGGGCTTGAAAGACAAAAGCCCGAAACGATGGAAAATGTCTGCTGGAGAATGAGAGGGGGGGGGATGGAGAAGGAAAAGAAGGAATAAAAGTGCGCAAAAAAGGAACGAGCGAGAGAGGAGGAAAAAAGAGGTGGGAAAGAGGAGCTCAGAGGCACTATACTTTTTTTCGGAGGGTTCTAGTAGCACTTATTGACATTTATTTTCACGTGGGGGAGTTCCCACAGGGCCAGACGTCGAAAATCCTCTCCCACCTGGCGGTCTCTTTTGCTCTACTTCGTGAGAAAGTAGGAATGAAAGAGATAGGAAGGGAAAGACAACTAGAGAGGGCGAAAAGAGGTTTCCACCGGTAATATCGTGGGCAATTTTGCTTCCTCAGTGTCGGAGGTAGGGAAACATTGCATTCGTGCTAGAGGTTGACAAAATGTTGGTTTTTGCCAAATCGAAATTGTAATTCGCCTTTTGCGTTTCAGAGCTTCTTGATCAATACTTATTCCTTATCTAATTTAATATGAGTAAATTAGATTAGGTTTTCGGTCAAATCCCATACGAAACATGAGCGCATGAGTAAACGAGAATTCCTTGAAAGTACAATATTATGGTTTGGGCAGCAAAAACGAGTGTAATAAATTGGCTTCTGGACAAGATTTGATCGGAAACGCATCTTTTCCTAATGAACAGAAGAATCGTTTCCTAAAGCTTCGTGGATTTCAAAGTACGACCCCCTTGTAATCATCTATCAAGTACCTGCCTACCATCCTTAACAAAAAATTTTGGTCTAGATCAGTTTTTCAGGCCGAAAGTCGTCCACAAAGCCAAAAACTTCGATGCTCATTTTTCAAACAACGTATAACAACCGTATCTCGTGGGAAGGGTTACCGAAAATGTTTCTTCGCCCACCTATGCGGTAGATAGCGAGCCGAGAGACTTGGCTACAAAACAGGTTGGGACATAATTCAAGAGAGTACCGTCCATTAATAACGCGAGAAGGGAGTTGACGACACCTAATACACTTCAGAGGGATGTGCCATCGTCAGTCATCCCACGTTTTCTCACGTACGGTACCCCCAGAAACGCCAAAGCCTCTCCAGGATCCTCAGAAACAAATCACATCTTCTGCGAAACGATATTAAGAAACTCGACTTGTCTTCTCGACTTGTGGAAACGTGAGGGGAACTTCTGATGAATGATATCGAGCAGTGGAGTGAATCGAACGCCACCTTATACCGGATCCATCATCGCTCTTGTTCCCTGTTAGGTCTATTCTGAGGGTGAAATAAAAGAACTCGGGATAAGTAACATACTTCATGTAGTAAAGATCCAACAGCTTACAACAATGACGTGGAGTGAGGTATTGTTAAGACATTCAAATATGTGACATTGGATAACTGGTTTGATGGTTGAAGAGGAGTTAGGATCATAAAACATCTAGTAAAACAAGGCGAACTCGTTTCACTATTCATTTCTTTATTGTCCACCCCATGTAAACGTATATCTACTGCGTTCGTTGCCCAAAATAGATATTTTGGAAATATTATCTACATAGGAGAGGATTCATTGGTTCTAGAATTTGAACCCACCTTGAAATAGAATCCCTCCACAGAAGTGAAACTCAAGCTAAAATGATCTTAACTGATCCTACCAGGTTTGGGGCTTTCCTTTCCTGGGTGAATGACCACAGGTCCAATCTGAGTACTATTCGACTCTCCTAGTCACTGCTCCATGTCGACATCACTCACAGCTTTTTAGGTAGTCCATATCCTGTTGTGAGTGAGGCTCTATTATGTGGCACTAGATCTGGCTTGAGTTGTGTCATCCAATCATCCGTTCGACAAAGCTTAGAGTACAGTCCACCTTCTATGTCTTGCAACTTGTGGCCCTCCACTGGTGATACACCTGTCTCAGAAGCCCCTACCATTCATAGGTTCTACAAAATTTTCTACATAAAATGTTCCCTGAATTACCGGATCCATGTTTACCAAGCACTGGAATATACACGATCATATTCCGTGATAGAATAGAAAGAACCAAACCGAATTCCATAAAAGATCATGAAAGACTCACCGTATTGTAGCACCAACCAACAAAACAATCAACCCGCCTGCACCATCAAAACAAATAACGATCCACAACCCAGCGAAATAGAAAGAAAATGAGCACGTTTTATAATCTCAGACAGGATGTAAAAAGTACACAATGCATTCGTAGGGAACCATTCATCCCAAACACACATAAACATTTCTAGTTCGCTCGAAGCAACTGATTGTCTATAAATTCTTTTTAGGAGCTCTTTCACTCGAAGGTCCATATTTCTCCGATGCCCCCTCTTCGCATTTCCTCTCGAGATTTACGATCTCGAACTTATTCAAAGTCAACTGTTGCCTTTGTGATGAACTGGACTTTGAGAATTGTTTTTCTCTCGGCTGTCGGTCGATGATTCCCTCCAGGGGAATAGATGGGAACTCCTTTCTACGAAAATAACAGTTATTTTACTGTTTAATACCTCTTCGATGAAACATGACAAATTGATGAAGGCAGATATTAGAGTGGAGATAGATGTACCTAGTTAAATTTTTCAATGAAAGAGTTTTACGAGTCCTTATGAACGTCCGAAATTGATCAAAAGTTATAAACGGTTGCCTAGTTTTCCTGGTTCAGCTCAAGATCACATTGATCTACCTAAAGGTAGCCAACTTAAAATTCAAAATATTCTCAAAAACTAAATTGTCTGTAGGAGGTGTCATCGTTTCTAGTCCACTAAATGAGGCAAACCAGTGGCGCCTCCTCCAGGCAAACATAGCAAACACTGTTTGCCTTACTAAAAATAAGCAAAATGAATAAATTAATTTTTGTTGAGATTCTCCTATATTCCCATTTTTTGCAAGTAATATAATAGCCAATTTTCGAGAATTTTAATATAATTTAGGTACTTTTTCATTATTACAAAGTAAATTAGATGAAATAGGAGAATGGAATAGCAAAGTACGTAATTTACCTTGGATACTAGCCCGCAACACACCATAGAATTGGAGAGGTCGATAATGTAGGTAGATGATTGCAGATGATAAGCGAACTAGCGCGGGGCAAAGCGATGCAAGGCAAGCAGTTCAAAAAATGAATTTTTCGGGACTGTTTAGAGTGAGAGGCGATGATCGGCGGGTGGCGGGGGGTCATCACGGTGTCAAGTATTGCCATACCCCCACTGCCACGCTATCAGCTGTTGCAAACAATCGGAGAACTGTTTCGTGACCCCTTGGAAGATGAGCCATGGATACTAATTAACCCATGCATGGCAAGACATAACATATCCATCCAACCACATTATCTCAAGGAAGGAAAAATTAGTTTTTTCGCCACCGCAAATAGCGGCTGCCTGGCGCTGACTGGTGTCCCGTTCCCGATTTTACTGTACCTAATCGTTTTTCTTGTTGATAGGAATTGGAAATAATTGCATAATATTGAACCCCCCGATGGTTTACGTTTGAGGTAGGTAGCTGCTACGTATATTTTGATAATCGAATATAAAAAAATCGCGGAACTTTCCTTCATTATCATGGACCGATTTTAGTGAAATTTGGTATAAGAGCTCCATTTGGGGTCTACTTGTGCCCCGAAGGTTTTTTCAGTCACTTCTGAGCGGTGAAACATTAGGGCTGTAACTTCTTAAGGCCTCTTTCGAAAACTCTCGTTATGAAGGTATTGTTTTTTCACCAATTTGAGATAGGTACCATTGAATTTTTAGAATCGAATGAACCCACCCAGAGGATAAACTATTAGCTCTCCATGAGAACTTGAAGGTTGAACTTACTTTTAAATGAGAAACACGAGTGTGAATCGCAAAAGAGGCCTCATCACCTTAAAAATTTTAGCAGACCAAAATGCGATCGATGTTCGTTTCTTTGGGTTGTACATGTTTTGCTTCCTTAATCAACCTGTAATCAAATTTCTAAACCAAGGAATTCTTTATTTCTTCAAATGGAGTGTGAAGGGTTTATTTCATCTGAATAAACAACATTTTGAAGCGAAAACATGATTGGTAGGTAGTGACGAGGGTAAAGCTGACGCTTGATCTTCAGAAAAATAATAAACCTTCGTGTAATAATTTGCAGCGTTTTTCATTATTGTTTATTCTTCTGTGAGTGGCCAAGCTGTTTACCTCACGAATATTCTCACCAGACGCCCCTGAGGCAAACTAGTGTTTTTGAACTGTCTGTACATTCATGACAATAAAAATCAGCTAAATCCAATACATTAGCTAAACACAAAGCTGTCTCTCAAATCGAATAATTTGTTGATACAGATCTATGATTGAACCGTTTCGTGTCTAATACCATACTGCTGGGTAAATTAACAAATTTCAGCCATCCACGAATTGTCGATCATTTTGGTCCTAAATCCAGAATAACAGACACGCAACCAAAATAGCTTAAAAGTAGGAATTGTGTGAAATTTTGGATTTTGCTGAACCCAATTGTTTGTTTAATTGCTACACAAATACAACGTTTTTCAATCTTTGGTAAATAGGTTTTATGGGGTTCGAGAAATTGTTCTGTTCGCCCAGCTCTGAAATAATAAGGTGAGCCTTACAAAATGGATGAACCTTGATTAAACATTTTTTAATTAAACGCAAAATTAATTAGTGAAATGGTTTTAATTACAGTAAGGAACATAAGTCGGGAGGTGGCCAAGATTCTCAGACAGTGTTATTTAGTTTTCCACGCTGTAATGAAGCACGGCGCTTCCAAAGTAGGTTTACGTACCTAAATCAACACAACGCGTAGGTATACTCAGATATTGCACGTGTTCCTTCATTTTATATTTATAAAAGAGAGTTCTAGTAAAAATTCTGCCAAATCGAGAGGGATACATTGTTGAAGAGTGAGTGAAATTTTTTATTTGAATGTACCTACTCAAAATATCTACACAGGCTGCCTTTTACAAAAGATTCGGGGATTTTAGAGTGGGAATGTGAGGTTTGGAGTCTGCAATTCTTTTCCCAACAAAATTTGTGTGACCTGGGATTTACTTTTCTTGTTTTCCTTCAGTAACCCTCAGAATTGAGGGACAATGGAGGAGTCGTGAAGGCACAGTAATTCTGGATTGTAAGTTTAGGGGCAATTTATTGAACCAGTCTTTCCTTTGAGTGAATTTCCAGCCTTCCTTCAAGTGGTGAGGTCATTGATCGCCTTTAATTGGCTACAATAGTGTTTCATTCGCATAAAAAACGAAGAAGCGCCTTTGTCCGACCATAATTGTAAAGAGAGAGGGAGAAAAAGCCAGAGATGGAATTGACCTACTCGCGTCTCAAACGGCCCGACAAATGAAGACAAAGTCTGCGAGCCCTGGTGAGGAGCTGATCTGTACTTGACCTATAAAAGAGAACGGCGTTTTTCCGTGTAGCTACTTCCAAACGTAAGAAAGACCTCTTGAAAGAGGAAGGGCTGAATACGGGATGATGTTTTCTCAAGGGAAACATCTCGGTGGAATGGGCAGAGCGAAAAGGGTAACTCGAGTGTACGAAGTCTACGAGAGGGGCACTGGTACAAAGAGTAATAGGGAAACTGGTCCGAAAATGGCAGCTACTTACATTGAACGAGGCGAGAATCTGGTCCATAGGGGTACAAGAACTGATTTTGGAAAATTAGGAACTGAGGAATCATAGTTTGAAGGAACTGAAATTGTTCAGAAGGGTATGAAACAAAAAATTCGAGACACATTTTGATTTTGGTGAACCGAATTTGGTTTTGACCTTCTGCATTCACAATTTACATATTTGGAATTAAAAATACTTCACCACTACAATAGATGATATTGTACATTAATATTTACATCATAGTATTGCATCAGCACTCAGCAGTCATTTCATGTGAATACTAAGCTTTCTCATCTTCGATGATGAGGAAACAAAATCCAAGTGACTTGGATGGATCAAGGATTCAAGAAAAACGTGTTGTTTTTGTCTACTACATGTCTAATGGAAGGAGGAAGGGGAACACAATTTGCCAACGTCCAATAAGGAAGTTCTGGCCGAGAAAAATTGACGTGATCTGATCACAAGGAAAATCCCTGACTTGAAATATCGTGCGAAAACGCGTATCTCGACTCCGAAAATCTCCCCATTAATTTTGAAACTCTCCATTCCAGCGTTCCTCGTGGTGGAAGATTGTATCGCTGAGGATTCAATTGAGTGTAGAAGGGGAAAAACGCGGTAAGGAATGCCCCATCTCAAAACAGACCCTGGGGGGGTTTTGGCAGCTGATACGAAGCGGTTGGGATGGGGAATGACGTGTATAACAGGGCGGAAGGATTTTCTTTTCTAGAGGTTTTTAGGGTGAAAGAGAATGTTTTTCGAGTACCTTGGAATAAGAAATTCTTAGAGAGGTCTCTTGGTTGATAATAATCTTCCTTTCTTTACAATACATGAGGTAAATCTTCTCAGATTTGACCAATCTGATTGAAACTTATAGGGTGTCTCTTAGAATTAGTCCCTAACTAACCTCCAAATTTGAGCAAAATTTCATTAGAAACCGAGAAACCGAGGTTCCAGGAATTCACGTTTGCATGCGACTCGCCCTATCGGTCGAAGGTGCTGAAATTTATAGACCGTCTGAACCTAACCCGCACAATCCTAAAAATTTCATCAAAACGGACCACAGGTTTAGTATAGTTTGCCCGGGACAAGGATTCCACAGAGACAGACAGACCGACAGACAGACAGACAGACAGGCAGACAGAACACGGAACCAAAATTGTTCGGAAGCTCTAAAACGCAAAAAGCAAGTGGAAATTTGATTTTGGAGGACATTTTTTTTTTTCACTTCTTCACACGAATCGCTTCCCTACCTTCGGTAGTGAGGAAGCAAAAAGTTCTCCAAAATCAAATTTTCACTCGCGTTTGCGTTTAGATTTCTGAACAATTTGTGGTCTTCTGTCGTGTGTCTGTCTGTCTGTCTGTCTGTGTGTCTGTGTGTCTGTCATGATTTTCCTTGTAACGCGCATAACTATACGAAGTTATTGTCCGATTTCGATGAAATTTTCAGGGATTGTGCGGGTTGGTGTGTAGACGGTCCCCTATGAAAATCATCATCCTCGGACTGATAGAAGCGACTGCGCATGCGCAAACGTGAATTCCTTGTAACAGCCATAACTTCCACATTTTCCATCCGATTTAAATGAAATTTTCAGAGATGTTACAGATTAGTGATTAGATGGTCCCCTATGAAAATCATCACCTTCGGACTGATAGTAGTCACTACGCATGCGCAAACGTTAATTTTCTTGTAACGGCCGTAACTTCCACTTTTTCCATCCGATTTCAATGAAATTTTCAGGGATGTTACAGATTAGTGTTTAGATGGTCCCCTATGAAAATCATCACCCCCGGACTGATAGTAGCCGATGCGCATGCGCGAACGTGAATTGCTTGTAACAGCCATAACTTCCACAATTTCTACCCGATTTCGATGACATTTTCAGGGATTACGCGGATTAGGTTGTAGATGGTCCCCAATGAAAATCAAGGCCTTAAAATTCACAGTAGCCTCTGCGCATGCGCAATCGTAAAATACTTGTAACAGCCGTAACAGTTGCATCTGAGGTGAGGATCTCAAAGCCATTCTACAAACCCCTCTGTAGATCAGTAAGCAAAGTACTGGACTCACACCCAGGAGTTCCAGGTTCGATTCCCAGTCTGGCTATGAAATTTTTTGATTCCAATCACTACCGCACTTACATTTTTCGTCCGAATTTGATGAAATTTTCTAGGATTGTCCAGATTAGCGTGTAGATGGTACCCTATGAGGGTAGTGAAAGGTACTTAGAGATTGGTGTTTTCAGATTAACTACTATGCTTCGGATCATCTATATAATCGGGTTATGGCTACGAGGAAGCTATGTGCCACACCCACTTGGCAGACTTTTTTTCTTAGTACCACCATGGTACCAGGACTTATTGAGTGTTTACTGCCGTAGCACAAATCGGGATGCCAACTAAGTAAGTGTGCACTATATTGGACTCAAGGCAATAAAACCACATTTTCATGTTTTCCCTAGCAACTTCTACTTCCCTCGACATTTCCGGGGTTTCCAGGCTAGCACTAATCCTCCTAGTTTTAGGAAGAATAAGTACTCGTAACAGGGCCTATTTTACTTCTGAATTAGCATGAAATAACTACATAAAAGCATGAATGATGCAAAAGCAACAAGGGCTCTAGTTAACAAGTATCCACGTTAGATAGTATCCACCTTGCGATAAGCTTCCTTCTAATGGTTCCACATCCAAGCTGCCTCCTTCATCATCCATATTCCCTCCAGTAGGCACATACCTACATCCTCCATTCTTCAATTTTCATCCTCCTTACCATAATTCCATTTACAACACCCCTCCTCTATGCAGCCCCCTTCATTCACCTTTTTCCATGCTCCATCTTCCTTCCTCCACACTAACTCCACTATAATCCTACCACTATTTTCCTGATAGATTTAATCATTCAAGATTCCATATAATTCAAATTAACCCTCCAACGCCGAGCGTGTTCATACGATCACGGCAGACATGAACGAGTAGGAAATTTCTCATGTCCGTTTCTACACATTCCTACGCCTGTTGGGCGGTGTTTGGCTTCAGAACATCCCTGCCCATCACTTTATTGCCAGAAGTCGCCGCCAGATGAATTATCTTATGTGTGGTTAACGTATAAAAAGTACCAAATAGAATCATCGGTTCGAATAACCGGTATGTCGAAAACTCTCTTTATTGACGCGTTCGAAATGAAATTTTGCGCGGTTTCCTACTTTTAGATAGTTTGGTAACAAATTATTTCAAAAATAGGTCCTGTAGCAACTGCACTGTGGGGTCCGGGGGGCAATGAAGACGTGTGTGTTCCAACTAACACTCTCGGCGTTCGCTCTACATATTTCATACAGAACATTGTCATTGTAATGACCTACACTCTGCATCAATAATGTCTCTTACTTGTCCCGATTGGTGTTTTCTACCTTCCCTTATCTAGAAGGAGGGTGGCAGTGGTGGAGAGGGGGAGGGATTTTGGAAGTTGCCGACGGTCCAAAGTTACGATTTTTGGCTAGTGAAAACTTTTTCTTCTTTGGGAACAGACCAAGACGATGGTCCTAAGCGATGATCTTGTTCACTCTGTTGACAAGAAGAAACTAATTGAACTGATTGTTCTTCAAAATATAGTGAAATGATACCAGTGGAAGCGTTCGAGATTTTCATCCACGAACAGCTAAACTGTACTTTCATAAACGAAACAATCAAGTAGTCAAAGAACAATGGTTCACAATATTTTTAGATGAAATCAGGCGATACCTAGATAATATTACAGTCCGGGTTCTCCCCTGCACTCGCAAAAAGGTGTTACTGGGAGACAAAATCTGATGTAAAAAACCGATAGGAATGGGATGATGTACCTATTTGTGGTGAAATCTAAGGACAACAATGTTATCTCAATCGCGTCAAATGCTAAAGGGAATTTTCCACTTAGTTTCGTCAACAGGTACATCATGGAAGAAATAAGTACAGGCATTTCAACCTTGCGCCATCAGTAGGTACTTGAAGGGAGGCTCCGATAGGATGGACCAGGACGAGCCCTCAAAAAAATGCTACGGAGTGATTGCGAAGTGGCGAATTGAACTAAATTATCTTTTATGAGTAATATTGATTGAAGGCATAGAATCCTTTTCATGATTCAATTCTTCAATAAATACCAGAATTCTGATTTGCACTGTGTAACGCCGAGCGTGTTCATATGGACACGGCCCTTTACGACGACCAGAAGCTACGGGGATTTTTAAAATTATTTTTTTGGGCTCCTGTAGAAGCTAAACGGTCAAAAAATCATGAGGATTTCAAAATCCGCGGACGAAAAAATTCTAGGCGTTGCAGGGTTAATCGTTCATCAATTAATTAAGTGAAATAGATTCGGATATTTTAATTTCACGGAATTTTTATTAACCCCAACAGTTTTATAAAATGTCCATGCCTTTCCTATGGACTCGGAAGCAAGAAGATATTCATGGAGCTTTTCAGTGGTAAACTTGGATGTTTGGACGAACACCAGATATTCCTAGGAAAAGCAAAATGCTCTCATTCGGAACAGGGAAATGGTTTCAAGATAGGGGCTTTCGACGGAGGAAATGGGGGGGGATAATAGACGCGGTAACGCTTCTCGCCAAATGCAGAAATCACCAACGGCGGGGATGTGATGCACAAACTCCTACCGTCCGCATTGAATTTCGGTTCCCTCGAGGAATTTAATCTGTTGACCCAGCAAACATGGCGTATTCGGGGATTATGCGAAAATGGTTCTCAGAGAGAAACTCCCCGTATTATTGTTCGGCAGTAAACAGGTGTAGGCTGGAAGCCCTGAACGCTTAATGGAATTTGCGGAAGCCCGCAAAGTAGAGTAGAATTGAAATTTAAACTATTAATTTCTTGAAAATCAAAAATAGAAGACGGGTGGTGGTGTCCTAGTTGTGATTTATATCAAGTGAATCTTATTTTTCGTAATGGTTAATTCTTGTCAAAAATTAGGTTCCTCCAAAATAAAGGCTTTCTGAACAATTAAGGTTTCGAGTCATCCTGGAATTCCAGCTGAATTCATCGCCTCAATTGGTTTCCTACTAAACTGCGTGCTTTTACTGTTTTTTTTTCGATTTTAGATCTGAATTACTCACTTCATTACCGGGGTATAAATTAATGGGATAATCTCGGCGGATTAACCCCGTAAAAGCCACTAGAAGGTCGACGGGCTGAATGGTAGATAAGAGGGCTGGCTACTCCACTCCAACACCTGGTCTATTTTCGCTGCACGATCTAATCAGTCGTTGGCCCGCGATAATGACGTACCTACTCGTCTACCTTCAGAACCTTCGACCTACATTACCGGACAAGAGGTGGATAATTATTTATTCCTATTCAAATCGATTTGTTGTACCGCGAATGAACTGCAAAAGGACCGTTATGCTTCAATTTGTAGTCATGATAATAATCAAAACATTCATAACAAATTGATTTTCGCGATTTGAACTTGAATTTTTCGTTTGGTGGGTATCTATCATCGTATCCCTAGCAAACCAAATTGTATAGATGATCAGATCACAATCACATTTTGTTGGTTATGTGACCGTAATTATAGCTGATGATAAGATTCTCAAGACTTATTATGCGTCATATTAACTCGATGAGATTTGAGCGACAGATTAAGTAATGCGGCTCGTCTCTTCGGATTAATTTCAACCCAACTCTCCTGAAATTCCAAACTTAATGGTGAGAACCACAAAGTTGGTAGCCAAGTTCTGCACTAAATATCGTCATGACGACAACTAGAACCGAGGAGTGAACCTATAAGGAATTCTGAGGTACGTTGTTGGTACCCACTGATACCATTCGATTACAAAAAGATTTTAAAACTGGATACAAGAGAGAAAAAATAGACTTCAAAGACATGCAGAAACAAAAGATAGATTTCCCAGGTTTTCTCAGACTTTAGTAGTAGGAGACAACCTTATATTCAGAATTATAGCCTTTTCCAGTAAAATTCATAATTTGTCAACCAATTCAATTCAATTTGAAACGAATTCATAATTTGTCAACCACTTCCATTCAACTAATTTCATAATTTTTTCCAACAATTTCATAATTTTGTCAACCAATTTCATAATTTTTTTAAACCAGTTTCATAATTTTTCCAACCAAATTATTAATTCTTTAAACCGATTTCATAATTAATCATATATACGTAAGACGCATTTCGACTGTATTGATTTGGCCAGTCATAATATCGGACCTCTTTTCTCCATGAATGTACCTTTATACACGGTGGACGACGCCGGCGTGGAGTACGAAACCGGCTTCAGAACTTGTTCATCAAATAGCACACCTGTAAAAGGAAAGAAGACATTTGATTTCCAGACGCTGGAAACAAACTTTTACATAGTTTTGGAGGAAGTAAACATAAAGGCTAAAAAAAAGGGGGGGCCTCCAGATTACTTACACAATGGTTTATATTTTTCATCTATTTCTCCCTCGTTTGAGTAAAATCACCAACCAGTCCAATATGAAGGGAAAAAAAAAATATAAAAAAATAAAAAAATCAGAAAAAAAATCAAAATCACCAACAAGTAGATCGATTTCGGTCAGCTCTAATTTAACGGAGATTAGACCTCGATTTGCGATGAAAAATCGTGTTCTGATTTATATATATGTATGTAATATATTTCAATATAAACCCTTAAATTTTCGTAGGGAGCGAACGGTTTTCCTAAAGAGCTCCACGTGGTCTCAAAAAATTCTAAAAATTCTATAGAATCTTAAATTGAAGGAAAAACAATACCTTTATATCAAAATTTTTTGAGTTAGGGCGTTTTCGAAATTTCAAAATTGATTTTGGAACCCTTAGAAGTGACCTGCATCAACCAAAAGCTTCGGGGCACAAAAAACGCCCTTCGTATATTCAGCTATTTTTTTCAATCTGCGCCCTGTACGAGGCTCGTCCCAAAAGTAAGGTCTCCACAATTTTAAATAATCGAAAAAAAATTGTTGTTAACATTTTTTTGCAAGGTTATATTCAGTATATATACATTGTTTTTCGACGTTGTCGCCATTCACTTCGATGCACTTTTTGAGTCGCTCTGGCAGCTTTTTTATCCCTGCGTCGTAGAACTTTCCGTCCACCTCTTTATTGAAGTATTCCTTCACTGCAGTCTTCACTTCTTCGTCGGTTTCCATCCTTTTTTCACCCCTCTTGCACTCAATTTTCGGTATCCCAATTCATTCAGGATTCTGCTAATCGAGGATTTGGGTATGCCAAGCTTTTCTTCAAGTTCTCGGACAGTCAATCGTCGATCTTCACGAACTGCAGACTCGACAAGCTCCTTGAGATCGTCAGAAAAAGATGGCCTTCCGCTTCTGGGTTCATCATGAACATTCTTCCTCCCTTCTGAAAATTCTCTGCACCACTTTCTTACATTTTTAATTGACATACTGGTTGATCCATAGCAGTCACATAATTGAATGAGAATGAATCTCATTCTCCTTGGTTGAAAAGTTTTTTTCATTTTATGTGCTCTGTAACATTAATATTATTCAAAAATTCCCCCACTGAACTGGGACTTATGTACGGAGGATTTGAGTATATATTATTTTTGACATTGAACAACAATTTTTCACTGGACAAGTCGTGAAGATTTGCTTGAAGGTTTCTGAAAAGCCCATCTAATAAGACTGATGGAAAATGTTATACCCACATGTATGAATACTACACTAGTGAATAAAAGTCGTGAAGATTTGCTTGAAATTTTCTGGATAGCCCATCTAATAAGACTGATAAGACTGATGAAAAATGTTATACCCACATGTATGAATGCTACACTAGAGAATATAAGCCTGAAGATGCAGACGAGTTGTTCTGCGAAACTGTTGCTAAATTATAAAGAAAGGAAAAATCCAAGAGCCTTTTATTTCAAGAGGACCCAACCCGAGTCGTATCGACCCTAACGTAACTAAGTTCATTCACGACTCAGATATCCACAACAGCCTCGTATTTTACAGATCTTGGGAACTCCCTGCCTTTAAATACTTAGTGTTTGCCTGAGTTTCAAAACACGTTGTAACTAGCTGACGCCTCTACTAAACTTATATCCCCACACTAACGCCCATTATGCAGAAGGGCAACGTGAACAAGCCAAAGCCACGTGTGCTCTAAACTCAAATTCAACGTCAGTGCATCCGTAACGCAAACTTCCTCTCTTGTGCCCTTGAAAAGGCGGAAACTGTAGCCCTAGGGCCCTGCGGTGGAATCAATTTGAGGGACCACCCTCCAGTTCCAATTAGTATCTTGTCAATAGGAAGATAGTTAAGAGGTGATGCTCCCAATGGCGAAGATGAGGAAGTGGGGAGTGCCCCCGGCTGCCATTTAGCCTCACGATGGGTTTTCTCATATAGAAGGGAGTAACAATCAATACGGGAGAATTAAATTTCATCTCCAATACACTCGTATTTCAGGTGTTCTATTGATTGCTTTAGTGGGAAGTAACTTGATTTTCGGTTGTTATTCGTAGAACACATTGGGTCTCCGCCTCCTGTATTTGTCTTCAGTTAGTTATAAACCTAAATTTTCCCGATTATTCAACTTTTGGTTATATTTAACAGCTAGATATAACAATCACACTATTGCAAGATTGGAAAGTTCGCCATAGACAGTTACCAATGAAAGGGGGAATAACAGAAGAAGATTGAGGGCTTTGAATACAGTAAAGCAAGCGAAATAGTAGTCCTAATTAGCAAAATGATAGGTCTCTCTCGTGGAAGGATGAAATCCAAAGATATGGGTGACCGCGGCGCGGTACAGCAGCTCCCCCGGCGTCTGGTAATTCCACTTTGGATTCCCTTCACGTGGCACACAAAATAGCAATAAGCAAATAAGATCACACGGCCAGAGGAGTTTCTGAATGATAGAAGACAATGTAACACTCCTACTGAAACTGTTGTTCAATAGATTCTAATTGAAACATGAAGCAGCATAGCAAATGTGATTAGCCAGTAAAGTACCTATTGCACATTTGGACCACTGGAAGATATCAAAAGGAAGACAGGGGAGTCAAATCAACGGGACATACATGAGTTTCAAACGTCTAATCTACATGAAAATCAACCATTCTTTGCTTGAGGAAACTTTGAGATCGTATTTTGATAAAGTGTTCCTCAGGATTTCAACCTGTTAATAAAACTCCATGCTCCACCTGAACTACGGATCTGATTCTTCCATATGGAACACAATGCACAGAGGGGGGAGACTCGGCTCTAAAAACGACGGGTCGTAAGGGAGCTACATTGTGACGATCGTTAACGTGAAGGGAGACGCAGACAAATTTATAGTCGAGCGGGCTCCATTTGTCATTCGACTTGACTGGGGAGCTCCATTCTCTCCAACAAATCTCCTGCAAGTTGCTTGGGAATTCTCCACACACGACCGCGTTTTTAGCGATTTAGGTATCAAAGAAAATTGAGCCATCGCTACAGGATTTGAAGTGTAAGTACGATTTGGAAATTGTTGATAAGGAGGAACTGGGGAAAATCGTTGTTATTTAGTTTATATAATCGATATGGTCTGAAGGCGATAGACAAGTAAAACGTCTGTTGTACCCTCAAATGCAGCATTTTATGGACTGGATAACTTAAAGACCATGATAGGCATATTCCAAGATTGGAGTATGATAGCCGGTGATTCAGGTGCACGACTAGATCGACTCTCTCCCAGATCTCAACCTAGGATTTTTGGCACATGGAGTACTTAATTTCAAAGGGTCGATCAGTTCTAAAAAGAGAGCACAGAGCACTTGGATGTATCACAGAGCGAATCTACACATTTTAAACTTACAACTCTCTTACGAATAAAATCTCTCTCGACGAGATTGTGGAAACCCATTTCAACAAAAAATGGAGTTAAGAAAAAACGTAGTCTATTTCGACGAAAGTAATGAGTTACAAAGTTAATCGTTTTCAACGGTGAAGTCATCATCAGCTACAAACAATAACTACTTATTGTTAGTTACTGATATAATATATTAGAGTTATTGTTTGTTACTGATGATGACTTAACTATTACGACTTAACTATTTATTGTAAGTTACTGATATAATATATTAGAGTTATTGTTCGTTACTGATGATGACTTAACCGTCGAAATTGATTAACTTTGTAACTCATTACTTTCGTGGAAATAGACCAGGTTTTTTCTTAATTCCGATTTTTATTTACAACTCTCAGATGGCTATCCGCAACGTCTCTCGACCCGAATTCAAGCTGACATGGCCAAACAGAGATCGTCAGCAAATAGGCTACAGGTCTGAATCAGTCAGGAGAACAGAAAACAACGATCTAAAATAACATTCCCTGCGGTATTCCAGAAGTGGCAACCACCCATGAGCAAGATGTAAGTAAAAAAGTAAAGTACAATCATATCGGGGTGAATTTTTGTTCAACTGCCCTTCTTGGCGTCACGGACGTCATCAGCTGTCTTCCAAAATGAAGATCAGAATTGGTTCTGATGACTTCGCTCTTGGTTACTTATTATCTCACCCGGGTTAACCAACCCTAAAAATTATGATGAGATTCAAAGTCAATTGGACTATAAATTCCTGTTGAATCATCAAAAATTAACTTCCTGCGACCGGGGATCGATCTCCTATCATTACAATTCTGAATCGGAGCTCCTACCACTTGAGCCAAGGAAGTGGATGGACAGAAATGCGAAGAGGTAGCTGATCACAACATCTCTCCCCATTTGGAAATCTTAGGTACTCCGTTACCTAGTCAGGGAGGTGAGAGGCAGCTTTGGACGACGTTTTACAACCAAGTGAGAACGCTCTATTTTTGACTGGCTTCCGAGTTTTGTTGTTATTCCTTCTGAACGGGACGGGGAATCTGCTGACCTCAACGTTCTGTCCTAATAGGCGGTGGCTCTACTTGTGTCTTGGTGGGAGTTGTTTTGATGACCTAATCTTAATTAATTATTGTTCTCAGAGAAATGCTGAGGAGACCTTTTGGGTCCCACCGACTGCGCCACATTGTTGAATCATCAAAAATTAACTTACCACAACCGGGGATCGATCTCCTATCGTTCCAATTCTGAATCGGAGCTCCTACCACTTGAGCCAAGGAAGTGTATGGACAGAAATGCGAAGAGGTAGCTGACAACATTCCTACAGATAACTGGTAATCACCGCAGGTAGTTTAATAGACGTTACCTTTCATTACTGAACCACTGAAAGGTTACTTAAACCATACTGTAAGAGAGCTCGCTAAGCCCAGTTTATGTCACAATAGCCTGATTTAAATAATACAAATCTTCTATTCACCTTCTAAGCTTTCGATAACATCCAACGGGCGATAATGGAGAGGGTTTCTTATACTCGTGTAATCCGCTAGGGTTATTCGACAGCAATAAACAAATTGAGGCTCCACCTTTAAGGGACGGGAGCTTGCTGTGCTCAGCAATCTCCTATTTCAAACTCTTTGGCTCGAATACACTCCATTCACTCCTCACTGCCATTCTAACCGTGTCATTTGACAAATCGACACCACCCGGACACAACATCCGCAGGGAGCGCAATTGTCTCTATAAAAACGGCACTGAAGGTGGAAAACGCTTAGTGTTTTTCCCGAGGTGTAATTCTCTTCCAGCTCGAGTTACAATGGTGTTTTACCCTTTTTTCCCTGATGTCATCCAAACCGCCCCTCCGCTATAGTCTAATTTCACCGCGTCGCTTTTTCCACCCAAACCTTACTCCGCAGGGTTTAATTTGGTTGCGAGACTAACCCGTTATTCCAACCGGTTCGATGTCGAAGGAAAAAAAAAACTCCTAAAAGGTTTCGTTTCAACATCGAGGGAAACACTGAGTCAATTGAAATTCACAAGACTCACCGACAGGAGCAGGACAACTGTTCGACAAAATCAAGAAAAACTCGGAGAATTAGGTGTGGCACATGGGTCATTTCAAAATTTGGGGTTATTTCTTGTCACGCAGCTTTTGTGAACACTCTATTTGTCTTGGAAATTCAGAATTTTTTCAGGCAGATACAGCAGGTTGGTGTCTACAAAGATCACATAGAATGAATTTCACTAATCAATTAAGTCAGATAATTAAAAATCATTAATGATCCCAATTCTCTCTCCCTACACCTGTCACAAAGGGTAGGTTGCTAACTTCGAAAATTTTTGGAGAACTCTATATTCATGTTTCAATTTAAATAAAAAATGTTATTGGTCCAGATTACTCTCCTCTTCAGGAATAAATTAGAAACGAACGAAAATTCCTTGAATTGGAAGCGTTTTTGCTATGTTTTGATGCTGTCACAAGGTTTTAATCTCTCTCCCTACAATTTTTTTGAAATGCCCGCCCACTCCTGGAAAACGATTATTTTGTGTTATGAAAAACAAAAATGAACACTGCTGCAAGATGGCTTCCGAAGCTACTGAAGTTTGTTGAATCTCCAAGCTCCCAGTTGTGTGGGTTATCTTGTGAAGTGTTAAAGCTTTGAGAGTAGGTTAATACTTTCTCCATCCCTACAACCACCTCACACATCAGGGTAAGTGTTCAACTACGTATAATTAAACTCAAATTACAATTATGAATGCCATAGTGTTATTTATTTTTTCTAACGTTCAGAATCAATAATGGTGAGGCCAGTAGAGAGTGATAACCTCACAAATCTCTCTCCCTACAACCTCTCTACCTACAACTTCTGGGAAGAGGCTGGTTTGTAGGAAGAGAGATGGAATTGCAGGGAGAGAATTTTTGCTCATGGTTCACCAAGATAATGGTTTAAATTTGAGCTCTTGGTGTATATTCTTGGTATTAGTAGTTATCCATAGATTACATCAGTAATTACAACAACATTTTATGTGCAGAAGTTCTAGTCAACCTTGGATGAACCGTATACGTGTGCTGCTCCTTTACCTCCTTTACCTCTACTGGACTTCCAGCTTCTCAGCTAAACCGCCTGTGCCCGAAACACTCACTCCGGGAATGTTCATTTTGGCCAGCTTGAAGAGCGAGTCCAAAAAAACAAGAATTCTATTAATAACTATTGATCAATCCGGAGGTGATGATTTTCATAGTGGACCATCTACAAGGCAACCCGTACAATTCCTGAAAATTTCATCAAAATCGGATGAGAAATGTAGAAGTTATGGCTGTGGCAAGGATTTCATGACAGACAGACAGACAGACAGACACGGAACCAAAATTGTTCAGGAAGGTCTGAAACGTAAAACGCGAGTAGAAATTTTGATTTTGGAGAACATTTTTTTTCTACCTAGAAAAGTGAAAACAAAGCTTCCGCTGCCTTGGTAGACTTGGAAGGAAAACATTACGCCTTATCACTATGTTTACAGCAACGATACTATTGATGACGATGGTACTATTTTAGTAAAAAATGGATTACGGCATTTCCGGGGATCCATGCACAGTTTGAGGTTAATGACAATGATATTCGAGTCATAAATACAGGAGATTTTGTTCAGGTTTCCAGTTCCCATTAGTTTGACATTTTTGAATTTTTGATCCTTACCTCATTTAATTTTAGCTAGGCTCTGATTCCCAAATGTTGGACTCTATTGGTTTATTATTAAATACACATACAATAATGAACCTTTGGAATCGAGCGTTTTTGTAAGAATTTTATTATTAAGAAACTGAGTTTCCCAAGTATTATCAAGAAACCGAGTTACCTATGTATTACGTAGAAACTGAGTTACCTATGTATTATTAAGAAAATGAGTTACCTATGTACTATTAAAAAACTGAATAAACTATGGGTTCTCAAAAGTTTTTTCAAAGCCGTTTACATTTTTAGGAGTTACCTGAACTATTTACACCGCTGGGTCATTTAATTCTGACTTTTTCTTAACCCACATTTTACGAACGATTAGACTGATTGAAAGACTTGAAGAATCTGATAATTCTGATGTACCTAGATTATAGCTTCGGACTGTGATTGCGATAAATAAAAGAGACACTACTAAACTAAGATTCTCGTATTTTGAAGGAATAAAAAGGTTTCATGAGTTCAACTCACCCTTGGTTTTCTCTCTCCCTACAATGTTTTATCTCTCCCTACAAAGTTGAAATTATGGAAAAAATTCAAAATTCTATGAATTTGAAACTACTTGATAAAGTGTGCGCCCACTACAGGATCTGCCTCAGTGGTCAAAACAAAGGACGTTTACGGGAGAAAGAACATAATAAACTATTATAATATAAAAATTAATAATGACCATCTCTTTGGTTTCATTCGTTTCTAAAAATTTAATACTATCTTAAATTCATGTAAAATTCATTAATCAAGGTTTTCATTCATTCATTCATTAATTCATTTATTAATTCATTAATTCATTAATATTAGCTACTTACATGGGAAGAATGGAGGCCAGGAGGAGTTCGTTAAAAACTAAAATCAATGAAACAAAACTCTTAATCTCCCGAATCCTTTATAATTTCCCATATTTTGCCCCCATGGCATTATTCCATCTCTCTCTTCTTTTCCTTAGGAAAGACCTTCACCCCAACTTGCAATTCCCATTGAAAACACAAACGGTGGATACAGCTTTCGTACAAGTACGCAACCACGAGAGACATTTTATGTCTTTGCGCCCCCTTTCCCCTTCATATAAAACCTCGTATTGTACTTTTGTTTGTGGAAATTTGATTGTGCTCGTTGATGGTTGCGATGTAATGTACGTAAACATTCATTTAAACAATCACGCTCATGCCGCAGCTTGTTGGCCACGCACAACGGAGTGTTTTACGTAATACGATTGGGCAATTTAAATGAATCGAATGTAGCTTCCTGCATTCAACAGGAGAGAAAAAGGCTTTGGAGCTCACTCAGGTGATCAGTGCACAATCAGGCGCCTTCAGCATTCTCCATTGACCCTGCCTCTCAAATGTCAGCTTCCTACATTCAACAGGAGAGGAAATGGCCTTGGAGCTCACTCAGCTGATCAGTGACCACTCAGGCGCCTTCAGCATTCTCCATTGACCCTGCCTCTCAAATGTCAGCTTCCTGCGTTCAACAGGAGAGGAAATGGCCTTGGAGCTCACTCAGCTGATCAGTGACCACTCAGGCGCCTTCAGCATTCTCCATTGACCCTGCCTCTCAAATGTCAGCTTCCTGCGTTCAACAGGAGAGGAAATGGCCTTGGAGCTCACTCAGCTGATCAGTGACCACTCAGGCGCCTTCAGCATTCTCCATTGCCCTGCCTCCGTAACGCTGTTGGATGAAGATACCTATTTTCCTCTCACGATCATGTTGACATCTCATTTGTTGCTCACATCATACTCGTATGTGAGTGCGCATAATTCATGCGCATAATTCAGCTTTCCGTACAGGTGCATTCATATTAGGGACCGTGTACCATGATTAATAAATTGAGAGCTTTCCAATGAGTGGTGAACGATTTTTGTGGGGTGGAAAATGAGGAAGTTAGTTTTCCCTAGGAACGATTGGTTGTACGTGAAAATCATCAGAAAATTTCCGCGTGACGCTCCCCTCGTGACAGTGCCCCGTTACAATGCCCGCGTGACGATTTTTCATTTATGTGCCATAGTAAAGACATAAAATGTCAAAAACTTCAACAAAAACGCTGCAAATCATTGCTCAAAGGTTTATTATTTTATGTATAGATCATCCTTCTGTATAGATCACTGGTTCTCCATCAATAGCACCTACCACCATCTGTATTCTCCCTTGACCTTCCCTCTCAAATTTCAGCTCCTGCGTTCAATAGGATTGAAAATGGCTTCGGAGCTCACTCAGCTGATCAGTGATCAGAAGAGTGAAGAAGATCTCCTCGAATGCTGGAGACGCCTGGAAGAGCACTTCCATTCAATAGAATTGAAAATGGCTTTCGAGCTCACTCAGCTGATCAGTGATGTGAGGAGTGAAGAAGATCTCCTCGAATGCTGGAGACGCCTGGAAGAGCACCTCCATTCAATAGGATTGAAAATGGCTTCGGAGCTCACTCAGCTGATCAGTGATCTGAGGAGTGAAGAAGATCTCCTCGAATGCTGGAGACGCCTGGAAGAGCACTTCCATTCAATAGCATTGAAAATGGCTTCGGAGCTCACTCAGCTGATCAGTGATCTGATCAGTGAGCAATGATTTGCAGCGTTTTTTAGCTACAAACATTGTTTTACCTACCAATTTTTTTTTACCTACCAACTATTGGTAGGTACTACCTACCACACTATAATGGCTTCACACCTTCACAATCAAGTTTATTAGAAAGAACTAAACGCTTCACACTCGATTCGAAAAATAGAAAGCTTGATATGGAAATTTGATTACTGGTTACGCAGAAGGCAAAACTGAATACAACTCGAAGAAATGAACAGCGATCGCATTTTAGTCAGATAAAAAATGAACGGCGATTAGACCTCTTTTGCGATTCACACTCATGATTCTGTTTTATCGAAGGAAAACCTTCAAATACTCGTAGGGACCGAACGGTTTGTCCTACAGAGCTCCGGGTGGTCTCAAAAATTTTTTAAAATTCTGTACTATTTAAAATTGGTGAAAAAACGATACCTTTATTTCGAGAGTTTTCGAGCTAGGGCACTCTTGAAAATTTCAACCCTTAATTTTCACCCCTTAGAAGTGACCTACATCAACCAAAAGCTTCGCGGCACAACTAGACCCCAAATGGAGCCCATATACCAAATTTGAACCAAATCGGTCCAGTGTTGCTAAGAAAAGTGCCGCGTACGGCGGACGGCGGACGGCGTACGGCGGACGGCGTACGGCGTACGGCGGACGGACGGAAATTTTTTTATTCGATTTTCGGATTCTACGTACCTTGAAACGTAAAACATCAAATTTTGAGGGGGGGTTAAAATTTTTTTTTTCTTGCTCGATTCCAAAGGCTTATTATTGAAAATAATAAACCAAAATGTATGGAAAAGTTCGAGGACAAAATAACCCCAAATTTTGAAATGACCCACATAGCATTCTCATGTCCATTACATGATACATAAGGAATCCTCGCAACATCAATCCCCATGACCCTCCATGATTGAGAGGAACGAAGGCAGTGCGAACATCAAGTTTGGTATTCACATTCTCTAATGGTCAATTAATGTAAATAACATTACTATAATGAAATTCATAAGGGACCATCAACAGTCTAAACCGCAATTTAATTTAAATTGTATTTTAAAAAAGTTGCCGTTGGGGGTGTCTAGCCGGCAGTGGTATTTGTTCATGATGGAACATTTATTGTAGAATGAAAGCTGTCAGTAGAGTAGTCTTCCGAGACAGTAACAGCTAAAGTAATCTACAGAAGTAGTGGTAGTGACAATACAGTTGGGGTGACTAAAGTAGTAAAGAACTCTCATTACAGAAAAATGTCCGTCGAACTTGTAGTTCGTTTTTACATTCTTTTTCCTAGGATTTAATTATTAATTACTTCTACTACAGTCCATTACGCCTCCGAGTTGTTACACCAGCACGATACATGGTGACATTGAAATTTATGTAGTCGAATACATCAAGGTCCAATAATAATTACTGTAATTCGTAAATTAATTACTGTGATAGCGTAATTATTGCAATTTATTTTGTAATAGTGATCATTGAAATCCCTTTTCCCCATCTCAGATAGAAATATTTTGTCAAGTATTTTCTTGAAATGTTTCATAAAACTTCAGTTCCTCTAACCTCCAGCTTCAATATGAGGGGATGCTTGACTTGAGTTGACATCCTTCCAAAACAAAAGTCGGATAAGAACTTCACCCTTTCGGCTTCGGGAATGATGGAGACACGAAAAAAGTGACCTCGAGTTTTTTCTGTTGTATCGAAGGTCCCATATCTCATCTCCAGACCTCCACTACTCGCGATCCTTCCCAGATTCCGAGTCGTCCCCTCTCTGATATAAGTCCATGCATACATCAGCCCTTTCCAGGGAGCACAATCCCCTCGAGGGTGCCTGTCGTTTCTGGACGGATATCAAAGAATACGAAGTGGCACGTTGAGTCGAAGTGAAGTGTACCGAAGCCAAATGACATTTTGAGAGAACAATACTGGTTACGAGAGACCAACAGGAGTATTGTTTCGACTTACACTACCAGCAATTCCTTGAACAATGAAGCTATTTAAAGCACCACACAATTGATTATCGATTGTTGAGGATGTGCACCATGGCTCCTGCTGATCGAATCTTCAAGTAATTCATCAGCAATTATTCTGAAAACAACCTCCAACTACCCTTCAAATCCGAAGAGAATTGGCGACTAGACTCATGTCCGCACGAGTGCGCCCGGCGCTTTTATTGCGGCAAGGATGAAATTTATATGGGGCCCTGACTTTGAAACGCAGAATGGGTGTAATAATGATGATTTTGGTTTATTATTTTCAATAACAACAACCCCTTAAACTTAACAACCCCTCAAAATTTGATGGTTTACGTTTCATGGTACGTAGAATCCAAAAATCGAATAAAAATTTGGCCGTCCGTCCGCCGTACGCGGCACTTTTGCCACTTAGCATTGACCGATTTTGATGAAATTTGGTATGTAGGCTTCATTTGGGTCTATTTGAAAATGAAGTTTGAAATTTTGAAAACGCCCTAACTCAAAAAATTTTGATATAAAGTTACCTATTGTTTTTCCTCCAATTTAAGATTCAATAGAATTTTTAGAATGTTTTGAAACCACCCGGAGCTCTGTAGGACAAACCGTTTGCTCACTACGAGAATATAAGTTATGGACGTACGATAAATCAGAAACACGAGTGTGAATCGCAAAAGAGGCCTAATCTTCGTTCAAATTAAAGCTGACCGAAATGCGATCGATATTTTTCTTCATGTTGGATGGTTGGTGGCTTTGCAGACGAGTGATCTATGCAGGGTGTCCCATGTTAAGGACCGAAAAACTTCGGGAGTCGATTCTACAACTAATTTTAGTAAGAAAGTGTCTCATAGCAATTTTTCTTTAGTCGCTTAATTTCCGAGTTATTTTAATTTTAAGATTTTAACACAGAATGTGTTTTTGCGATGACCTACCGAAAAAAAATCGTCACGAAAAAGCGACAGAAAAAACCGTTACGCGCCTTTTATAATGATTTTCACGTGCAACCAAGCCGTTGGTAAGGAAATAGAACTCCCGCAGTGTTCATTGCACAGAAATTGTTCACCATTCGTTGGAAAGCTCTCAATTTATATAGTATTTTTCTTGTAGTTACATATTTATTTATATAACATTTATAGGGTTTTAGACCAAATTAAATGTCTAACAATTATTTATTTTATTATTGCCAAAGACTCCACATTTATTATTGTTGTTTTTTATTTAACGGATGACTAGCATCGCAAAAACACATTCTGTGTTCCTATGATTTCATACAGAGTATGAAAAAAGAAATAAACCGGGGGGTGCAGGGGGGCGGAGCCCCCCGCCGAGGCGCAAAGCGCCGAGTTTTTCGTGCTTTCGACCTTAAGCCATAAAAATGACCATAACTCGCCTAATTTGGGAGCAATTCAAAATCTAATTACACCATTGGATAGGGCGTTAAATTTACCATCTTTCTAGTGGTTATACAAAATATTTTGTAAGGTCGTGATAGGTGAAAAATCAACTCGTAATGTGTTTTTTGTAAAATTGTCAAAATTTCCTACTTTTTCTTTTGATTGTTAAGGTTTTACTACCACATGATTTTACACGTACCTCTACATCAAAAACTGCGCAAAAATCTCAGCTTTCTAATGGTATAATTTGTTTTAATTTTACTTCGCCAATTAGGGGCGAAAAATACGTTTGAATGCTAAAAAACGTGGTTGCGCTCATGGAAATCGAGGTTTCTGGTTCGTTGGACTTCGGGCAGGTTCGACGAATTTGGGGTGGAATTCTACGTCATTTTCAACGCTATTAGACTGATTCCATCACCGTTGGTATGTGAAAGCTCAGTATTGAATTTTGGTAGGTCCGAATCTCTTCTTTTTTTTAAATGTACCTACTCGGTATTTATGCACGAATCGAATGTTCAGTTCTCGTAACTCCCCTTGCACATTATTCTACAGGATTAAATTATGAACTAATTGTGATTCAAATCGTGTGTTTCACATCGTGTTTGTGTTGTTGTTTTTCTTGATTAGCTTCAAGGAAAGTGTTGGTATTCGAAACTTACGTCTGACATTTTTTTCAAGAGGAAGGTCCTTAGATGTTTACAGTGAGGTCTGATAAAGAAGTTGAAGGAAGCAGGAAAAGTCATGCGATGTTTACAGTGAGGTCTGTAAAGATGTCTGTAAAGAACGTTTTACAGTTTTACAGTTTTTTTCAAAGTGAGGTCTCTAAAAGAGGTCTGTAAAGATGTTTACGGTGAGGTCTGATAAAGAAGTTGAGGGAAGCAGGAATAGTCATGCTTTTCATATGAAAAGCATGTCCCTGTATTCGACATTGGTGAATGGGGCCATTGCGACTGATCGGTGTAAATAAATGAAATAAAGGCTTGTTCATCAGAACATAAAGGTGAGACCGCATGCCTTGTCCTGCTTCCTTCAACTTCTTTATCAGACCTCACTGTAAACATCTAAGGGCCTTCCTCTTGAAAACAATGTCAGACGTAAGTTTCGAATACCAACACTTTCCTTGAAGCTAATCAAGATAAACAACAACACAAACACGATGTGAAACACACGATTTGAATCACAATTATTTCATAATTTAATCCTGTAGAATAATGTGCAAGGGGAGTACGAGAATTGAACATTCAATTCGTGCATAAATACCGAGTACATTTAAAAAAAAGAAGAGATTCGGACCTACCAAAATTCAATACTGAGCTTTCACATACCAACGGTGATGGAATCAGTCTAATAGCGTTGAAAATGACGTAGAATTCCACCCCAAATCCGTCGAACCTGCCCGAGGTCCAACGAACCAGAAACCTCGATTTCCATGAGCGCAACCACGTTTTTTAGCATTCAAACGTATTTTTCACCCCTAATTGGCGAAGTAAAATTAAAACAAATTATACCATTAGAAAGCTGAAATCTTTGCGCAGTTTTTGATGTAGAGGTACGTGAAAAATCATGTGGTAGTAAAACCTTAACAATCAAAAGAAAAAGTAGGAAATTTTGACAATTTTACAAAAAACACATTACGAGTTGATTTTTCACCTATCACGACCTTACAAAATATTTTGTATAACCACTAGAAAGATGGTAAATTTAACGCCCTATCCAATGGTGTAATTAGATTTTGAATTGCTCCTAATTTAGGCGAGTTATGGTCACTTTTATGGCTTTAGGTCGAAAGCACGGAAAAAATCTTAAAATTAAAATAACTCGGAAATTAAGCGTCTAACGAAAAATTGCTATGAGACACTTTCTTACTAAAATTAGTTGTAGAATCGACTCCCGAAGTTTTTCGGTCCTTAACATGGGACACCCTGTATAGAAAAATAAAAAATAATAAACCATTGTGTAATAATTTGCAGCATTTTTTTTTACAGGAATTTTTCTCTCGACCAGCTCCAATTACAATTTATAGTTGAAAAAACATTTCGCCGCTACAATTGACGATATTGCACATAAAGACACCGGACCAAAATTGTTGAGAAAGCTCTGAAAAGCAAAATTCTTATTGTGTTAAATTTATAATTGGGAAATTATTTCACGGCTACAACTGATGGTATTGCACATAAATACACACATCAAAGTAATAACATCAGCACTTTTAGCACTCAACAGCCGTATCCATCTAGCAGCTTGGTTTCAGGGTCTGAGATCCGAGGAAACTCAGTTGAATTAGCTAGTCTCCGAGTTGGAAGAGGGAAAACTGTGCCTCTTCTCGATATGCCATCAACCGACCCTATGGGGTTTGAGTTCAGCTTCAAGTCCCACGGGGCCCATTTGCTCAAGCTGTGGCACGTCTTCGAGCAGCCGCAGCCTTGAATGCAGACCAGATAAATGTTCCTCCTGCCAGGATTCGGGAGGTCATCCACTCTAGGATAAACAATGGGTAGTCCGCTCGTACCAGATCCTTAGCGGACCTGCCATGCCATATCACACGCCAGGTAATCCTTGGCCCAATTACCTTTTTTTTATTACAGTGCCGCAGCCTCTTTTTTGCGTCAACTTGAATTTACGAATGCAAAGCTTTTCTACATAAAGGTAGTGAGGAAGCAAAATAGTGATGTCTGATTTAAACTGCGATGATTTAAAATTTTGGTTTATATTGCACACTTTGAGTGACTTTGATGAGTCGTTATTATATCAATACGTAGTATCTGATTCTATTCTTTTCCCAAGGTCTTGTCTCACCGCAAGTGGCAGCTTTGCAATATAACAGATACGTCTGACCCGGCCATCCCTTCTCACATCTAGGATCCTTGACTGAAGGAGTACGAGGAGGAGAGGCTAAGTAAATATTTACTGGAACTTCGGGTTGCACTGACGGATGGCTCCTTCCACTTAAGTTAATCATTTCGGGGTCTGAGAAGACTGATGGCTGTAGTTCCTCTTTTTCTTCCCCTTCCCACCACTCGATGTTCCGACGGTATAACTGCGATCCCATCTCTCTCCTCATATCTCCTCTTGAACGGTCGATATGGAACATCCCAGGAAGGCCACAAAATCAAGTCTGCCAGAAGTCCCATATTTGCAGGACAGTACCATTTTTCAGATAATGGATCCGGTTGTCACCAAAAATCACACGGCGATACGTAAATGTCTATTTAGTAAAGCCAAACTTCATAATTATTAATCACTAATAATTTTTCTTTGGAATGAGAAAATTGTCCAATTATCAACAAAAAATGACTTTTATGTAATATGGCATATGGGCTCCATTTTTGACCTTGACTCCATTGTCTAGTTGCACCACAAAGCTTTTTGTTTCTATCAGTCACTTCTAAGAGGTGAAAAATAGGGGTAATTCCCAAGCTCAAAGACTTCCGATACAGAGGTATTGTTTTGTCATCAATTTACAACAGTATTGAATTTTTGAATCGAATGAGACCACCCAGAACTCTGCAAAACCAACTGTTCACTACCTATAAGGACATGAAGTTGGGGCGAATGATAAAGCAGAAACATGACTGTGAATCAGAAATCAATGTTCACTGACGGAAATAGGCCAAAAATCCGTTCAAAACTCAGTTGATAAAATGCGATGTTTTGGTTTATTATTTTCAATAATGAACCTTTGGAATCGACCAAGATTTTTTCTTCGATTACAGTTTCATGTCACTGAGTAGTGCTTCCCTAATAATCAAGAAACAAATTTTGTTATGAACATGAGGGCACCCTAATCTCTCGAATAACGATATTTCGCTCTCAGGTACTTTCTACTAAAATGAAGTTGATAGGGAACCTAGCGATAAGAGAAAATTAAGAAAATTGAGAAAATTAAATAATAATGGAGAAGCCGTGTTATTTGCAGGCGGGTGATCTATGTAGACAAAAATAATAAACCGCTGTTTAATAATTTTTAGTGTTTTTAATTTCCCAAAAAAATTCCAATAAATGACGTTGCATCATGATTTCAGCTCAATTTGAATGTTTTCTTTTTCTTTCGTTTTATCAAATGTTCATAGTTGAATACATTTTTTGGGATGAACTCAACTTTTGAAGAGAATGAATTTTCATTTTTTTTTTTTTCTAGTTTTGAGCATTCAGTTCAGATCGAAGATTTGGACGCGAATCTTATAGACATTCGTGATTGTTGCAAATATATAACTCTATTCCAAAACCATTGTTGGTAGTGTAGAGACGGCATAGTTTGTATTTTTTCTGTAGAATCAAGCAAACCAGCTTTTGATGAAGAGGTTACTCCCCTAAACATTATCGGAGGTATTTTTCAGTCTGAAGTAGTTTGTAAAGGAAACTCCTCGGCATTAATCTGACTTCGAGATGCATCTCTCCTATTCCAATTCAACTTAGTTCTCGAATCGATTTGCATGAAATAATATTCCTTGAGAAAGCAATTATTCTCATTATCATTCGGGAGGGCACCGCCGCACTAATGAGGGACGGATCAATACACGTCCCTCCTCTCCCGAATTTCTACCTTTCCAGACTTTTCCTAGGCAATTGCAAGAAGTGTCGAAATATTGTTGAAATCATATGAAATTCAGACATGAAAAGTGTAGGTAATAATAAGAAGAAAAAGAAGTCTAAAATTCTAATTTTGACCTCGGATTGGTAATTTCTTCCTAGAATTGATCATTTCTACCAATCTTCTTAAGGTAAAACATGAAGGGCTCCTTGGAACTACAGGGATGGCAAGGTATCATGCATGGTGGTCCAACACAGACAGAGATATTGAATAGCATGTCCAAGTGGAACAAAGGTAAACGTTTCGTGAGGTACCGTTTCGTTCCCTATAAAGGTGTGAATCGTTTACAAATTGATTTATGTAAGCCATTTGAAGGGAAATATTGGTTTTTCTTGGTAGATTCCACCACAAAATGACTGGAAACCGAGCCGTTGGAACAGGCTAACATTTGAAAAAAAAAAATAGGAATCTCAAGAATATTTTTGGACGGTTTGGGATTCCAAGAATTCTAGTGCCTTACAAAGGGAACGAGAGCACCCAAAATCGGATGTGTTGGCAGAGAAACAAGAAGTGTCAACGTTCTGAAGGAGAATGACGTCTACAATTCTCACCCGATTTTGATGAAATTTTCAGGGATTGTGCGGGTTGGCGTGTAGATTGTCCCCTATGAAAATCATTACCCTAGGACTAATAGTAGCCGCTGCGCATGCGCAAACGTGAAATCCTTGCCACAGCCATAATTTCTACATTTTTCTCTTAGAAGTTAGGGACTAACTTCTAAGAGACACCCTATAAGTTTCAATCAAATTGGTCAAGCAATAGCCGCTGCGCATGCGCGAACTTTAAATTTATTGTTACAACCAAAACTCCGCAACTATTCAACCAATTTCGATGAAATTTTCAGGGATTGTGTGGGTTAGGTCCAAGACGGTGGACCGCTATTTACAACACTATTATAAACATTAATACCTGCAACCCTATCCCGCATATTATCGCCAATATTTTGGTATTCAATAACTCTTTGAATCATAATTTTTTCGCCAACTGATTCTATACGTCCATGTTACAATGAGTGAGGAAGCAATACTGCCCACCCAACTTGGCAGACGTTTTTGCACTATGATTAGGAAAAAGGACTGATTTTTACGTGTTTAAGCTAATTCTATTTCACGTAATAGAACGGAAAAATAGTCAAAAATTCGTAATTTTCCATGTTTTGACACACCCAACTTCAAACGACTGTTCTCTTAATTTTGAATCAGTTTCACTCACCAATCTCTCAGAGCTTTTGCGTTTTAAGGCTCCTCCAACAATTTTGGTTTAGTCTTCCTGTCTGAGGTTTACCCTCTGCAGTACACTCGATAAAATCCCACTTCAGAGTAGATAAATACGTAAACCTAATATTCACAACTACTTCATTCCTAGTCCCTTTACAGACCGTCTACCCCATATTTCCCTATACAAGGAGTCGAGAATTGAGAAAAACGAACTAGGTTTGAAAAAAAGATAAAGTCTCTGTAGTTACAATAAAGGCAAATTTATAGGAGGCCTCCTGCGGAAGTTTATTTGACATTCAATTTTGTTTTCTTCCCTTTTTCCTTGTGAATAAGGAGAGGTCGCTTGAACCAATTCCGAAGGGGCAGAACAGAAACACGTTTTCAAATATGCAGGCGGAAGATGAAAAGGGATGCGCCCCAGGTGCGCCTTTTAGACTCTCCAGTAGTCTCGACTTATCCCATATTCCTTTTTTGAGGTCCTTACGTAGATCTTCAATAAAAAGAAATAAATAAAATAAAAAAGTCTGCCAAGTGGGGGTGGAGCAGTAGAGCTTCTCCACATAGCATAACACGGGAGTCATATATAAATTCTCATGTCAGGATCTTCGGGTTTTTGTAATGTAATAGAATTTCTAGTGGTGATGGGTATCATAATATGATGAAAATGGGGTATCATATATTATATGAAAATGTTCGAGAATTCGCAGTAGATCCTCGCTCAAATCTTGAAAATTGCATCAATGTCGGAGGAGGAATATTGTTTTTCGATCATCATCATTTTCGATCGATCTTAAGAAAATTATTAATTTTTTGAATTGTTGCTCGAATAACCTTCCATAAGCCTTAGATAGTATGGAATCTGACAGTTCTTCCATTAAAAAAAACTAAGTTGCTCTTATTTAGTATTGCAATACCTTAGTATTTGAGCTTTAAGAGAACGAATGATGTACTCGTAAAAATTTCATTTCATTGAAAACTTTTGGTGTAAGCAGTGATACCACTGAAAATTTCATTGAAATCAATGAAAACTAACCTCCAAATTTGAGCAAAATCGGTTCATTAGAAACCGAGAAACCGAGGTTCCAGGAAATTCACGTTTGCGCATGCGCACTCGCTCCTATTGATCCGAAGGTGCTGAAATTGATAGGGGACCGTCTAGGACCTAACCCGCACAATCCCTGAAAATTTCATCAAAATCGGACCACAGGTTAGTACAGTTTTGCCCGGGACAAGGATTGACCACAGACAGACCGACAGACAGACAGACACGGAACCAAAATTGTTCGGGAAGCTCTAAAACGCAAAAAGCAAGTGGAAATTTTGATTTTGGAGGACATTTTTTTTTTTCACTTCTTTCACGACTACAAAGCTTCCCTACCTTCGGTAGTGAGGAAGCAAAATAATAATCTCGAGTTCTCAACGCTTTGTTTTTGCATCGTTTTGTCTTCCTTTCATTGGGAAATTTTTGGGTTCTCCCAAAATTTTTACTTGCATTATGACGTCAAAGCTTTATGAACAACTTTGGTTCCTAGCCAGCGTGTCTGTTTTGCCAAAACCATACCAACATGTGCTACAATGTTACTGGAATAATTTTTAGAAAATGCGTAGGTTAGCCCCTGGACAGCCCCCTGTGAGTTTCATTGCTGTTGTTGTTTTGACAATCGGTAGCGTCTGCGCATGCGTAAACTAAAATTCCTTTGAACTAAAATGTCTCAGTTCCTAAAAGTCCTTGAGTTTCTTTCGATTTCGTTAAGACGGCACCCACAACTCTCGGATAGCGATGGTTTTATAATCCAATGAGACCACATAGAGCTGTACAGAGAAAATAATGAAGCAGCTTTTTCCTTCTAATGTAGTGCTTTTTCATTTTTGAATTCCTGCATATATATTGGCATGTTACTTTTTGTGAGGAAGTACACTCCCCAACCAACAGCAGTAATTTTCAACATAATAACTGGAAGCAACAGTCTAATCCATCCCTTTTATTCGACCTACAACACGCAGAAACGCTAATTTCGACTCCCTGGATGAAACTCGGTTCAAAGGAGTAATTTTAATCATGCCGTAATCAAATGAATTGTAGTCCTTTTGAAAGCCATCTCTTTCGCAAGTCGAGGCGAAAGAGACACATGATCTTCAGAAGGACGCGCGAAGTGAGTCGGATGAAATGAAGGATCTTGGGCGGGGCGAATAAGAAAACAAAGCGGTTCAACGAACCAGAAACCTCTCAAGTGCTTTCAACATAATGACTTACAGAAGGGCGAGCATGGACTGAGGCTGCCAGAAGGTTGTCCCACCAACGGCAACTAATGCGATCTTTTCCCCATTTTGCTGAGGAACGTTTTGATTTGCCTCGGTTGGTTGCGTTTCAAGTCTGGCAAACACACGTATTATAGGAAGTAAATAATGCATAGGTTTTAATACTCCAGAAGGACACCTAGTTAACGTAGAAGGTAGCAAATTGATACTTTATGAATCTCAACTGAGCTCAATATAATTCTGAAATCCATAATTTACTATCATCAAACGTCTTGTATAATGTCAGGTGTGTTACGGAATTTATCGTTTAAGTTTAAGTTTTAGAACTCGAGTTAATAAATTTAAAATAGTGGAAACGGAGCGTTTCAGAGAACAACAATTAATAGCTTAATTAGCAGAAAATTATAATCTGCTTCCGTAATCACATAATCTGTCTAGTATTACATTCGTTGTTAGTGCAAAACACAAGGAATTAAGAGTGTCTAGAAATCGATGAGAGTTAGAAACAGAAGAAAGTAGAGTGACATTTGGGGTTCTACACTTGCTATTCCTTTTCACCTTGACATTATTGTCTCCAATTCCCAAAAATAAATAATAGATTGATAAAATTGTATATACTCGTACTTAATGACAAAAAAATGTTTTAAGAAATAAATGTATGCAAATTTTCAAAAGGTTATTATTAAAATGTTGATTATTATTGAATAAATATGATTTTGGGTTTCATGGAGAAATGTGATCCCACACCACCAACTTGAAACTAACTCCTGGCTACGGCCCTGGAAGAATCAAAATGTCTGGTGAAAATTGAGGGTTGAAATTTTCAAGTATCCTTGCTCGAAAGCTCTCGAAACAAATGTATCGTTTTTTCACCAATTTTAAATTTAAAATTGGTAAAAAATTTCAAAAAGTCAAAAAAAAAATTAAAATTCAATACTATTTATAGTGTTGAATTTTTAAAAATTTTTGAGACTACCCGGAACTCTGCAGGACAAACCGTTCGCTCCCTACGAGGGCTTTCCTTCGATAAAACAGAATCACGAGTGTGAATCGTCTAATCTCCGTTCAAATTTTATCTGAATAAAATGCGATCGCTGTTCATTTCTTCGATTTGTATTCAGGTTTCCTTCTGAGCAACCAGTAATCAAATTTCTATATGAAGCTCTTTATTTTTCGAATCGAGTGTGAAGCATTTGGTCATTTCTAATAAACTTGATTATGAAGGTGTGAAGGCATTATGGTGAGGTAGGCAGTACCTACCAATGGTTGGTAGGTAAAAAAAAGTTGGTAAGTAAAAAATAGGTAAAAAAAACTGCAAATCATTGCCCGAAGGTTTATTATTTTCTGTATAGATCACCCTTCTGTATAGATTCCTCCCTACCAACCCTAGGTACCTACTACCTACTAGGGCATTTTTGAACATTTCAACCCTTCATTTCCATTTGGTTGGTGGTTGGGGTTGAAATTTTCAAAAATGCCCTAGTAAGTAGTAGGGAGGGATCTACACAAAAGGGTGATTTACACAGAAAATAATGAACCTTTGGGCAATGATTTGCAATGGCTTTGCTTCGGACAGACGCGGGACAGAAAAGAGATTAGCAAGCTCGAAATTGGTATAGGTGAATAAAACATTAGCTATCATGTGCGAAATCTCAACTTTGGCGTGAAAATTGTAATACTCGTATTTGTATTTATACGGTCCACTCGCTCGTCAAACGAATTAAATCACACTCGACGAGGTTGTGGACACCAACTTGAATTGAAACGGAGTCAAGTTAAATCGATTTCGACGGTTAAATCATCATGGGTAACGAACAAGAACTGAAGGTACATCACTTTCACTTTGTCTGCCTAAAATGACATTTTTTGATCCTCACAGACCCTTTAACTTCTCTGAGCCAACGGAATTCAAGTACTTCTTACAATAATATCTGCTTCAATCTAATTGGAGCATGAAATGTGAAATGCATGACACGTGAAATGCACATCTAATGATGTGCATTTCATTTTCTCAACAAAAGGGATTCAAGCTTCTTTTCGCCTGTGACTATATAAGCTGTGCTGTCTGTGGTGTACCGAGAGTTCTTGTTTGTTACTATTGATGACCAAACCGTCAAAATCGATTTATTTAACTTTGTAACTCATTACTTTCGTGGAAATAGACAACGTTCTCCTTGACTCCGTTTTTATCGCATGTCAAAATTAGGAATGTAATAATTCAATAATCACTGTGATTTGTACAATCCCGCGCTGTGTTTGGGTAATCGAGCGAGTAGATAAATAAAAGAATCCCCCCTTTCACCCAAAAACGCCGAGAGGAATGAAAACATGTTTCCTCCACAACGGTGGAGCTCACGGGTAAAAGCCAACATGAGAAAATAAAGATCCCCCCCCCCCCCCCCCCGAGCCACCACTAAGAAGGTGAAAAGTGACTGTCAGGGGTCGTGAAAATGGAGGAAGAAAGCCTCCCTACGCGTTTAGACTTGTTCCTTCACTCCTCTCAACTTATTTAATTCATCTTCCGACTAGGCTGCGCCAGCTCCGACATCTACCTACCACGGAGATCCACCGAGTTTTCTTCCTGGAAGTTATCATATCCCTTCGTGATGGAGCTTTTCGAATTTCTCACCTTCTCAATTTCGGCGTTCATTTCTCATTTTGCTTCCAAGTCTACCTTTAAAGTAGAAGCAATGTTTTCACTTTTTGAGAATGAGAATTTCTGTACAGAAAAACATCCTATACACGAAAATTCGCTTTTTTGCCTATTTATGCTATACGAATAGGATTTAATGAATAGGTACTTGAAAACATGAAGGAATATTCTGAACATAATATTATGCATCTTAAAATGAAATTTCAAATGCTCTTCTAAATTCAAAAACCTTCAAAACGCCTAAATACGTGATGTAGCAGTTGTAACATAACTTTAATTTACTTCCTTTTATTGACCGACTTCAACGCGCCGAAGGCGCGCGAAAGAGGAGGTACTCAATTCGGGTTGTCGTGGGACGACGATTTTTTTTTTTTTTTTTTTTTGTATGTCCGAGTCGCTTGCATTTCTTTATTCTGGTACCAATCTGTCTGATTCTTCTTGAAATGTGTTCTACCAGTATCCGTGGTGGTCCCGTTTCAAACAGATTTCATTTTGCTTTGTTAGAAGTATCGAAAATTTGTGAATGAAGTTGAAAAACGTGGGTCCCGTTTTCGGGAATATCGGTCCGCATTCACTCTTCTTGCCCTGTGACTTCCGACTG
Source organism: Apolygus lucorum (assembly GCA_009739505.2). NCBI lineage: Eukaryota > Metazoa > Arthropoda > Insecta > Hemiptera > Miridae > Apolygus > Apolygus lucorum. Next base: position 35,608,245 of record CM019173.2, read on the forward strand.
AGTCGATGGAGGACCATTTGTGTATAGTCAAATTAAAGGTCCGATTGTAAGCTTTAAAATGATATACTATATGAGGGGGGGTTCCGATAACTAAAAGGTGCTGCGGTGATGAGAAAGGGGGAAATAATACTGGGTTATTCGCTCAGAACCTGCATGAGCCATATCAAACGTGTTTATCAATGCTCGAGTATGTGAGTTTTCCTACCAAATATGAAGGATAATCATAGTACTGTTAGTTAGGTATTCTACCATGTGGGTGTAGCACATAGCTCTCTCAACACTAATAACACGATTGGGTAGGTAACAGTGTAGGAGATCGTCAGATCTGCATAGTGCCTTACCAAATATTAGGGATATAATTGTACAGTTAGGTGATGAGAGGGTATTCTACCAAGTGGGTGTAGCACATAGCTTCCTCCTCATCCATAATAAAGTTGGGTAGGTAATGGTATAGGAGATCGTCAGAACTGCATAGTGCTGTACCAAATATTAGAAATGAAATAGTACAGTTAGGTGATGAGAGGGTATTCTACCAAGTGGGTGTAGCACATAGCTTCCTCCTCATCCATAATATAGGTAGTTGGGTAGGTAATGGTATAGGAGATCGTCAGAACTGCAAAGTGCCGTACCAAATAATAGAAATAAAATAGTACAGTTAGGTGATGAGAGGGTATTCTACCAAGTGGGTGTAGCACATAGCTTCTTCCTCATCCATAATATAGGTAGTTGGGTAGGTAATGGTATAGGAGATCGTCAGAACTGCAAAGTGCCGTACCAAATAATAGAAATAAAATAGTACAGTTAGGTGATGAGAGGGTATTCTACCAAGTGGGTGTAGCACATAGCTTCCTCGTCATCCATAATATAGTTGGGTAGGCAATAGTATAGGAGATTGCCATAACTGCATGGTACCATACCAAATATGAGGTGTATATTACAGTTAGGTGATAAGAGAGTATTCTACCAAGTGGGTGTAGCACATAGCTTCCTCGTCATCAATAATATAGTTGGGTAGGTTATGGTATAGGAGATCTTCAGAAGTACATTGTGCTGTACCAAATATGAGGTATATAGTACAACTTTGGTGATGAGAGGGTATTCTACCAAGTGGGTGTAGCACATAGCTTCCTCGTCCTCCATAATATAGTTGGGTAGGCAATAGTATAGGAGATTGCCATAACTGCATGGTACCATACCAAATATGAGGTGTATATTACAGTTAGGTGATAAGAGGGTATTCCTAGCCAAGTGGGTGTAGGCACATAGCTTCCTCGTCATCCATAATATAGGTTGGGTAGGCAATAGTATAGGAGATTGCCATAACTGCATGGTACCATACCAAATATGAGGTGTATATTACAGTTAGGTGATAAGAGGGTATTCTACCAAGTGGGTGTAGCACATAGCTTCCTCGTCATCCATAATACAGTTGGGTAGGCAATAGTATAGGAGATTGCCATAACTGCGTAGTGCCATTCCAAATATGAGGTATATAGTACAGTTAGGTGATAAGAGAGTATTCTACCAAGTGGGTGTAGCACATAGCTTCTCTTCCTCATCCATAGTATAGGTAGTTGGGTAGGTAATGGTATAGGAGATCGTCAGAACTGCAAAGTGCCGTACCAAATAATAGAAATAAAATAGTACAGTTAGGTGAGGAGAGAGTATTCTACCAAGTGGGTGTAGCACATAGCTTCCTCGTCATCCATAATATAGTTGGGTAGGCAATAGTATAGGAGATTGCCATAACTGCATGGTACCATACCAAATATGAGGTGTATATTACAGTTAGGTGATAGAGAGTATTCTACCAAGTGGGTGTAGCACATAGCTTCCTCGTCATCAATAATATAGTTGGGTAGGTTATGGTATAGGAGATCTTCAGAAGTACATTGTGCTGTACCAAATATGAGGTATATAGTACAACTTGGTGATGAGAGGGTATTCTACCAAGTGGGTGTAGCACATAGCTTCCTCGTCCTCCATAATATAGTTGGGTAGGCAATAGTATAGGAGATTGCCATAACTGCATGGTACCATACCAATATGAGGTGTATATTACAGTTAGGTGATAAGAGGGTATTCTACCAAGTGGGTGTAGCACATAGCTTCCTCGTCATCCATAATATAGTTGGGTAGGCAATAGTATAGGAGATTGCCATAACTGCATGGTACCATACCAAATATGAGGTGTATATTACAGTTAGGTGATAAGAGGGTATTCTACCAAGTGGGTGTAGCACATAGCTTCCTCGTCATCCATAATACAGTTGGGTAGGCAATAGTATAGGAGATTGCCATAACTGCGTAGTGCCATTCCAAATATGAGGTATATAGCAACTCGGTGATGAGAGGGTATCCTACCAAGTGGGTGTAGCACATAGCTTCCTCGTCATCCATAATATAGTTGGGTAGGTAATGGTATAGGAGATCTCAGAAGTACATTGTGCTGTACCAAATATGAGGTATATAGTAGAACTCGGTGATGAGAGGGTATTCTACCAAGTGGGGTAGCACATAGCTTCCTCATCATCATCCATACTATAGTTGGGTAGGAGATCTCAGAAGTACATTGTGCTGTACTAAATATGAGGTATTATAGTACAGTTAGGTGATGAGAGGTATTCTACCAAGTGGGTGTAGCACATCGCTTCTTCGTCATTCATAAATAGTAGGGTAGGTAATGGTATAGGAGATCGTCAGAACGAATAGTGCCGTCCCAAATATGAGGTATATAGTGCAGTTAGGTGATAAAGGGTTTTCTATCAAGTGGATGTAGCACTTAGCTCCCTCGTCAATCATGTCATGGTTGAGTTGTTGAATTGTGTTGTCAGAACTACCAAGTACCTACGATATATGAGGGAGTCGAACAGTTAAGGGATATGAGAGTAGATGGCTAAGAAGGAAAGTGACCCCAATACCTCCTGAAACTGATCCATAAACGGAAACTCATCTACACGTATGGAAATTGATCCGGATT